>OY727105.1:42454640-42967140 GCA_963402855.1 Ormia ochracea
ATTACTTTTTGTCGTTTATTTTATGTTTCAGAATATGTTTTTATAGATTTGCTAGCAATAAAAAAAAACAAACATTTGCGATAATTAGTGATATTAGCGGTTTTTTTAGCATCAGCAGCTAAATGTTGTAACAGGTTCATGTATGAAGCAACATAAAACAATTACCTTCTCGTTAGCGGGGGAGAAAAAAAGGTGTTAAGAGGTTTCGGCTAAACTAAAGAAAAGAAATTAAAACTTATTGCGGATCATAGAAATATTGCTAGAAATGCCCCTCGCCTAAATGTATTTTTACAATCATTTACTGTGCGATTCATGGTGTAACTGAATCAAGTTTATAACGTTGCTTGGCGGTTCATTATAGTTGCCTTATCATGAACAATTTATTCAAAATGTAAATGATATTTATTTTATTTTATTACTACATCGGAATGATCGTGTTTTAATTTTGTGTCTGGTTGGCTAATTAATTGTTATTTTCCTTTCATTTTTGTTTGTTACAAATTTTCACTTTTTATTATTCGCCGTAAAGGTAGCGTTATACTAAAGCAAGATTAATTTTATACAAAACTTCTGCTGGATTTCAGCATGCAATCACGGACAATTGCGATGAATTAATTTCGCTGCTGTTGAGTTGAAGAAACGGATTTGCTAATTGAAATACACTTATCGAGCAATTGTGTCAGGTATTCTATGGAGAATGTTGCTGCTGACAATCAGCTGATAAGCATAAAAAATTAGTGATTTTGGTTCGACTTTGAAATCGCTCTAATTTCTATAAATTTTCTCTTCAAGATATTACCTCAAAGCTCTTTTAAGTCCAGAGAACTTTTTTGGGGAGAAAATTGATTTTACTATGCTTTCCTTACCTCTTCTTTTTATATATTTTTGAACTCCGTGTATTTTTTAAAAATTTTGCCATACAAACATTTTTAACAGCCACTGTAATAAAAGTTAGTTCGTTAAAAGTAACTATTTAGCTTTCGCTTTAAATGAAATAATTATTTAGAGCCAAAGCAAACGCTGCCCGTACATGCAATGCGCTAATGTTTTGTAATTGCTTTTCTAATTATTTTATTATGCTCATCTCTAGTACGCATATGTGCTGCTGCATTTCACTTAAAGCAAACAAACATAAAATTACAAATTGAAACGCGAATATGAATGAAATTGTGCTTAAATTATGAGCTTGTTTTGGAAACTGAATGTCCGCATATGTCTCATTATAATTGTTACGCAAATAATAATTAAAGTCCGTTTTTATTGTGTCTCTTGTTGAGATAATTTCTTTATTACCACATATATAACATAATTGTCGTTACCAACATTTGCTTTTAACTATATGCTGACATTCCAACTTTAATTTGAAGATCATGACTTCTTTCCAAAAAAAAAGCGAAATAATTTTTTTTTTTCAATTATATTTAAAGGAAAATGTTGCTTAGTGTTTCATAAATTTTAATTTCATATGCGTGCATGTTTAACTTTTTTATTTTTTAAATTTATATAATGTTGCAAGATGGCTGAATTTCAGAAACTTCAATTGCTTTAAATATATTCAGCATGTTTTACGTCTTAAGCCTGATTTTCTTTTGAAATGAAATGTTGCGACATTCACTGCATTGCGTTTCTAAAGTCAAGAGGTCAAAGTGTCAATAAGGAGTTGTTTTTACAAAAGAAAACAAAAGCCGAAAGTAATTATTTGTGATTTATGTTAAAAGGGCCTCATGAGACAAGAGAGGGTCTGAGTTCCAATTAATGGAATTTTTAATTTTATTATTTTATTTTTATATCGCACTCTGTGGGATGTAAAAATTATTTTCGCGTCCTGGATCTTGGAGTGGCCCTGCAAAATTAAATCCTTATCCTGCACCTTGTTCGCACATTTATAATTAGATGGCTTTCCGTTTGCCTTCGCTAAACAACTATTCGTTTTGTCTGAATTTGTTTTATCACATGCCTTAAATTTCGGAAATGAAAAGAGTCCTTTAATATGAATGGCATGCCAAATTGGTTAACAGAATAATTTGCATTATCCATCCACTGGCTTTGTTCGATGTAGCAGAACAGTGCTTGGAAATGAAATGCTACCGGTTCAATTTTGAGGACAATTTTGCAGTGGAATTAAATGTCTACGAGAACTGCTAAGCGTTAGTTAAAGGCGCCTTTTGCGAAAACAACTTTTTAAAAATCTTTCGTTATTTCAAAAATCAATCATTTTTTCTAATTTGTTCTATTCCAGAAAATTTACGGACTACTTTTAACACGCACTGTGGCAACACTCTCATTTAAAGCAATATAATACAGTGAAACATCTTACCAATTTTTTGTATATAAAAAACGTGATATGGCTTCCATATTTATTCTATGCCGAAAACGTGACCCCATTCACTTTCATCAATTAACAATTGATGACGCTGAATATAATTTTCCCTTCTTATGCACTCTTTTTTTGGAACAGACTAGTCAATCAATCAAAAAAAAAAAACATAATTTATTATATTGAGGGATTATTAAAGAAAATTATTATCGTCGTCGCCACGGGCTGGTATTAATGAGGATGACAATTACACCGGCAGACATTAATTAAGTTCTACTTTATCAACCATATCGAAAATATTGATCTTATTTATTATTCATATAGTTTTCGTGAGAAAATATTTTTAATATGTGTTAAAAATTAAAAATTATAATTATATAAATTATAGTTGGGTGTAGTTAGTAAAGATGAAATTATCGCATTTTTTGCTTCTTTATCTGCATGTTCATTACCCGGTATTTGTACATGACCTGGGATCTAGATGAGTATTATTCTGGGGCTGTTAAAGATAAGTCTTTGTCTAATCATATGAGGGTAATACTCGTTGTTGGAGGGGTTACTGATTGAGTCGATTGAGGCTAGTGAATCGGTAAATATTGCAAACTTACCATTTGCATTCTGCGCGTATTCTATAGCTTCATTGTTCATAATTTCAGCGGCGAAAGTTGAACTGTATACTGGTAGCAATGATGCTTTAATAAGATGCTTTTAATAAGTCCGAGACTATATTATAAAATGAAATGGTCCCATTTTTTGAACCGTTAGTGTAAATCATCGTAAAATTTTGCCTTTGCAATTCCTCTTTCATTTCGTAGAACATGGTCCTATAAGTTTCCGCTGGAGTTTCTGTTTTTTTATGTTTGCGAAGTGATGTATTTATTACAGAATAGTTAAGCGATTTGGCATCGCTATCAAACTACATTCATTTATACCCGCTGTGTATTATAATATCTCTTTCATAATTGGCCGTATAGGTTCACATTCTTTTTTCTTTTTTTCGACTTGTTGTGCGACTTGTTGTGCAACTTGTTGTGCGACTTGTTGTAATACTTGTTGTACTACTTGTTGCGATAGATGATTTTATTCGCGATTTATTCTAGTTAGAACTATTTGTTCTTTATAGCTTTTCAAACATGAATTATTAGTATAGTCTTGAGGTATTACGTTTCACTTTTACTTAGCAGAATATATTATTATATTTTATTTTTTAAATTCAATCTCTCTCCGGTTATACAAATACATTTTGAGGCGAAAGACTTCAATAAGTTATATGTGTGATTAATTACAGGAAGATTAATGAAAATTAATTTAAAATAATCAAAGTTCTTTATAAACAGTTTGAAATATTTTCTAATTAAAATAAAATATTTACTTACGTGGATTATTTACGTTTTTGAGAATGTTTCATTACCTCACCCTCTTTATATATAAAACAAATCGATACTATAGATTGCCATAGAAAAAGAAATACTTTCGCTTAAAGTTTGTCGTGACTCGTGTTGTAACTTAAAGACGTGTATTCTAATTTTTTTTTTAAATTCCAAGAAGAAAATTTAGCCAAAAGCAAGAAGCAAAACTCATACCAGATGAAGCGGCGAAGTGGAAGGTTTATAAGAATTGTGGCATTGAATTACAAAAAAAATTACTTGGCAGGCATTGAGATACAACAAATTTATGCAATACTGCATGGTGCACGAGAGGAACAAACTACATCTCATTACGTTTCAACGCAATTGAGCAGCAGCAATAATTTGAGATACAAATTGATGTTAATCGTTTGGAAAACTACTCCTGCTCAGAACAAAAAAAAAAAAAAAATCATTCCTTAATGAAACCAGTTTGCCTTGAAGATGAAAATGTATTCTTTGTTAAACTTTAAATTCCAACCGAGTTTGTTGGATTCATTTGCTGAAACTTTGTTTGTTGCTTGGAAAATATTTTTCCTGTAAAGTCTATGCTGCGCTTGCTTTTACCTAACCGCAATATTTGAAGCTCCCCTCGAAGTGTTGGCAAGAAGCTCCTTTGTTTTCCATAGTTCTTGGCGTTTTAGTTATTAGAGCGAACTAAACTCATCGTTGTCACATGAGATGGATATTTCGACTGAAGGCAAGGAAATGGAAGCGAAGGCAATTGAACAAACCCAAGGTATCGATTAAAGAGTCAACAACTTTTATTTGAAAAACTTCCAAGACTACACGCGTTTTTTACTTAAATGCAGGGAAGGATTTATGTAAATACTCCAGTTGCTCTGATGGCACCTGGGAGGCGGGCCATCTAATCAAGAAAATAATATTCTAATTAAATAATTATTCATGCAAACAAACGTGCAAGCTGTTGCACGTACTACTGCTAACATGCGCTCGAATAACAAACTCTTTTAAAAATTAAATTAAATATTTCTTTTCAATGTGTATGCAAATTAACGCACTTCAACAGACAACAAGGTTTTCCTTTTAGGATTCTGTTTGCCAAAACCGAAATGCAAATATTCACTTACGACTGAACGACTCTCACTTACGAGTATCAAGCAAAACTTTTAGTTCATTTTGGTTTTGGCGGCAAAAAAAATTTCTTTTTTAAGAAAGTTTGTAGGAAATTAGAAAATTAGAAAATGCAAACTGTAATAGAAGTAAAAAATGATAAATTTTGCTGAAGCTGGAAGAAAAATTAAGCCAAATTGTGGTTCATAATTTTGCAATTAATTTATAAATTTGTTTACTGTCTGTTGGGGTTTCTCGTTTCAATTTCTAAGGCATGTAATTCACTATTTATAAGTTAATGATCATTGTGGCGATTAAGCAAATGCTCATTACTTAAACTTGAAAATGAATAAAATCTGAAAGGCTTGATTTGCTACTTCAAGTTTGTGTGTCGGCTGACGTTCAGCGGCTTTGGGTTGAATGGCTAAAATGATGAATATTTGAATTTTCAGTTGGTCACTGGTTGTATTCGGAAGAAAGTTAATCATAATAATAATTAATCCTTGAAGGTGACTTTGAAAGCGGGGTCTCATCTTTACCAGATTCAAATTACAACACCAGAAGAACTGTATTTCACTCAAATGTCGGTAATTGAAAAGTCTACTCAGTAGTACAATAAAAGATCTTCAATAATCTGTAATATTCTGTACTTCTCGCGATCAGCCAGGAATGCTGTTTCAATTCTAAACTTCGGTAAGAGACTTCAAACTATCTGAAGTCTGTAACTTCATTTTTAATTAGGATAGTTGGGTGCTAAGAAGGGAAATCCCCTTTGCTGTCAACACGTAAATATTTAATTATTTGTTTGTTACGCTTTTTGTTGGTATACAATTATTGAACTTCAGACTTCATAATTGAATGCAATTGTAATTCATTACAAAAATTCAAAGCACGCACTGACAATCTTCAACTGCAACTATTTTTCACTTTTTCCACATTTTCTAATTTTTGCGGTTTATTTTGTTTACATTCCTGTGGAAGCTTGTGGCTTAAGATACTTTTGGAATTTTCCATTGGTTAACTTTTTGTGCGTTGTTTGCGTTTCTCACATTTCTCTTAACTATTTTTGTACGTTTTATTTCCCTATTCTAGTGTTTGGAGCAAAGTTTTTCTATTAATTTGTTTGTCGAATTATTTCAGCCTGCCTTTTTTTTAATACCACTTTATAAAGAGTTTTTCTGTTATTTGTTTAAAGACTGCTTTCTATCAACTGAAAGTTTTTATTTGGCTTCATGATGTTTACAGATATGAAAACTTGAGTTTAGTCTTACAGGCTTTAAATTAAGAGTAAATAAATTCTTAACAACCTGTTGCCGCTTAACTTCCGCGTTTGTGCTTGAGAACTTTTTAAGAGCGCTCATGTTCTCGCTTTTGTGGCACGTGCCCAGGGTACGAGTTTTACGTATGTGTGTGAAGATAAATATGCCGAGTTAAATAGCTTTTGACGTAACGGCTGACGTAATTAAGTATTTAATCCAAGTAAAACTTATTTTGAGAAAACAAGACTAACTTTATTCAACTATGACCTTTTGATGACCTTTTAATATTTTGCCAACTGTAGAACGTGCCTTTGTCGGTGCCACATTACTTAATTGATTTCGCACGCCGCAAATTGTGATCTGTGGACGGCTTGGTAAGTTTCTTGATTCTGGTATTTTGGGACATTTTAGAACACGTCTAATAGGACTTGTAACATCTCTGAAATAGAATTGAATTCAAATTAATATTTCAAATCTATTATTCCAAATTCAGCCAAAATGAAAAAAACAATTATGATTTTTTAATTTTTCCGAGTTAGGACTGAGTACTGATTATTCACTTTACGGCTTAAGACAAAATTAATTTACTTAAAAATAATTATTTTTTTTTCATTATATTAATATTTTTGTTGTCATTCAAAGAAAGTAAATAAGTGTATATATTTTTGAAAACTGAACTTCGAGACGTTTCCAGTGATGTATAATATGTTGCAGTGTGTTGTATTTACACCATTTTTATAACAATTATACTTTTATGCTTAGAAAAGTCGCTACTACGCACTTCTCATTATATCAGCGGTATTTCCTATATAAACAATGCAAAAACCTTACATTCTGCAGTGTTTGTGTGTGTGTGCGTTGTGTTCTGCGGTGGTGAAAAGTGAGAGTAGATTAAAGTGAATAAAGTAGAATAAACTAAATAGAATAAATCATAAAATTTCGTCCATCTGTCCGTATATTTATTGTTGTGTGTCGTTTTTCCTAGAATGAAATTTTTGTCCGTCTTTCCAGCTATTCATTGTTGTCCGTGTCAGAATGACGCTATTTCACATAATGAAAATTGTATCCATCTGTTGCCCATCTTAGAAAGACACATTTCCCAGCATGAAATATTTATACTTCCGTCTGTCTTTTTATTACTGCTTCTCTTAGAATTCCCCCTTTTTAACAGAAAGAAATTGTTTGTATCTATTAATTGTAGTTCATCCGGACATTATTTTTGTTCCGACCATTTTTTGCCCTGATATTGACTGTTGCACCAACTTTATATTTTTCCATTTATTAATGTTTGTCCAGATATTGTTTAATATAAATTATGAATTCATTTAATTTTTTTTATTATTTGAATGTTAAATAAAGTTAGTGCTGCTTTCTCGAAGCGTATTTAACTTGTGTTAAGTATGTAATAACGTTAGCTCTTACGTCCTGCGGGTCAGTAACTTGACTTTTGGCTGAAACGCTTAAAGAGAACAAAGCTATAATATGTAAATGTATATTTCTGGCAAGAATATTTATTTGAAATCAGTATCCGATTTCAGTAAATATTTTAACTTGATTTTTAATTTTTTTATCCATTCCCAATTAATTAATTTTACCAGAAGTTAAGAAATATAATTGCTTCGTTATAGGGCTGCTGGTGCTTTAGTTGTAGATGACGTGCTCACAATTCCAGCATTAAGTGAAATTGTTTGACATGTTTTCGAGTTCACTTAGTATTAGGCATGTTTGTTTGGTTTAGCGGTGGTAACGATCAGCCTGGAAGTATGCACTGATTTTGATGTTATAGTTTATACTGACTAGAAGTTTATTTGTTGTCAGTGGTGTAAGCAGATGAAATAATTCAAACTTTTTGTAACAAAATTCGAATTATGTAACACACGTCGGCGACGATCGAGATCTGTTATTCTCTTAAAAGTAGCAAATTTTGTTGAAATTAAAATATTTATTTATATATTTTTTGTCAACTTTGCGCAATTGATGAGGCTTTGAGGTGATGATTCGTATTCAAATGCAATTTACAATAAGGTTTTGAGGATAATTGAAATCGTCTGTTGAAGTTTGTTGGTATGGTTGGAAAGAAATTTCTGGTGGCTGTTGTATTACTTTATTGTGCAGCAGTTCCAGGTGGTAAAATGGTTCTTGTAGATGGACTTGGTAGAGGAGCAGCTGCTGTAGATGTGGCCGGTGGGCCGATATTAGTTGTACTGTCTGGAGATGCTACTGTGGGTGGCGGGGCAATTGTTGATGTTGCAGCAGTTGGTTCGAGAGGTTCTATTGTAGAGATTGTTTGAGATGCCTCTGTTAGTGGTACATTAACACTTGGCGGGGCAATTGTTGATGCAGCAGTACTTGCTGGGGTAGGTATTATTGTAGAGGTTGTTTGAGTTGCAGCTGATACACTAACCGCAGGCGGAGTAATTGTTGTTGTTGCAGGACTTGGAATGAGAGTAGACGCTACAGTAGGCAATGTTGGGTCAGCCATCGGTGCCGTGGTTTGAGCTCCAGTTATTATTTCTATTGGTATTAATGGTCTAGTAGTTGTTCCTGCGACAACTTGCGGCACTAGCACCGTTGTAAAAGGTTTTCGAAAAAGGCAGTTATGTAGAGGGCGGCAAGGGAGCTTCACTTGTAGTATTTCATACGAAGGTGGTATTACGCAAAGGTTCTCGGTGGAAGATGCTATAACTTGTTTTTTAAATGGAAGTATCCTGAATGCTGTTCTTTGGGGAAACTCTGATTGTTCCCAAAGTTCCCAAAGTTGGGGTGCTGCTATCGCGTTTGGGTCAGGTTGATCATTTTCAGTCCTTAACCCCTTAACGTTGGTCTGCAATGAAAGTAATTCAACGTGTTTAAATTTTATTTGCTTTTCTTGCTTGAAATAAACAAATAGTTTCTTTTATTTCCAAGTGTACCGATGTACCAGACTCTTTTTCATGTGTATTTCAGTGTATTCCATTTTATCATTTATAATTAAAATCACAAAAATTAAATTAAAATATTTAAATAAATTTTTTGAAAATATAGAATTTTATTTTATAAATTGATTAGCTGAACAAGTTGTCGGCTGCCTTAAAAGTTTATAAAAAAATCTTACATCATCACTTTGCAGATGGAATCCTTCCACATTAAAGGGTCCTGCCAACACAATCGACGTTAATACAAAAGAATAGAATAACTTTGGATTTAAGAATGATTTCAACATCTTTTAAATGATATCAGATAGCCAACTAAACTAATTTTAAACATGTTGTCTTATTTTATAAGAATGCGAGAGGCTTCACAGCAAAGAAAGTTTTTAGCACATTCAAAAGAAACTTGTTAAACCATTTCTTATTCTTAGTGTCTTAACCCTCTGCAGCTAATCGGATAGAATCTTTTTTTTTACAATGCGTTGTAGTATTTCCCAAGATGTAAAAAGGGTTGAGAGTAAAAGCGCCACCTTCTTTTTTTTTAAAAAAAATTATTGTAAAAATACAAGTAATGCATTCACAATTGGGTTCGAATATCCATTGGATTGTGTAATTGTAGATCTTTCTCTAAATAATGTTTTCTCTTTGAAAAAGGGGCAACGGAGATTGTAACTCTTTTGAAGTGGTATTTGTCGTTGTAAAGGAGAAAGGCAAATGGCAAGGTCATGCTTCTAGAATCGAACCACGATGGTATCAAAAGCGATGGTATCGTGTACGCCTGAGAGGGTTAAGAAATATTAACACAAATTTGCGACAGCAAATCCGGCTGCAATCGATTAACACTTTCAATAATTCAGTTCATTGGGCTGGATGGTGTGGTAAAATTTATTAACGTAAATAAATAAATAATTTAACATGATTTAAATGTGAATGTGATTGTTCTCGTGTGTATTTTTAAAATTATTGCACGCGGCGTTTCTCAAGGCAAATTATTTTATTTTAATATTCTGCGGTAGTTTCAAATTCATCGTTCTTGCGTAACCGCCATAAGCAGTGCCGCTGTGATCAATTAGGCTACCATGAGCGGTGTCATCTTGTGAGTGACTAGATGTGAAAACAGTTTTTGGGAGAATTTCGTAAGTGTGCGACTTGCCGCCACTGCCAGCCAAACTTTTAAGCCCCACTACCGTTGTCATTGTCAACGCCATTAGAGCCAATATCAAAGCTTTTCCCGCCATTAAAGCAATGCCACCCATGCCCGCGGCTACCAGGATCCCTAAAAGAAACCACCGCATACTTGGCTTTTTATTTTTTAATTAAATAAAGCAATTCAGGATTTACCTTTTAACATGAGACCGGCAGCCAGCAATGCCTCCAGCCCACCTTTCTTAACAAACTTATCCTTACGGGCTGTTCCAATGAGCGAGCGAGCCATGTCAATGGTTTGGTCATCAATTATGCTCAAACGGAGATAATGCGTTTGCAAGATGCCTTCAATTTTGCTTATAATGTAGACAGTTAAGCGAGCATCTGGATCACTGGGATAGCTGCGGGCAACCTCTGGAATGAAGGCAACAATTAGAAAAACCTTAAAATTTCATTCTGGTTTTCAAATAAGTTCTCTAAACTAATCAATGCACTGAGATTTTAATTTCTGGGTCTCTTCTCTTCTTCCTAAGACAAGGTTTTAAAACGTGACCTATGTCAATTTTTTAGTGCTTCTTCTGAATTTTATTGTGGTAAAATTTTTTTTTCCCGTCACCTCTTAAATAGGTGATGGAAACTCTTAAGAATAACTACTCTAATTCTTTAAGAATATATTTTTACGAATAGGAAGCACAGCTGCGTCGAACTTTCATATATTACTTTCCATTATATTGATTAATTAATTTTGTGGAACCAGTCTGTAATTGACTGCAGTAGTTTCTGAAGTTGCACTCAGTTCCTGCACAATACAGGGTGATTCAGATCTGTGTTTTCCAAATACAAAGCTAATAATGATCTTTTAGTTATTGAGAGAAGTGTTAAGAGAGTTTTTATTTTTTTTTTATATATCTTTTTTTAATGTAATTTTCTCTCGGTATAGCTAAGACTATCGGTGCCACTTCAGACTAACCTGCCATTAACTCTGATGTCTTTATCTCTGGTCTGCTTGGATCTTTAACTATAGCGATGCCGCTGACCAAATGGACTTCTTCCCGCAATGACAGCTTTTCCAAAAATTTTACAAATTCAAGTTTTAGGCACATCCAACTGAAATAGTTATTGCATTGGGCCAACGTTCGCTTGAGATTACTGCCACTAAAGTTACCCGCATTTTCAACAGAACTATTAGAAGTTGTTAAGAGATCGACATGAGCTGAAGCAGCTGTAGATGTTGATTTCCCGAAATCCACAGAAATCGATTCCGATAATTTAAAGTATGATATAAAAATGGCCAAATAAATAAGATATTCCAAAGTGCTCCATAGCGGCATGATTCAGTCGACCTGTGACACTGTTTCTAGAGCAAAGTTTTAAATTGACTAATTTACAATTTCTAATGATGGGTTCTTTTTATACCGCCAGCAATCGATCGGAAAATGTAAATAGTGAAAAATGAAACGAGAAAATGTATTATTACGCTCGTAGTTTTTATAAGGTCAGCATATTGAGCGCTAATTATATTTGTGGTTTGAATTCTTTATTTGTTTTCATTTCGGTCTGATTTGCGATGACACTTTTTGTTGCTGTCTGCTTCGGCTTGTTTGTAAGAAAGTTTTCATCTTAAATTCATCCAGGCGTAACGCCTCTTGAGTACACACTTGTGCGTTCATGTACAGTTTACAAACTTTACAAAATTCAATTCAAATTAGAGAAAATAATTAAAAGTAAAAGCATGTTCTTTCTAGCCAAAACGTCACTTTCTCTGGAAGAAGTCATGGGTCATCATCGGTCATCTACAACGTTATTGCTTAAAGTCTCTTGAAAGGATTTGTATATTTTAAAATATTTTATGTATACTGAAATTATATATTGCAACAAAATATTTGCCGTGCTGAAATTTATAGGATGAATCCCTTTTCTTGTTCCTTTTCGGGGAATAAATATAAATTAAATTAAAGTAAGTAAATTAATTTCATTTTACGAAGGTTGAGGTATCTTTATGGTGAAGCTAAAGAAATTTTGGTATTCATTCAATTAATTTCTGGACTGCATCAAGACTAATTGGAAAGGTGTAGTTGGTACAAGAGGTTAATAAGTTTGCAAGCTTCATGTGGCTGAGTTCGCGGTCCAGTCTTGGAATAAAAATTCAAATTATTGTAAGTCCTTCAATATCGGATATGCTAACTGTTGTTGGAATGTTGAAGTGGCGCACGCGTAGTCTGTAATCATAATCCACATCGATGATAATATTCAAGTGATCACTTGCACTCTCCTTCGTCGTTGCTTGGTAGCAGTGTTTCATCTGCAAAGTAATGCTACCTCATAATAAAAGCTTACAGATGCTGATAAGTCCAACCCTGCTTTTCCTCATAAATCGGCTCAATTCATTGCATGATTATCACCTCAAAAGAAAAAAAATGTAGCTCTGGAATACATTCTTTAAATTAATGAAAAATTGTTCATTTTATATATGAACTTCGCTTCGGTGGCTGCGGCAATAATTCTAAATGATGGAAAAACAAACACTTGGTAGCCATAAATTTTAGCCCATCTAAAATCACAATTGCACTGAAAGAGAGAAAAGTTTTGATCTAAGAGTTGTTTCTTTTTCATATTTATTTTATAGAATAAGTAATAGGAGCGGCTACTTTGCTGGATTCTTGGACTCGTGTGTGTAACTCGCATCTTTGCTCCGGCTAGCTTCAACTATTTTACTTTTTAAAGTTTGTAGGAAAATGAATGGTCAGGGAAGGAAACACCAAATCCTTTTTTTTATGAATTCTCATTTTATTCAATTTGCTTTGTCATTGTTTTTTTTTTGTGTTTTTGTTTTTTGTTTTTCAATTCTTTTTTCTTTTTTCTCATATAAATACTTATAAATAATGATAATAAATTATATGCAGTTTTTTGGGTGTCTCCATTGAAAGGATGACAATAATGTAGAAAACAATATCTTTTCCAAAGCGGAAAAGCTTATTTAAAAATTAATAAAATTTTCTTTTGTTTAAATGAAATACAACCTGAGTTTTCTATGTACAATACAATTAATAAATTGATTAAAAATTATTTAAATACATAAATTTTTATAAGACTTTGAATTTCATTTCATCAAGTTCGTTTAGAAAAATTTAAATATTTTTTTTAAAAAAATTTTATCTTCAATTGGAAATGATGCAAGCGATTTGTGAACGGTTGATGGGAGTGTGAAAATAAATAAATTATTTAATTCTTATAAATGTTTTCCTGTTGTTGGCCCAGATCATTGTCAATGATCCAAGAAGCCTTGTCCGAAATAGCCATTGGTCGTTTATGTAAGAGGGTATGGTGGGGAGTTTGTGTTTCAAGATAGAATATTTGGTTTGAAGCGGTTAATTAAATAAATAATTAAACTAATTAAAATACTTGTCTTTTACTAAACTCTACAACTAATCAAAATTTAGTCACAGTTTGGCTCAAGAGATGTAAGTGAAAGTCTTTGAAATTGGAAAGTAAGAGATAGCAGGAGAGATGAAAGTTAGGATTGATAGCTAAGGAACTTAAAGTTTTAGGTAGGTAGTGATGAAAGGGGTTGGAAAAAGAAAGAGGAAAGTTAGTAAGGCTGGGCCAAACCGTAGTGATTGTAGGCTAAATCAGAGGCAGCAGCTTGACCATTACGGTTCCAATCAGAATGAACAATCTCAGCGTTCAGTGGACTGCCTGTTATATAAGCAGTAGTGATGTGTTCCTTCTTCTTGCCCAACAAATCCTTAAAGAAAGTGGCACCTGATAAGATTAAAGATAAATTTCAGTTAATTTTTAATGTTAAGTTGATACAGTAGAACTGAAATATTTGTTCTGACCAGCGAAGAACAGAGCCAAGAAGGAAATGACCAAACTCTTGAGCGAGATGAATTTTATGATCGTGAAGAGAACTTTAACAATAACAGCCTTCTTCAATTTCAAAGCCAAGAGCAAAGGCACCAACATTTTCTTCATTTTCTTGCTGCGTGGTTCTGAAAGCAAATGAAATGATAATATTATTGTAAGCCTTAAGACGCGCTTTACTTTCTCAAATAAAACCATTGGAAATGGTGAATATCAGCAAAAGCTTTCGCCGACTGGCATTGCCTTCATTCGAGCTGTTTGTTTAATTTCAATTTTTAGGAAATTACTTTGGCAACATGTGAGAACAATTTAGATTTAAGTAATTTAATTTCTCAATGCACGCTGGCATTGCATAGAGATGTTAACTGCCTATGAAAGCTGTACAAGTTGTAAAGCAATTTGTTAAAGAATTTTCAAAAGTTTTGGTCGCATGAAAACATATTTGAATTTACTATTTAATATCGCTAATCGGCATTAAAAACGTATCGGTTTCTGCTTTCTGCTACACACATTGTCGAAAGACGTGCCAATTTTTCCAGATTAATATCAATTGTTTTATGGATAGAGAAAGTGTTTTAGTAAGTCCAATATCCGCTTACATAAAGGGTTGCAGAGGAGAGAAGACACTTTTTGGTTTTGTTTTGTCAGGCTAGCCAGCAAACAACGTGAATCTTTTTCTCTTTGCTTGAAAACAAAACATTTCGGTTTCCTAAAATTACGTGAGCTGATTAAAAAATAGTTTAAATTTTAACTATTGACTTGTAGAAAGTGAACTGAAAATATTATAAAATAATTGAAAGTCATGAAGACTATAAATGGGAAAGAAATTGCCAAGAAACTACTAAAGTGTTTGAGGTAGAAGAAGAGATTTTAGCTTCCGATATTTGTTTGTGTTAAATTTTCTATTAGTTTTCGAAAAATTCCTATACAGTTGACTTGATAATATTCAACATCATTTTTCAATAAAGATTTTTCTAATTATTTATTCAAGTTTGGCTTTTTACCTCTCGGTAACCTGAAAATATTTTTAACTTTAGCTTTTTCATTATAAATAAACAAATAAGAAAACTTTGTAGCCGACGACATCAGCAGCCAGTTTTTCTACTCATTTTACAATTATATTCACATAATTGTAATTTTAAGTAAATAGATAAAAAAAAGCTCAAAGAGCTCACTTTTAAAATAGGTCTTCAAAACATGCACAATATAAATGCAAGAAAGCGGTTGTTTTGCGAAATTCCAACAGTGGCATAGTTTTCATCCGACAATCACTTTAGAAGATTCTATAATAAATTGTTGGGTAACTTGTACAGCTTTTACAGGTTTTTGTATATTTTTTTCTAATTCCAATGTGTGTTGTGCGTATTAAAAAATTCGTTACTCGAAAAAAATTTCGAAAAAAAATTGAAATTCAACAAACACTCAGAATTTACATTTTTTTAATTTGCAATGTAAAATATTCGACTGGATATTAATTTTCAGGAGGATAATGTGATTAAAGTGCAGTTTATATTTTGTTTATTTCAGAAGATTACAACTGATTACAGAAAAAAAAAAAATTTTGGAATCGTGTGTCGCATTTGGTTGTGGAATTGTCTCAAAGAATACATAATTTTTCAAAACTATAAGTGATATGTGCTATTGAATTGAATCTCTGGGAAGGCCATCTGTTTTAAGCAAATAATAAAAAAGCTTTGATGGGATATTTACATAAACGAAGTAAACTATTAAAAGTAAAATTATTAATTACTTAAATAATATCAAAAGCATAGCGGCAACTTAGTATTGTGTAAAATGTCACCTAAAAGTTTTGGGTATAAGTCGTAAATTTGCTTTCAAATTATATGAGTTCGAAAGGAAAACCGTGCTTTAATTATATTCCACTTCTTTCTCAGATTACCAAGCTGAAAAGGTTGAGAAAGAAAAAATGTTGAAATAATTGCCGGTGTAATCGGTGATACTTCTGAATATTGAAATTTCAAATTAAGTTAATTCTGACTTAAGCGGTTTTTCCCAACACTCACAGTTTTAGCAATTAATTTTTGAAATGGTTTGTCGTTTTCTTGCTATTGAGACTCACCTTCCATGGCACGGCCGTTGAACTCTTCTTCGTCCTCTTCTTCAGTATCGGGGAAGGAGAAGTTCAACTGATGAGATTGCAAATAACGTTCGGCGCGTTCTTCGAATGTTTCAACAGCTTTGCTGGAGGCACCGAAAGCTCGGCCAGTTTCCACGCGCTCAATAGTAAGACCACCAAACAACGGCATTGATGGCTCGTTATCAATTTTATTAATCATATTCACTAAATCCATTTCATTTGTATCCTGTTTGGGCAAAGCGGCAGCACTACACGCAAAAGCGGCAACGAGTACAACACAGACGATTTTAGAATACATTTTCTTTATAATTTTTGGTATTTGCTATTTTTAACAATAGGAAATTATTATTTTGTTTAATAGGCTTCTCGTTTGTACGATCCTTGCTTGACTTGTAATATTTTCGATCACTTAATTAATTTTTTTTTAACACTAAACACCCCACACAACTGTTGGCTTTGAATGATGGAAACGTTTTGTGATTGATGAAGTGTCCGCCATGGGTATTTATAATGCGTTGACACTTTTGATTGTATTCAAGTCCGAATTCACTAAATTGTAGCGAATATAAAACCAAACTTTTTCCAATATGCCCAAATATGCCTGTCCGTCCGTATTTCTTTCTTTTCGCCTTCAATCTTTTTGGTAAAACATTTTGTTTTAACACTCGCAATCCAGTAGTGCGACTGCAAGTGTGTGTGTGTGTATGTGTTGTGGTGTGGGTGTGCCCCATACCTTAAAGAATGTTTTGCAGGCAAAACTTTTTTTTTTATTCAAAACCCAAAAACATAATCAATAAACAACAACAAACACAATTATAAAATATTTTTCACTGCATTATTTATAAAATTAATTCAAATGTTATAATGGCCGCACATACATAATTTAATCAACAAACATTCATGCATAATTTCACACATACAACTTATTTCAATTGACAACTGCTACTGAATACGACAATCGATTATAACAATTATACACTGACCATAATAAGTATTTTTACAAAAAGTGTGGCCAACATTTAAATTTGATAGGCTGCGAGGTGGACGGACAAATGACAATTGTTGTTACCAAATGCCAGAAGCCTCAGCCACATATTTCACAATTGAAACGAAGGGGAAGTAGATATTGCTTGCAGTTGCTGGTGTACTTGTTGTAGTTGTTGCACTTGTTGTTCAGTTTCGATTTTAAAATTTTTTAATTTTTTTTTTTTTTTTAATTCAACGAACATGTAAAAGCCAAAAACCAAAATTCGGATCCCCACTTAATTTACATTTTTGTGTGTCCTACAAAATGTTTTGTCGCAAACGAATAAAGTTTCTGCCTGCACTGATCCATCGAACAAGTCAATCAATATTCTGCTCATATTCATTAATTCCATTCCGTAGCGCTTTTCCTTTTCCAGTGTTATTTAGTTTTAATTTTAGTTCAATATGCCATTACTCGTATTGCTCAATGTGGGCTGGTTGGTTCTTCTCCAAGACTCTTAAACAGTATTGAGTTATAAGTGTTCTAAATAAGTTTTAGTGCTCAATTATTTCTTTCTTTTATTTTCCAACATTTATTTTCTTATTAGTATTTAAAAATATTTTTATGTGGCCACAAACGTTTTATTATCGATTTCTTTTGTACGAGTGTTATCAGTGGCCCATTCGTATTCGCACTTACTTTCGATTTCATTGTTAATTTTGTTCTTAAAGAAGATTAATTGAAAAGTGGCTAAAGTGTTTGAATAGAAATCTATAAGCATGGCTAAAAATATTGTTATGAAGGAGTAGTCGTTATTGTTATCATATCGCATTTAAGCGTTATCGGAATTAATTTCGGGAATAATATGCAACTGAGCATATGCCACAGCTCTTTGGTGAAGCAAAACAATGGAAAACTGATGCAATACCGAAAACAGTTTGACTACAGAGGGGCATCAACTTAACCCCTTCAACACCTCACTTTCTTCCAACTTCCGGACAATTCCGGCAGGATGTTTTATGAAGCCAGTATTCCACCTAGAACACCGGCCATTCTCTCCCGTTTAAATTCATTTTTAAGCCATTGAATTTTATCTCTGAGTTTGAGGTAGTAATTGAAATCATCTATCCATAAAGTGGTCAGTTTGACGGTAGTCACTTTCCCCGCCATATATTAGACAAATTTTTGCTCGTTGTGAAAATTCGTGGTGATGCCTACCTGTATTTCGATCAAATATTTTCCTGTATTCGATACAACTGAATTCGTACGTTCGTAAAAAGCAGTTCTCTTTCAGTAGGAAAGATATTTCATTGTAATAAGGAATTTGATTTTAATCGATCTATAAAAAAAATTCATAAACACAATGTCAAAATTCATTAATACATTTCTAGCATGAAAGGATGTTTTTGAGTAGAATTTCCTGTGTAACAAAGTGTTATATGACACCCATTTTTTTCTAGTAAGCCCCAGAGGAAAAATTAAACAAATATCGCTACATAACAGGAACTTCTTCTTGATGATTTCGTTTCCAAGAAAACCATTTCCAAATCTTTTCCATTTCTTTTCAAGTGCTGCTTACCGGCAATTGCTATCTGAAACGCGGTTTTTCGAAAAATTATTTCAGTTAGAACGCATTTCCATACACAAAATATTTTTATTACCTATGAGTACTTTTTTGGCCCATTCTTCCGAGTTGGGAACCAATTTATTTCCTTTGCAGATCGTATTTAAGCCCTGTTTTCCGTAAGAGAGCTTTTACTTTTGCAAAGTTATGTATTTCTATTTAGCGATTTTTAGGCCTTTTTAAAGTGTTTTTGCGTTTTTATTTTGTTTAGAACAATTCCGATCCTCCATTAATCTTCACTTCCCTCCCAGCATTTTGGATATTCACTTGACCGGATCGTCGTCAGATGCCTTGTTATAAGAGTATGTGTACGCCTCTGTCCTCTTTAGAAACATTTCCGTTTTGAAAATTTAACACAATAAAGTCGTCTCGAAAAAATAAAACGTTTTTAAAGTCGTTACTTCAACATGATTTTTCGCAAAACAAATTTTGGTTGGGGGACTGCGAATCAGCAGACACAGGGGAATTTTATTGCTGCTCCTTCTATTTGCTCGCCGTCTCATGCTTTTACAGGTTTGAATTATGCACTTTGAGTTGTAGGACAAACCAGTGTCGCAATTAAAATGGCTCTGCTTCATCCCCCTGTTTATCGCCCAAAAAAAAAATCCCACCAAACTTAGTAACTCCCGCTGTGGTAATTTTCAAAAGTAACTTAATTAAAGATTTAAATGCCTTCAGCTGTCATCAGGCTCGTCTTAGAGGTGCCTTAGAGGCTTCCGTTTAAATATTTACGGGTAATATTTTTTATTCATTATTTCAATTGGGCATATTTTCGTGATTTGCTTCTGCACTTTCCTCCCCTCTAATTACTGATAAGCACGTTCTTGCTTGACAATGATTTGAGATTGATTTCTTTCTTTTCGATTTTCTATTTGCTCTGCCTTGTTAGTAAAGAAAATTGCGATTAGAAATGCTTTCATTTATTTTTCATTTCAATACATTTGAGAATAATGACAATGTTTGTGTTTTGAGTAACATTAAATTATCGTAATTGAAAATTATTTTTACTTTTGTGTATTTATTTTAATTGCAATAAAAATGTTATTAAAATAAATTTACATTTTAATAATAATAAAGTTCTTGTGAATTGACGTCTGTCCGCTTTTCTTGGTTAATTTAGAGAGAAAAATTATTTGAAAATTTTAATTTCTATTATTTCCTTTTCATTTACACTTACGCATTCACGCACACACACACATACATATTTTGTATGAAGTTAATTTTCTCTTTGAGTGGATGTGCATGGCAGAGTTCGTATGAATGCGAAGGTGTCAGCGTACTCTGTTGCACATGTGTGTGTGTGTGTGTGTTTGTATTGTCAGTGTCGCTTAATTAAAATTTAATATAAAATATTTTGTATTAATAAAAGTAAAATTAAGACAACAATTAATTGCTGCGATGTGGCCAATTCCATTGCTTGCTTTCTCTATTGCGAATGAGGTTAAATCGTTTCGTTATAAATAAGTTGAACTAGAATGTCACACATGTGTATTTCAGCGTTATATTTAAATCACGTATTTATAATAAAATTTTTGTTTTCGATTTTACAAATATAATAAATTAATTTATGTATGCTTGTGTATGTACTTCATGTACATTTTGTTTGTTTAATAAATTACTACGAGCTAAAGTGTTTGTATGGTTTCAACAAAAGGCACATTTGGTTGAGCATAACAAATGCTTATTCACAACTAAAAGCTATTTTAGGAAATAATGATTACACAGTTGATACCAATTGATGTAATCATGTTCCAGTGTAAGTAATTGGAATTACTGGGGATTTGCCTGGCCAGCATAAGCTAGTTCGTGGGCATCAGTATTTGAATTAATACTGCGAGCATAAGGATAAGCCGAGGAAGCACCTGAGGACCAGCCACCGTTGGAAGCAGCAGACCAGCCATTGTTTGCACTGTAGCCGCCGCCCAAGGAGCCACCAAACTTGTTACCAATGCCGCCAAAAACTCTCGAGCCGCCAATCAAAATGGCCAGGAATAAAGCAATTTTGGCCACAATGATGGCCTTTGTGGTCAACAAAGCCAAAACTCCCAGGATGAGAGGAACCACGGCGAACAATTTAACACCAAAGGCCATAGCAATTGGGCCAATCATTTTCTTTAATTTACCACGACCTAAAATTAAAAAGAGAGCAAAGAATAGTTTTGTACACTTGGCTAGAGGTTGTCCCAATTGACAATATTTGCTACCTTCATCCAAGGCTCGAGCAATTTCTTGTGTTGTTTCAGCTGGAAGTTTGACTTCGAGATTATGACTGCTTAAGAAATCGGATGTACTCTTAACAGCCATGTCTATCAGTTGGTCAGTACGTTCTTCGCTATTTTCAGGCAACTGTGAGAGAACATCGGTTTCACTAAGAGTACGGCCAACACGTTGAACTGGACTGGCGGGATCTCTGCAGAAGAACAGAAATGTATAAAGCAAATGAATTTCTAAATATTGTTCAATTTGTTTGTCTTGCCAAGAAGTACTTCAGTTTGAATTAAACCAGTTTAAACATTTTCACTATTTGCTGTGCCCTCAATGTAATTAAAAAAATTTCATTTTTCATTATTGCATTTCGTTTTCCTTTTTGTGGTTTTAATTTCAAAGGAACACTATGCTACAGTGTTCTGAAAAAAATCCCCTAACAACAATTTTAAATTATATATTTCATAAGACCATGATTTTTTTATTCCATTTAATATATTTTAAAATTTTGTATCTCAGGAAGGATTTTCCCATATATTTTAGACGTCTTCTATATACAACGCGTTCTTGCAGTTAATTGCGAATAGCAAATAAACGTGGCAAAGAACTAATGGCGGGAAAATTGGGGGCAATTATGAAAAGCCAACTAGCAGATTAAAATCGCTTGGCGAAACAAAATCGAAACTCGGTCTTCTGTGTTGCACAGTGTAGCTCTTTTCGACGCTTCCAAAAGCATTTTTAATAGTTATTTTTACTACACAAACTAAACGAAAATTACATGAGAAAAAAGCTTGTAGAACTGGGTTAATATTTGTATGCTTCAAAAAAACAAAATTAAATTTGTAAACGAGAATTTTTTAATATAATTCATAGAAACAATGCCATTAACGAAAATTCTATAACGTTGGGGATGTCATATGAAAGTCTGGTATATATTTTCTGAATTAACTCGGCGGCAAGACGTTCAACTTTCGTACAAAATTTAAAATTTTCTTTTCATAACGAATGTGATACCGTCTCTCCAAAGCAAAAAAAAAATTAGTGTTTATAACTGAAGAATATAAAAATTTTCGTAGAATTAACAACATTTTTAATTAGACTAACGGCGTAGCAGCTATGAAAATGTACATTAAGCCAAGAAGTTTTCTTTCGATTGATGGATTTCACATGTACTATTATTTCTTTTGTATCCTTGTAAACTCTTGTAGTTATTTTATTACGTTTTTCTAAATTCAACAGAGGCAGCACAATTCGAAGTATTAACAGTTAAAATAAATTCAACTTTTTTTTTTTAAATGTTGGGATTTCTTTAGTCAACATAAAATAAATTGTTCCCTGTGGAGCAGGATAACTCGAAGGAGATTATGCGAAAAGGAAGTGAAAAAATGCAATTAATTTACGGCAGAAAAACTTTTAAATTTAATCAAGCCTTTAGAGGCAAAGCAAAGAGATTTTGACTCAGTTGTTATCTCGAATTATTAATTAATGGCCAAAGGCGTTCAAAATAATCTTCTTTAAAAAAAGAAGTTGTGAAATAATTTCTAGATAATTACAGAAGAACAATTGCAGCAGAAACTGTGCCGTGTTGAGTAACGATATTCCTGAGAGTCGGACTTTTGTATGCAGTATGTGATTTACAATTATTTCAAAGCACTTAATAAAAAAGTTTTATTTAATTGAGGAGGCCCGCTTTTCTCAAACATCAAAATATCCTTGATTAGTCAGTGGGGAGGCTGCGCATTTACACTTGCAGATTACTTTTAATTACTTTGAATGGTTTTCTGCATAATCAGCTGGTTGGATTCTTAAACGAATTTATATTGTACTTAAAATTAAATTGCTTTTCGCATACACTTTCCATAATTCTAAATGTTGATTTCGCGATTTTTTACCGTTTGGAAAAAAGTCAATTGCATGTTCTTTGTGTTGCATAATTTTTGTTTGAAATTTTTTCACGCATGCAAATGAGATCTTTTATATGAAAAACACACACCTTTTGAACGAAACACCATTGATCAATTCGATATTATTGCTCCTGGCAGCACGATTTAGGGCTGTGATACCCTTAACAGCAAAACAAGTGGTCATATCATCGCTTTCAAGGCATGAGCCGAGATAGCGTGCGGCATGTGCGATCGTTGATTCGTTTTCAATTTGATTATCTTGTACACTGGGAGCAGCCCAAGAACTGCCTACAACCAATAAGCAAACTGCAATTGCGGCGAACACTTTCATTTTTATTCTCTTTAATTATTTCGTTACGGGGAAAACACGAACCGATTGTTTTTATTTGTTTTCTTTTTTCTAATTTACTTGTATTTAATCCTTTTTTAATTAATTCGCTTATTGTCGCGTATATTGCGTGCAACACTACTGATGGTTAAGATGCTTCTGATGTGAACTTCTGCAGAGCAACTGGCTTATATATAGAAAGCGTTTCAAAAATATCTACAATTTCTTATTTAAGCTTAAATTATTTAGCGTTTCAGGCCCTGAAAAAACTCCATCAATTCAAGCCAGCCAAAATGCAAACCAGCAGAAAACATTACAAAATAATTTAAAACACAAACATTGTTTAAACTTTTTTTTCTTTTTTTTTGCTTTTTCTTATTGTGTGCTAACGAAACGCTTGGAATTGTTTATCCAGAGAGCGAGTATGTAGCGAATGTATTGTTGTGGCGTTTAAGCCAACTCCGCCGATCATTAACAAAACAAACAAGAATTATTTATCTCAGCTTTATTTTTTCTCAACTAACTTTTTGATCAAAAAAGCAGAAATAAAACACACGGCATTGTGTTGTTTGTGACGTAGTTTTTATTGGAGGAAGTAACACTTTGTGTACTCGCATCGCGTCAACATGAACGAAAAAACTCAAATTCACAACTCAAAGTGGAATCAGTAAGGCGGCGAAGTACAGCTAAATGAGACAACAGAAATTGTGTTGAACCGTTTTCTTAAAACATTAAAGAAAATATAAAAAATTCGGCCATCAGCTATGAAGACGCACTTACGCGTACAGCTTGGTGCGCTACAACACTACGATGGTAGAATTTTATTTCTTATTTATTAATTCCTTTCCATTAGAGCATCAAGAGCTCCTGAATGTCAAAAGTCATCAGAACTCATGAATAATACTCTGGTACAAAGTTAAGTAGTAAGGGAAATGGAAAGGACTATTGTGGAAAGGACTTTGCTAACTTACTTCGGCAGTCAACAAAACTAAAAGTTGTTGGCTAAAGAAAATAATTAAAACAAATTCCTAAATTTATTATTTACATTTATTAATTATTAAATATATAATATAATTAAAATTTTAATAATTATTTAAAATAATTAAATTATTTATATATATATAAATATTAATTTATTAAATAATTTATAAATTATTATTATTATTATTATTATTATTATATATATATATATATATATATATATATATATGCAAATAATAATTATTTAAATTAATTATATTTGATTTTAAAATAAATAATTTTAATAATATTATTGACACTAGAGAGGCGAGTGTCAGCGGTCTCTCTTTTTCAATCAAAACTCTTTTCTCCTCTCGAAATTAAATAAATTTTTAATCGATTTAATTATCTGCTTAATTGAAAGTGAAATACTTTAAATATGCTGACTTTAATTGATTTTTAATTTTTTCCGAATGAAGTTTTGCAAGTTTTTTTTTTACACTTTTATTTACAAAAATTTTATATTAAAAATTATAAATTCGCCTAAGCTTAGAACGACTGGATCTGAAATTGTCATCATCTTGCAATTCTGGCTTGCTGATACGTTACCTCATTATTGTTATCAAAGGAAGGTTGGCAACAACACATACTTGACAGAAAAACGTGAGAAATTTTTATTTGCTTAATATCTTTACGATCTCTTTTACTAAGCACGACCATTAAAGATAATCTTCGATGACATCAGTTGTCTTCTTAAGTTCAAGTTAGGCTTCAATATCCGAATATGGGTCAAACTGACTGACAAACGTCGCATATCTTTAATACTGTAGGGTATAAAAAAAGAGTTAAAGGAAAAATGTTTGCACGTGCAAACAGTTTATTGCTCATGCGCGCTTGTAGAAAGTCATGCTCACATACACGCACACAACTTCTACAAGTAGCAATTAAAGTAACCGCACATTCGTTTTCATTTGTGTATTAAAAGCTGCGAATTAAAAAATTTGCTTTAAAATTTAAACTTTAAAATCATTTAAACTTGTTTCTGCTCTTGACTTTTTTGAGCTCAACTACAGACGGTATCACTATCGCGCAAGTAGTCAGACGGCATCATCTCTTCTTTGCCGGCATAAAATTATTTAAGCAAAAAAAAAAAAAAAAGAAACAGAAGAAAAGAAAAGTAAATTCATTCACGACGCCTGTGTGCATGTGTGTGTGTGCAATTGATTAAATAATATCGAGTATACGCCTGCCCCTGTTACATAAAGTACTTGTTAATGGAGATGTTTTTTCCCAGCGTTTTCTTTCCTTTGCACATCCACTCAGACCATGTGTAGTTTCTCAAGCTTTTATTTCTTTACGTTGTGATGCCAAGCAACTGCTGTACTTTTCTCTTGGCTTTTCCACAATATCTGACGAAATTGTTCAATATTTATTCAGTTCAATACGCCGTTCAAATATCATGGCCCACCTTAAAGCGTCATACGTATTTCTACTCATTTGTAAACGTGTGAAATCATGAAAATTGTCAAATTAAAAGTATTTGTGTTGCTGGGTAACCTGCAGCCATATGCCACATAGGGGGTGTTGGAAAAAAGTATTGATGTACAGTTTATTACATTATACGGCCTTAAAGCTAAATCATGTCAATTTATTTCAGACAATTAATTGTTCACTCATGTTCACACAGAAAGTATTGGCTTCCCTCTTCCCAAACTAAATTCAATAAAATCTAAGCAGAGGCGCAGCTTAATTAATGGTCGACTTATATCTGTGCATGGAAGCAGTAGAGCGAAGCTGATCTTTTTAGAATTACTTTTAAGAAGGGTTTCTTTAACGAACTCAAAGTGTGCAAAGCAAATTGAAAAAGGCACATAGTTGTTTATTAAATTTTATTTTTATTAATTCACTTATTTTAATTTTTTATTTTTTTGTTTTTGTTTTTGTTTTTGTTTTTGCAATAATTATACTTTAATAAATGCTTATGTAAGAAAAATGTGTGCAGCAAAATTCCTTCCTGTGGCATTTCTTGTTCCAGGCATCAAACGAGCATTTTGGCAAGAGCTGCATTACAACAAAGAGAACAGTTATTATAATTTCTTTTTGCCATTGTTGTTGTTGTTGGCTCAAAACAGTCACATGTATTTGCACTTGTTAGCCTCCATCCAGTGAAAGAAAAGAAGAAAAAAAAGCAACTTAAAATCGGGCCACAACATGCAGAGCCGGTTTGATAATGAATCTAAAACAAAAACAGGCTGACATCACAAGTAACACAAAAACAAAAACAAAAACAAAAGGAACATTTTATTACACACAAAAACATGCGTGCAGTAACGTCAGATACGTGCAAAATTCCAAGAAATGCTCGTGTATACAAGCTTACGTTACATAACTTTCACTTTATAGTTGACCGAAAATTAGCTTAAATAAAACATTTTTTGTTTTTGTGTTTTGTGTTTTTATGTTTTGTGTTTTGTGTTTTGTGTTTTGTTTTTGTTTTTATAAAAAGCGATGAATAAATGATGAGCGACTTGTAGCAAAGGAATTTCTTCTTTCTTTCCGTTATTCACTTCAGGGTGGCTGCTTGCAGAGATTGCAAAATGAATGTCGGTTACGTGTAGTTATGAATGAATATCACATGATTCATATTAAATAACTTTTATAAATGCACACACCCATCCAAGCATATGTACATGCCCACACACACACACACGCACACACATACATACATATATGTATATGCATGTAAATTTGAAATTTTAATTTTAAAAATTTAAAAAATATCTTTTTTATTGAGTCCAGTGAAATGCAAAATACGTGTATGTGTGTGATCTCAACTTGGCCCATTTTGCTTGTGGCAGTTTAATTAGTCGATAATATTTATTGCCTACAAAATATGACTCAATATCGGTCGAACGGTTTCGCGCATTGGCAAGAGAAATTTTTCGCTTAGAAATATTTAACAAAAATTGCAATTCTACTCAATTGTTGCTGTATAACGAGCAGATTGGAATTGGTTGTCAGACGCAATATAATAAAATATTTACTAAAGAGGAAAAACTTGGTTTCTATTTATTGGTGACGTAGGAAGCATACGAGTATTTCACATTTTGGATTTTGGCAAATGGTTGTTGTGAAATACATGCCTGCATGTTTATTGAAAGGTATTAAGCACAAGGCCAATTAAGCTGAGCAAGTCAGATGTGCCAATGGAACAAAAAATATTCCTTCGACTATTTTCAGGCAAGGGCGTCAAATTGGGGCCAAATACCAGGTATCTTATTGATAATTCATTTTAATTTGATTTGGCAAATTTAAGTTTGTAGCATCAGCAGTTTATAAGTATACATACATGCCAGGCCAGTGTGGCACGAACTAGAAGTTCTATACTTTTTAGACAAATCCCACGTACGCACGTACATTAGAAATTCAAGGGAATTTTCTCTGCCAACAGATCCTAAAATTAAAATGGAAATAATATTGATACAGGCTTACAATTTCTTTATATCTGCTTTCATTTCAACATGTTTTTTTTTTTTACATGATTACATGTTTATTTTATCCACAGAGTTCTGGCAACTTTACTGAAAGCTCTTTATAATTTTTTAATGAATGCTTTTTATAAAATGCGCTCAAGTTGATATTTTGCTGCTCAGTATGGTGACATTCTAAATGACAAGCATGTCACGTTTAGAGCGACAAGAGATCTTAACTATTCAACGAAACCTTTATGGGCAATATTAGGGAAATGCAATTAACCCCTTTACCGCATGCTACTAAATTTAACATGAAAGGTACAAAACATTTAGTCAAAAGAGTGTTAAAAGCATGTAGGGGGAAAACAAAAAAAATTAAACCAACGAAACTCTATGTGAATACCAAAATCGCTTTGGAGGCACTGTCGATAATTGTTGTGGTTAATTAACGATATTTTAATCGCTTTGAAAGTTTAGTTAAATGGATCCCATACTGAAATATTGACTGCAGTAATTTTAGTTTTGCGGTTGGAAAACATCGGTTAAATTGGGATAGTGTGGTCCATGTATGGAATTTTTTTCTTACTTTGAAAAGAATCGAATGTTTTGGTATCTGCCCTGATTCACATAAATGCCTACTATTTGTAAATACATATTTCGCCAAATTTTTTTTAATTTTTATTTCCTCTTAAATGTTTATAAAAGAAAAGAAAATTATATTTGCATTTCATTTTATGATTAATTCATTTCAAACACTTTTGCTTTCGTGCAAACACTAATGTTCGTGAGTGTGTGCATTCATATATGTATTTCTATTAGTGAAGTGGCTTAAATGTTTACGTGGTTGCTTTCATTGCTCAAATATCTTTCTGAAATAAAATGTAGTTTTCTTTTCCTCAAATGCGTCAATTAAACCATTTTTTATTTCCATAAATTTTTTATTCGTTCGACGGGCAATTTGACAAGAGTATTTCTTCAAACAGTGGTTTCATTTGTCTGCATTGTTTTGAAATGTCTTTGCATTGCAGTAATAAAATTAAATTAGCTTTCTTTAACCATTCAGATAAATTGTTTGAGAAGCTAAATTAAACAAATATCGTAATTGTTTTTCGGCTGCGATGTGTTGTAAAAATGTTTCTAACAAAAGAAAAGTAAAAGTGCTTGGATTTATATTTCAGATGCAACAGTTAAAAGTTTTTATTTTATTATGTCTCTCTAACAAGACAGTGATTTAAAGAATGAAATGAAATCAATGTTTGTTTATTCAAATGCATTAAGACTACTAAAATGCATTAAAGATATTTTAGAAATACAACTGAGATACACTTTAAATGAACTCTAACGGCCGAATCTGGTGCTTTGGTACCCATATAGGTTTGATCCGATGAGGAAGAATGGATTAGATACCGTCAAGCAATTTCCATAAAAACGAAGAAATTCTATAGAAATAAAGAGGACATAAAATATCGTATGCGATGTTTTTTAAGATTTTGTGCAATACGAATATCTTTCACTCAGTTTATCTGCTGTTCGCAGTACGTTTCATGCAAATCTGTTGAGTATTTTAGTAAACGCATGTTTTTGACTACATTTTTCCAAATTCTAGCTATTTAGCTTTCGAGACTTGCCCATCAAGAACGCAAATTCCACGAGTATCGCTGCACGGTGTCATAAAAAGTTTACTTGGGGCGATCTAGATTGTATGAAAATACTCTGCAATCAAGAGTATGTAATTATTGTGCTTGTATAATAGAGATGGAATTTTTTTTCCAAATCTTAAATTTGGCATTCCTAAAATTCGATTTCTCAAAAGCTTCACGGATTTTGAATAAAAGCCAAACTGTTCTAAAAGCCGGGGAAAATGCCTAAAAGATCTATTAGACGTACTTTTTTTTTTTACTATCGTAGCTTGCAATGCAGGTCTAGCCAGGTATCAAACCGGCGACCTCCATTATAGTAGGTAGTGCATTATTCTTGCATTCACACGCAGACTAGTATGTACCCCTATCCCTTATAAAAACTTTATAAAAAAAATCCAAAACGTTTAACTGGAGAGTATGGAAAGGACTTTGGAATTCGGAAATTTCCCCAGGAAATTTAGTCTTTCGCCTTAGTCGATCATCTCCAACATAAACGTTTGTAGTTACGAATTTCTTATTTGTTTTTTTTTTTTTTTTGTAGTAATTCGCTATTACTCGAGTATGTGTCTGTTAAATTTCCTATTTAATACAAAAATTTGTAATTTCTCTTTTTTAATGTTTTCTTTTCCATTTGTCAAACGAAACGCCGAAACGGTATGAAAACATGACCGTAAGTCTATGCGAGCAACTTCGTATGCATGTACGTAATTTGGGTTGGTTCATGTGTAACTTGCATTTGACAGCTGTCAAAAATACGTAAAAGGTAATTGAAGCATGGCAATTTCTGTGAAGAGAAATCATTTGAAATTAGTGTGCAACGCGCTAAATGGCATCTAATTAGAGAGAAATGCAAATTTACATTTTTCCTTTTATATTTTCTGTTGGGCCAATGGCTGCTTCTTTGATTTAGTAATAACGAATTGGTATTTCGTGTTCAGTACTGTGAGCTGAGCAAACAGCTCAAATAGACAATATATTGTGTTTAACTATTACGTGGCTATTGGTGAAGGGTAAAATGATTTCCTCGTTCAAACTGCTAACATAGTAAAATATATTTTTCAAACTTAATAATTTCTTGGTTATTTCCTGTTTAAAACACTTTAACTTTACAAAACTAATTTCCGCAAGAATATTAATTTATTCAATAATGAAATCTATTTAATATTAAAATTATTTTTATCAACTACATTCTTTTTAAATTGTATTTTCTTTTTTTTTTGTTGAATTATTATATTTTTGTAAATAAATATTAAATAAAGCCGCTCAAACATTATTCTTAGTTGCCTTTACTGTAAAAGCAAATGATTTAGTTATCCTACGACTGTAAGAAATATTAAATTCAATACGAGTTAGAAGAAGCTTGACGTGAAAAGGGTGTGAAGTAAAGAACTTTTTTAACCGAAAGTGAAGATTAGCTTTTTACTGTTTTTATTACTCGTTTGTCACGAATAAGAAATTTGATTATCTTTCGAAAATTGAATACAAAACACGAGAAAACGGCACATAATGCGGCAACGTCTGCTGGAATTTCAGAAACGTAAATTACCTTGTCTTATATGGATCCATTTTCAAACTCATCTTTTTAATTTAGATTTATTTTGACTTTCATAGAAATGTTGTATTACTCTGCAGCCACCAAAATCCTTTTTTTTCGAATAGATTAAGTAAGCATGCGCAGAAGCTTTTTTTTCGATTTACTTTATTTACTAATCTTTCAAACTAATAAGGCGTATGGGGAGTTACCTAAAAGTAGGACGACTAAGATCGCAAAGTCGTGCAGCATATCGCGATGTATGTGTTTAGCTTATACATCAGTACTTTGTACTTCACGCAAAAGCTCCATCCACTCGTTTGAGAAAATACACAAAAATTTTCCCCTCCAACCAACACTGTTTAAATACATACAAAATATTAAGCAATTTCGTTTTATCATCTTTAGCACTTTCTCAATAATATTTCTTAAATGTTGACATTTCATATTTGCACAAATGAAAAGAAAATCAATTTCACCTGATGGAATTTATGCGTTTAACCCAGAAACGCACAATTTTGTCTTCATTGTTTTTGTTGTTGACTGACATTCATTCTGATTTCGCTTTCAATAGTGTTTGTGTTTGGGTGTTGCCCGCCAACGAGTAAAAAAACGAGTTTGTAAAAATGATTGAATGATTTTTGTTTGTTTCTAAGTCGAACTCATTGTTAAGCTTTTGTTTCTCATGGCGGCTGTTTTGCATTAAAAGCTCCGAAAATATTTGAAGGCTCTTCAATTGCCTGCCGACGCTTTTTAGTTTTTGTTTTAAGAAGAAAAAAAAAGAAAAGTGAAACTACTTTTCGCTGCTGATTCAAAAATATTTTTAAAATCGGAAATTTTCTATGAACAATTTGCAACACCAAATAAGGAGTCAAACAATATTTCGTTTTTCTCTAAGACGCCTAAAATTTTATTTATAAATATTCAATTCGATTTCAAAATTTTTAACGGCCGTTGGAATTTGGAAAAAATGTGTATGATTTTATGTAAAAAAATTTAAAAAAATTCAAAATATCTGGCAACTTTTTTCCTTTTATTTACTTTTATTAAAAATCAAGAGAATCGAAGGCCAAAAACCTGCTTGTATGTATTATATTTAATTTGAAGGACCCTTCCTGGCACATCGCCTTAATTATACTTAATTGTATAAAGTTGCTGCAAAGCTCCTGGCGGGATGCATTTTCCCATCAAGCAAATGTATTTAATGTTCCAAATAGCGAGAGAAATTATTACGAACTTTTAGTACCAAAAAAGTCTACACATTTTTTAAAAAGCTTCCAGTCTTGTTTCTGTCGCAGTGGCAATTGCAAAATAAATGAATTAAAAATAACAACTTCCGGCCACTAAAATTTTGAAATTAATCCAAATTGTTATTACTTTGGGTTTTCGCAATATAATTATGTCACAGTGGCCACAACTAAAGTATACGTTTTCAATGCTTTCAATACGTTTTTGCTTTCGTACTACACGTAATAAAGTAGTGGCCAATAATGCTCAAAGTAATGAAAATGCTACAATAAACTGCTTAACACCCCGCTCGTTATACGTGAATACATTTTTACAATAAAATATTTGCGATTATTCCGGTAGTGTGAAGAGACATGCATTTAACGTATGAAATGGAAAGCAAGAAGAAAAGCTTAAATAGTCGCATACGAGCACAACATCTTAAGTGAACTTAAATATAAAATACAAAAAGGCAACTTCCGCAGAGGCGCAGTGCCAGGAGCTATTTCGCAGTACCTCGTAACAGCGGACTAAACTGACGTCATCATTTAACAATATCAGCTGAATCGAGTGAAATTCTGTTTAATGTAAATCTTATACTGAAATTCCCAAAAGGATATATTTCAATGAAGAGTTACTGAACCAGTTAAGGACACTTGGACACGTGTCAATCTTGGTGCCAAATGAACAGCATATTCAGCATTCCATTTGCGGCTCTTCATTTGCTTATTAAGCAAAATATTTTAGGAATTTCCACGCTTTTCTCAGTGTAACAAAATTGCTTTCGATTTCACCAACCAACAGCAAATTAATAGTCAGCTGATTTTTAACTTTTGGCAATTTGGCAACACTGCTGTACATTTATAGCCATTGTTGTAGTTCTCAATTATTTTGTTAGTATCAGTTGACTGCGCATTTAGATTTTCTTGGCAGTTAATTAAACTTTCAGGTTAAATGGACTGCATTAGGACGCAAATAAGCAATTTCGGAGGACTACAATTGTGGAAAATCCTTCGCTGCCTTGAAATGTATGTTTTTTCGGATGGTTCTTGTAAGAGTTTAGGTTTTAGGTTGCCGGTAAAATTGAAATATTTTTATTATGAAAATCTATAGACGGAGCAGGGTGTGGGGCTTCTATTCAACTTTAATATTTTTGCTATCAATTTTGTTCTGTGTAATCTTGAAGCAAAACAAAACCACGCAGTTATTTGCAATTTTAATGATGTTTGATGCGGTAGTTGGAGGTGTTCCTCATCTATGCAGAAGAGATACAATTCATTTAATAAATAAATAAATATTAAATGTTTCACACATGATATATGTATGTATATGAAACGTTTTCTTCGGCCTAATTTAACATGCTGAAGTGTTATTTTCCTAATAAAGTGTGTGAAAGTTGCCATCAATGCGGAATATTGGATGAAATTCTGGCTGTCTTAAATAAAAAACTGCACCGTTCCATTATTGGTTACAATCCAGTAGTAGTCGTATGACCGTTAATTGAATAAGTTAAACAGCAGAGCTGATGATAGTTGCCAGGGGAAACCCACTGAGCAGCGAATTTAAATGCAATTAATTAATCCAATCAAAATAGTAATTAAAATAATGATTTTGATGAATTCACGGCCATATCCTTGATGGTGACAAATTGAAAATAGAAGAGCTTCTGGCGAAGCTTTAAATGTTAGACCTCTCCAATCTGTATGGTTTGAGTTGAATTGACGTCAATAGTGAAATTGTCATGCTTCAACAATTCACATGACGACTTCAAGTGCGTTGCTTGTAGAAACCACAATATTAATTAAAATTAAAAAATACTACAAGTAATAAATATTTTTTAATTTTTTAAAAAAAAAAAAAAATAAAAAAAATTAAATTTAAATTACAAGTACTCTGCTAGACAGGGTGTGGGCAACTTTACTGTTTATTTGTTTTAGAAGTCTTTGCCACTATTTTGCATCATTTGAAGCTGCTCTGCCTAAGCAAACTGTTTACGCTTTACAAGTTTTTGTATGTCGTAATCAACTTATTTTACTTTCTTTTGAAAACAAGCAAAAAACACATTTGAAACACTCTTACGAGTATGATTCGGATAAGTCAGTTAAATCAGCCACCTCCCCAATCTCAATTCGTGTTCAGCTTGCTAGGCCACAAATACTGACCCGTTCTAGCTTATCGTTACCATTTTAGTGTTTTTGAGGTTGCGAATGTTAAAAAAGTTACGCCTTATAAAAGTCTTATTTGCTCAAAGTGCCTAAAATTAGTCTGCACTGACTTAATCGTAAAAAGTTAAATTCATTTGCCATTTGCAAGGAAGTGACAATCAACTTGATTTATTTCCACTTTTATTTATTTTTTTTTTGCTGCACATAAAGAGCCAAAAAGTGTATTTAAGTGAGAATCTTGTGGAGCAGTCAGTCGTACGTCTAATATATTTTTAATTAGAGTTTAAAGTACTTCATTGACACCCTAAAAGGAAGGGCCTCCTGGAAGTTTCATTGCCATTCATTATGTAGCAAAATGCAATTGAAAGATTAGCGGAGCAGAGGGCGTAGATGATCTGATCCTCTAGATATCAGTTTATTTTTACATATCCTAGAAAATAAAACCTGTCGAAATCAATTAAGTTAAATAACTCGCATTCAAAGCGAGTCCTAAAAATGCTTGATTCAGCAGATTACAAACATTGTAATAATAATGAAATAAAAATTCGTGTATCGGGCAGAGAAAAACTTTTTAAAAATTACATGTCTTTTTTTTTTAATTCCATTGTTAGGATTTGGAGGCAAACGCATATCCTGGAAGTGGGCGCATAAAACTCAAATAGTCTCACAACTTGTAGATCTTAAAGATATTGATATTTTCCGACATAATTAAAGTCAGCCACTGTAGACAGCTTCTAAAATAATACAGCAGGGTGTTGTATGTGATTCCCCTTGTTTGAATTATAGAGCTGCATTTTGAAACGCATCACTCTGAACGAAGCTAAAGAATAGAAAAATTCATTCTCTATTATCCGCTTACCATTTTATGTCCTTCCGAAACAAACATGAAAATTCTTTTAAAAAAATAATTATTTAACTTCTCTCAGAACTTTTATTATTCATTCTGACTACACGAATGTTTCAGAGTCCTTCGCTGTCGCAAAGCGATATTCACTACTGCCAGTATCAGCATTTCCTTTGTATGCTGTACAGCAACCATCATACAGGATTCATACAAATTTGAAAATTGAAAATTTTATGGCGGCGAATAAATAACGTTTTATATTAAATTTTTTTTTTTTTAATTTAATTTAAAAGTACTCCGCAAATGGATTTTCTTTTTGTTTGACCGAAATTGGTTGAGAGAAGTTCTTCAACTGTTAATTGCAGCAGGTGGCAGTCGCGTAGTTTGCAATAGTTCAGGAATTGTGGGTCTCAGTCTTGGACTCATGACCACTGCAGAAGCCGAGATAGCTGTCAGCATTTTGAGCATCAGCGGAACGAAAACGATTTTTGCCACAAAAACTCCCATGAATAAAGGATACATGAATTTGGCAAGTTTCTTAAATTTTTCAGACTTTCCTCGACCTAAAAGTATGAAATAATTTTTTTTATTTGATTAAATATATTTTAAAATATTTCATTTATATTTTAATAATATTTATGAATTTCTAAAAAAAATATTTTTTTTGATCCGGGCGAGGGTAAGGAAAAGTAATGCTCCGATAATAATTCTGCGTACGCAAATTATTTCTCCATTTTTCGAATTTTTTTTTTTGAAAATAAGGAAACATTTATAAAGTTTTTTCTTTGATATTTTAAAGAATTGAAATGTTTTAATTTACAAACTACTGATGTTGCTAAACGCCGCAAGCCCCTCCACTCCCCTTTTTAAACCTTCTACGCAAGTGGGCTTGTAATGAAATTGGTTTTCACATTCTGGCCTAGAAACACGTTTGAGCGAAAGGTTGCTGTAGCAGACGCTTTTCCCGAGCCGTTGAAGGTTGAAATACTACTCCCTGTAAAATGCACTTCCTGCTCTTCGAACGGTGCATTGCGTGATGTGGAGCTGCCCTCGAATGAGTGCTGGCCTGAGAAAACTGTACTTACAACGACAATTTTCAATAAAAATTAATGTTTCTTTGAAATTTAGAAATTTCTAATATGAATTTTTTTTTGTATAAATTGGGAAATTTATTTTGAAGCAACAATCCAGAAAGGGGTCGTTTTAGTAAGAAATGAGTTTCCCATTTGCGTTCATTTCCTTAACGTCTATCTTAAAAATGTAGAATGTAAAAATTTCGACGCAAGTCTGAATATCTTTTTGCATTTGTTTTTTTCGCCCAAGTTTGTTATTTGGTACCAGTCAGTCCCGTTTGTCCGTTGTCTACTCAGTTTTTCCACACCATATTCGAACCTCCTTCAATGTCCTGCAAAATCTCCTTTAGCAGCAGCAAATCCTGATCTTCGTCTATGTTTGGCCACAAGCTTATACTTTGCCTAGACAAGTTCTCATTTCTTAACTTTTCATTTTCTGCTTTTTGCATGCCCGTTATTTCCTTTTCACTGCTATCCTGCGAAAGTCTATTCCTTTCCGTTGCAGCTATTGTTAGTAAAGAAAACACTTTTAAAACGTTAACCACATTCATTGCTCTCGTATTATTTAGCGTTGCTTGTAGACGGGTACGATCTTAACATTTTCGTAATTCTTTTAGAACTAAAAGCGTTTCAGAAATTATCTTTTGAAAAATCTTGATTTTCGTTTACAGAATTTCACGATAATGTATGCAAAATGGTCCTTTACGTTTCGCTGCACATGGTTGCATCCAGTGAACGATCAGTGCAATTACTCGTATGGCTGTACATGAACAAGACAATCGCTGTAACAAACAGAAACCATTACCTTTTCACTTGCTCCATATACTACACGTATTTGATCTATTTCGCATTGAATTTTCTCTCTTCTCAACATGGAAATGGTTTTGGCAGCTTAAGCGCAAATGTAACTGGCAGTGCGCCACAATTGAAGCTCATAAAGTAATTTCTGCCTCCTCTCTGGATAATAAACATTCGAATTTCAAATTCGCACTGAAGTCGATGACTGCAGTGTGGCATGTGAAAGAGAAAATTAAGTGGGAATACGAGTGAATGAAGAGATGGTTCGGCCAGGAGAGTTTTAGTCAATTTATAATTATTTTATTTACAAACATGAAAATTCTTTTAAAAAAATAATTATTTAACTTCTCTCAGAACTTTTATTATTCATTCTGACTACACGAATGTTTCAGAGTCCTTCGCTGTCGCAAAGCGATATTCACTACTGCCAGTATCAGCATTTCCTTTGTATGCTGTACAGCAACCATCATACAGGATTCATACAAATTTGAAAATTGAAAATTTTATGGCGGCGAATAAATAACGTTTTATATTAAATTTTTTTTTTTTTAATTTAATTTAAAAGTACTCCGCAAATGGATTTTCTTTTTGTTTGACCGAAATTGGTTGAGAGAAGTTCTTCAACTGTTAATTGCAGCAGGTGGCAGTCGCGTAGTTTGCAATAGTTCAGGAATTGTGGGTCTCAGTCTTGGATATTCGAACCTCATCTACATGTATTTGACTAGATGAATTCTTTTACATCTGAAGTTATTTTTCGGTTTTAATTAAGCCAAATGATAGGTGGAATTCATTCCTTGTTGGAATTCATCCCAGCTTACAAAAGAAAACTATTTTTCAGAACATTTGAAGGCAAAAGAAAAAGAATAAAAAAATACTGTGGAAGATATTTAGATATAAATCATAAATATCATAAATTAATATCGCCTTAAACACGAGCTGGATGAAAATCTTCCAAAAAAATACAGTGGGTTAAAAAAAATTTGTTAGGAAACTCAAATTTCGAACAACTTTTTTCGAACAGTATTAAAATATCTAAAATGAAATAAAATTATCGGACTGCAAATTTCTTATTGCTCATTTAAAATTGAAAAAATATCTCTTATCGGACTGCTAACTTTTTCCGATTTTTTCTACAGTGGGGCAACTTGTTCAAAACTTAAATAAGAATACAATAATTTCGTTTGTACTATTTTCGAACTGCTTTATTTAATAATTTTTTAAATGCTTTTAAATTCCTTAATTTATAGTATTTTATATAAATTGCTGAAGCATTTAATTAATACTTCAGCTAAATGTAAAAACAGAAAATAAAAGTTACAAGTCTCAGTTGAGTGTGAAAGCATTTTCTTTGAAGTCATGAATTGCTTAACCAAAATGGTTTGACTGGACTTGAGTCCTCTTGATGTCAGTCCAAAGAAAATAATAAAGCTTGAAACATCTAATTTATATCTATTCAGAAGCTCTCGGAACTTCCTGCATGATCAACTGGCAATTGAGCACAGAGACTCTAGAAACTGTGCAGACAACCAGACAATTTTGGAAGAACCGAATTCAGAGGACCTTTACGCAACTGTTACAGTTATAATTACATTGCAGGCAAGGCGTATCTAAACGGGTTCTGCCGACAACTACTAATTTTCTTTCTAAAAGTTAATTGTTGTAAATTGATTATTTAAATAGTAAGGCCAGTTAAATAAAAAAGAGTTATTGGTATTATGCAACTCATTGACTTCTTCGACACGTCCACTTGTACTAGTCTAGTTTGAACCAAATGAACCATTTGCAATAAAATGTTTATAAGTTCGCTACGTGTTGATTCATTTTCTTTTTCACTTTCTTACTATTCTATTATTTGTAAATAGGAAATTAAGTAATAAAAAATTCTACGCAACTACCTTTTCCTCCACCCAATAATACACTGTTTCCCTCCATACTTGCATAGTCTCATACTGACTGACTGTGGGCTTAGTTGGTGATGTTTATTTATAAAAACGGCTTGCCAACGTTGTTCTTGTGGCTGTGCTGAGCAAAATAATATAAATCTTTGATGGAATTGCCAAAGCCATTGTCAGGCGGTTGGGCATCACGGTGCTGTTTGTGGGGCAATTCATGTTTGAAATGGACAGGAATATATTTTTGCTTCTGTACTGCAGCTGTTGGAGCAGCAGAAATGTACTGATTATCACTGTCCGACCACGACTGGTCATCGGACAGTGAAAAACTTCCTGAAGCTGATCGATATGGTTTCCCATTTGACGGTGTCGGCAGATAAATGAACTCAAAACGATCCTTGCTGTCGTAATACTTTCCAGACAAAATCCATTTTAATGCTACGAATCCCGTGGTAATTAAAGCAACTTTACTCATGACCACTGCAGAAGCCGAGATAGCTGTCAGCATTTTGAGCATCAGCGGAACGAAAACGATTTTTGCCACAAAAACTCCCATGAATAAAGGATACATGAATTTGGCAAGTTTCTTAAATTTTTCAGACTTTCCTCGACCTAAAAGTATGAAATAATTTTTTTTATTTGATTAAATATATTTTAAAATATTTCATTTATATTTTAATAATATTTATGAATTTCTAAAAAAAATATTTTTTTTGATCCGGGCGAGGGTAAGGAAAAGTAATGCTCCGATAATAATTCTGCGTACGCAAATTATTTCTCCATTTTTCGAATTTTTTTTTTTGAAAATAAGGAAACATTTATAAAGTTTTTTCTTTGATATTTTAAAGAATTGAAATGTTTTAATTTACAAACTACTGATGTTGCTAAACGCCGCAAGCCCCTCCACTCCCCTTTTTAAACCTTCTACGCAAGTGGGCTTGTAATGAAATTGGTTTTCACATTCTGGCCTAGAAACACGTTTGAGCGAAAGGTTGCTGTAGCAGACGCTTTTCCCGAGCCGTTGAAGGTTGAAATACTACTCCCTGTAAAATGCACTTCCTGCTCTTCGAACGGTGCATTGCGTGATGTGGAGCTGCCCTCGAATGAGTGCTGGCCTGAGAAAACTGTACTTACAACGACAATTTTCAATAAAAATTAATGTTTCTTTGAAATTTAGAAATTTCTAATATGAATTTTTTTTTGTATAAATTGGGAAATTTATTTTGAAGCAACAATCCAGAAAGGGGTCGTTTTAGTAAGAAATGAGTTTCCCATTTGCGTTCATTTCCTTAACGTCTATCTTAAAAATGTAGAATGTAAAAATTTCGACGCAAGTCTGAATATCTTTTTGCATTTGTTTTTTTCGCCCAAGTTTGTTATTTGGTACCAGTCAGTCCCGTTTGTCCGTTGTCTACTCAGTTTTTCCACACCATATTCGAACCTCCTTCAATGTCCTGCAAAATCTCCTTTAGCAGCAGCAAATCCTGATCTTCGTCTATGTTTGGCCACAAGCTTATACTTTGCCTAGACAAGTTCTCATTTCTTAACTTTTCATTTTCTGCTTTTTGCATGCCCGTTATTTCCTTTTCACTGCTATCCTGCGAAAGTCTATTCCTTTCCGTTGCAGCTATTGTTAGTAAAGAAAACACTTTTAAAACGTTAACCACATTCATTGCTCTCGTATTATTTAGCGTTGCTTGTAGACGGGTACGATCTTAACATTTTCGTAATTCTTTTAGAACTAAAAGCGTTTCAGAAATTATCTTTTGAAAAATCTTGATTTTCGTTTACAGAATTTCACGATAATGTATGCAAAATGGTCCTTTACGTTTCGCTGCACATGGTTGCATCCAGTGAACGATCAGTGCAATTACTCGTATGGCTGTACATGAACAAGACAATCGCTGTAACAAACAGAAACCATTACCTTTTCACTTGCTCCATATACTACACGTATTTGATCTATTTCGCATTGAATTTTCTCTCTTCTCAACATGGAAATGGTTTTGGCAGCTTAAGCGCAAATGTAACTGGCAGTGCGCCACAATTGAAGCTCATAAAGTAATTTCTGCCTCCTCTCTGGATAATAAACATTCGAATTTCAAATTCGCACTGAAGTCGATGACTGCAGTGTGGCATGTGAAAGAGAAAATTAAGTGGGAATACGAGTGAATGAAGAGATGGTTCGGCCAGGAGAGTTTTAGTCAATTTATAATTATTTTATTTACTTTCAATTATGAAGACTGTACGAAATAGTTGGCTTTCAGTTCGATTATTGGATGTCGCAACTTTATTAGCACCATGCGATTTTTATGTCATCCGCCCAAACGTAAAATATTTATGAATGCCTGTCGACAACCGAACTTAAACTCGGTTAAACTGAATAAGAACACGAAATTTATAGAACGGAGCCAAAATGTAAAATGAGAAAAATTTATGCAAAATTTGCTCAGATTGAAATTCATTCATGTTGCTGGAAAGTGTCCCACACATAAGAAGTGATAGTAAATGAAGAACGTGTGCATGATCATCAAGAAGTCCAATAGAAACGGTGTTTGCATTGTTATTATGCGAATTCAGCTTATTATTGAACTCTCATCAGCGAAAGGTATGAAAGTCGAATTAAGAATTCTCATGCATTCCGCTTTCATTAAAATCTTACGAGGGACACAATTTTGTCTGCCTCCCAAGAAATAAACCGTCTGATATACCTTTTTGATATTCTCAAAATATAAATATAAATTTGCGCTCTGTGATCTGCATGTAAATAAAACTTTACTACGTTAAACAAATTTGACAGCGACGTATTAAAAATTATTTGAAGTACGTAAAACACATGATCTTTGTACGTCCAAAGCAGAGAAATGTTTGCTAGAAAGAAAGAAAATGAGAATTCTTCCATTGGATTTTCTCCAATTTTAAGGTTATAAGCTCTCAAATTATTGCCAGTTCGTTTCAATTCCATACACAGTCGGGTATGGAATGACCTTGAAATGCGTGGTATACATAGGGAATGGCTTTAGGTAAAACTTATTTTGAATGTAATAAAAATGGTAAAATTAAGACGTACGTAGTAATGTTACGTAACTTTGGTGTTACCTTTACAAATAAAATGGATTGAAAAACGGGAAATTAAAGGCTTTTTATTTGGCGGAAAAATCAAAAAGTTTCGGTAAATTCCACAATTAAATTGAGTTTATATTGTGGAGGATGATGTGGAGGAAAAGAATTTAGGCGCCGAACGAGTACCATTGTGCACCATTGTTTTCGTATGTAGAGGATCTTCTGGACCTTCTATCAGCGATTCTTATTCATTTGCTATTTTCAATTGTGTTGTTTTTTTGGGCCTGCTTAAGGAAAATTGCGCAAGACAGTATCCGTAATAACATATATGCTGCGCTATTTTGTTACGTCTTCAGGCAGGCTTTTACAGAAACATTTATTTGAAAGGAAATGAAATTCTATTTTGGAAACCTTAAATTTTTGTATTACTCCGAACACTGGTTTAGTTTAAAAAAATCTTCTCCTTACTCCTACCTCCCGCGGATAATATAGTTTGTGGTATCTCGGTTTCTCAGGAAACTAAATTTTTCGCAAAAGACAAGCGAGAAATTAACAATTACGAAAAAATCCCCAAAAACTCAAAATTTTATTATTTTTATGCCATTTTACTTCGTACATTCATATTCGTACAAGAAAACTTAGGATATTAGCACAAACAATTTATGCCGTTATTGACGCTGTACGTATTTTTTAAATGAACCTTAACAGATACAGGCATTTGGAATTTAAAGAAATTTCTTTTAAATATACTCGTACTTACGATACCTTCTAAAAACAATTTTGCTCTAAAAGTTTTTAGAAAACGTACTCACTCGCACAGGCGAGAATTATTTATTACGTAATCATTTTATGCAATATCGCTTTGGAAAATCGTCCATTTTTTTGACATTTTTACTTAAAGTTGAAGAATACAGAACAATTGCTCTTGGTGTGGAGCTTTCATAGCTTTAGAATTAAAAATTCTCTGTTCACCTGTTTTACGTAATCAAAAAGAAAAAAACAATTAAAATAAAATAAAAGGTATCAGCATTACATATATTCTTCCTGCGAGGTGTAAATGTTAAGCGATTGTCCTCACTGTAACACATTTTGCTAGCCAAGTAAACCAAAATAAGGCCACCAGCGCTAATTATCATTCCCAAGTTTTAAAGTTGTTTAAATACTCTTGAGAAATTGAGCAACATAAGCAGATACAATTACTGATAGACAGGTTGTGTGCGCTAATTGGCGATAAAAGGCTGATGTTACATGATGGAACAACATTGAGATAATGTTGCCATTTAAGCACGAGTACCCCGAAGCGTTATCGCTTCTTGTTTCTCCTAAAGCGCCATTAAAAACAATGTTTCGTAAATTAATTTTAATGAGCACGACAGCAAATTCAAAGTTTTGGAAAATAATATTTCTCAACCTTTTTCTTTCGTTTTTCTTTTTTCCTTTTTCTTTTTTTTTCGCTTTTTTTTGTAAACTTTATTTAACAGGCCACTTAACATTCTAGGAAATTTTCTTTTATAGCTTTTTAACTATAATGGCACTGCCATGATCCATTTTCAAGCTCATAACAGCTGTAAATAAAGCAAAAAAGAAACCAGCTAGACCGGTAGAGCCAACAAGTAAGATGAGCCCACTAATGAGGAGGGGTATCAGGACCATAAACTTGAGCTTGTATGCCAGCAGAAGCGGGAGTAGGAATTTCTCAAATTTCTGTTTGAGTTTTTTCATTTTGCGGCCGGAACCAATTGATGTTGGGCCACTTGCCAGGAACGTTGAAGATGTAACGGCGGGTAATGCTGTAACAGATACAAAAAGGTCTTTGGCTTGCAAACTTCGTTCTTGCTCCGCTCCCCTTATATCTCTTTCACTCGGTTGCAATGGCGGGAGTACTTCATTGCTAATGTTTCCTGGAGAAGCTGGTGGTGATACTGAAAATGATTTAAATAAATACGCAGTGTAAAATATTTATCAGAAAATAACAAACTGGTTGCATTTAATGTATCCGATTTGTCTAACGGCGTGTTGAGCAGAGCTGCCATGAAATGCTGGGATGTCCTAGACTCGCTATTATCTGTAGTATCGTCTAAAAAAGAGAAATTGTTTTAGTTCGAAAAGTGTTTGTGAAAGCTTTCGAAGCTAAAAATTCTTGAATCCACGATTTAGTTACGCATCATTTAAATGACTGCTAATCGCTTATGGATTTCCAAATTCGAATGTAATTTCACAATTTAATTTCTGAATGCTTCTGTAATTACTTAGCGAACATTTCAGTTTCATAGAAAAAGTTCATTGGAATATCGTTTTATTTTTAAAATGAAATTCCCCTCCAGCGTGTGTTGCTGCATGTGAAATGCCACTTAAATGTTCTTGCAAAACATGTAATACAATTTGAGTGGGTTTTCTTTTTCCCCCCGCAAATTGGTCTGCGCTTATTATTATATTTTCGTAATTGTTTCTGATTATTCTAAAAATAACTTCGTTCCCGCCATGCTTTCATATGTTTGCTTGCGTATTTACCTACAACTCAAAGGATTATAATTTGGGAGGCTAATGAAAGCCAGATGACTTATAACACGAAGTGCTGGCAAAGAATTTGAAAAACTTGAGCGAATAAATCCAGTTGTTAAAAAATTTAAAACATTTGGAAAATAAACTCAAATGAACAACTAAATGAATTTTTGGTTACGATGGCGGTGTTTGCTGTGAATTTAGTCTCTGTTCGTGAGGAGGATTTCAATACTGGCACCATCTGTAACTCCAACTGTTGTACGAGTATAATTCCAGCCTTATAAGGACGTAAAGAATTATTTCCTTTATTATATTTTATTTTATTTTATTTTATTTATGGGAATTGCAGACAAGTGTCTTTATCCCACATTAAAGACATACTGAAATCCACTGAAGATTTTTTTTTTGGGACTTTGTTGCAATTTAAAAATTTTTTCTGCTCTCTGTCAGTGTCACACATTTATCTTTTCTAATTTGCAAAACTTTCCTCTTAAATAAATTCCATAAATTTATGTTAATGTTTCACCAGATGGATTTTAGTACCGTAAAAGCTTGAGAAACCCTTCACAAAAATGTATGCACGTATGTGTGTAGACGTTGGGTATTATTACGAAAGTCTATTACATTTTCCAAGGACAATATGCCAATTCTGGCTAAGGAAGCTTTTTCAGTAATTGAATGCTTGGAACTGGGCTTTGCGGTCTTAGCTTTACCTTGCCTGCTTCCATGTCCCTGAAAATGAAGACTTCTTTACACATGTCAATATGTCTTGCAATAATTACACCATTTCTAATCGCTTCATTTCTCAATTACAAGATTAGACAAGACTGAGCTCAAAAAGTGCACAAGTTCACATACGAGTAGACCTATTTTTTACATAATTTTTCCATTCATTCTTAGAAAAAACGATCGGTATGATTATTAGCAACGATTATCAGGATTATATTCAGGAAAAATAATTTATTCCTTTTAGTTTATTCTTCCCATTGTGCAACTTGTATGCAACTTGTGAAAATCATACAGGGAAGCCCTTAATCAAATGCCACGCATCTGTGTTTAATCTGTGCACTGACTTCTTAACGCTTTCCGTCGTCTGCTAAACACTCCCGCTTTTCTTACGTCTATTACTTTTGTAATGTATATTTTCAATACGAATCCTTAAATTTATTCAGCTGGAAATATTTTCGCATTTAATTTCGACAAATTCTTGTTTTAAATTAATTCCTGTTACAAATAACAAGAAAATTTAAATAAAAGTTTTAAACATGATAATTAATTTGTATGCTTTTTGTAATTTTATGAAAAATATGATTTCAGTATGAACTAAAAGAGAACAGCCACTCAGTGAATCATCTGAGCGTTTTTGCAAGCTGCTTCCAGCCCTGTAAAAGCTCATGTTCTTGTTGTTGTTGTGTTTGTTGTTATGGCTACCTTGTGAACTTACATGTAGATGCAATTTGTATTTGATTAATTAATTACATAATTCGATGATTTCTGCATTCACTAATTCGTAATTGTGCTCGCATGCGCAAATCCAATGCGGTTATAATAATTTGCAATATAAATATTTTTCGTTTATGAGAATGAGCTTCGGCACTTAAAGCTTCCCCTCTTTGATTTAAATAATTTTCACTTAAATTTATTCATGTATATTGAAATTTAATATAAGAAGAATTTTTTTAACTTATTATTTTAGAGGAGATGGCAAAAGGCGTACTTAGTAGCATGTGTAGTCTCCAAAGTTCCGAAGGTCAAACGGCAAATCCAAAGCCTGATCACTCAGTAGTGCAATTCTCTAACCTGATTGGTTAACAGCAATATTTGCGAGCAGTCGGCAATCATATTCAATTGCAGTAACTTCTTGTCTTTACTAGCGTTTTAATATTCAATAGTGTGGCATCACTGCCGAAATATGTATGGAAAAAACAAAAGGACCTGAATTAATTGAATGTGAACTTTCTTATTTCATGTTATTCAAATAAAAATAATTATATTCATTACATAATATGGGCCACTGCTGCTGCGACTACAAGTCGTGTAAGTTACATAGTTTTACAACGTCATACAAGTTAGTGAAGAATTTGTAATTGTGCATGTATGAGTATGTAACATAAACATTTCTGAAGGCTGTTTTCTATCTAAATTCAGATACGCAAATGATACGTATTAGGGATCTGAATTTTTTGAATGCGTTTTCGTTTATAAATATTGTCGATGGGATGTCAGTAAAAGGAAAAGAATAAAAGCCGAGAATGTCACAGATAGTAAATATCGCTCATATGATTATTGGCAGAAATACTATCAAGCTGTTTTACGACTAATGCAAAATGGCAAAAGGTATATTCGGTTTCATATATATATATATATATATATATATTAAGGTTTCCTTTTTAACTACGGAAACTGATGGGATGACTTTCAACAATACCCGAAACGCATGAAGTAGTATTTGTCGGTTCATTGTGCAAATACTTTATTGACAATAGAAGTCAATTTCGGCTTACTTACCTCCATTTAAACCAGCGTTATTGTCACCGTAATGACTATTTCTGCTGACGCTGATATTACGTTTCGCAATTGGATTTTTATCTTTAATCCTGCCATAAAGCTCTTGAGCATTGTTGGAAGTTTCACCGTTGTTGGCAGTTGAATCGTTGGCATCTACAAAAGTTCCGGCAAACTGTGTTACCTTAAGAACTTTCTTATCAGCAGTTTCCTTGGGAGAATTAACGTTATTGCTATTGAACGGCAACGGAGGGTGATGACGATTATTATGAGGTTGGTGTTGGTGTTGGTGTTCGCGTAGATGTTGATTTGCAGTTTGATGAACTCTGACAATTGGCATTTGGCTATCGATTACATTTTCATCATTTGAGAAGTAATTTAATGTTATTGGCAACAAGTTTTTGGTCTTCTCTATGCTGCTGGATTCTATAAAAAGATTGCTCGTTGTGGGAATATTTTTAATATGATTCCTTTTTACTGGTGGCGGGGACACATGCAAAGATGAATGTGGAATTTCTGTGTGCTGAACCGTGTTCGTGGAATTATTTAAATAATTTAAATTAACTTGTGTAGGCAACGAGTACTCTCTACTATTTTTGGCATGGTTCATTATTGATGGCGTTTTTTCTTTCAATCGAGCTTGAATATATTGAGTTTCAGTTTTAATTTTTCTCAGAGTACTTGCCTGCCGAAGCTCTCGATGGTAATCAGATGCCAGAGGAAATTTTTCGCTTCCACTGTTGGTGGAAGAAACATAATATTTCGGTGGGTAATTCCTAACATTTGCTTGTGTTGGGATGTCAATTGAAGGTGGTGATGGTGATGCTAATGAGGTTAATGTGCCGCTAAAATTGTTATTGTAGTTTATGCCATTTAGCCGCATGCTCCTCTGGGAAGACGGCATACTGTTGTTTATATGCTGTCTGTATTTAATTTGGAAAGTCAGGTGCTCGGAAGAAATGAAAGATTCTGGTTGAGGCGTCAACAATGATAATGTTGGGGTTATTGTTGTGGAAGGTGGTGGTGGCAACCACTTACGTATATGCATTAATGGCTGCCAGGAGTTCTCAGTGACCGTATTCATTACTTTTCTGCTGTTGCTGCTGCTGCTGCTGCTGTTGTTAATCTCGCCTTCTGCACTCAATTTAAATGCGCGATTGGTTGTAATACAAAACAACTGCAACACAATTATTTTTTTTAACATTTTCTTTTTCTATATATTATATTAATTATTTCAAAAAGGACTTTCACAATAACTTTATTTCTTCCGCCACTTTTCCTCTTCTTAGCACTTTCTCATTTTTTCTCAAATCCAGTTGAACTGATCGTCAACCGTTTATGGTTTACACGTAAATATTCACTTCCACTCTTGGGTCATGTATTTTATAAAAATTCAGCTTAACTTTAATTTCTTGAAAAGTGTCTTTTCATCTCCGCGCCGTATTTTTCTCATTTTATTCGTTACAAATTTTAAAGTATTATTAACTTTGTTGTAGTTGACTGATTTTGATGGTTATTTAACTCTAGACTAACCAAAGAATAAGAAGTTGTGCTAAAAGAAAAGTGACGATGGAAAGAAACGAGGCGAGAACGAATTTCAAATCAGCTACACTTCCTTTTCATTTATAGAGTCTGTATATCTTGTGAAAAATTGTCCGCTGGCATTCCGCAAAATAGTTGTCCAGTTGGGAAAAATTTAAAGGATATAACTTTCGGATTTTGGGTGATTGAGCAAAACTGATATTAGAAAAAAATAGAAAAATGGCTGATTTCTTGGCTTCGTAGGATGTAATAAAAATTATTCTCCCAAATTTATCTGAATCACTTTACGTTATGAACCACTCATGTGTTAATTGTTGTTGGAATGTTCAATTAGGGGAAATCAGCTAGTTAATGCTGAGCTACCAAGTAAAGTCTGAAGAGCACATAGTTCGCTACTCTGACTTCTCTATTACAACCATCCCTTTCTTCTAATTACGGCTCTAACCTGACTGTATGTCTTAGAAGCAACTAAAAAAAGACACGAAAAACTATTTCAAGTTCTTTTTTTTGTTTTATAATCCACAACTATTTTTAATCTAAATCGTATGGAAAAGATACACAGAGAAAAATGTATGGCTGTGAACTTAAAACCTTGCTATTATTTCCACTGAACGAAATAATAAAGACGATAGAGGCAACCTTCCCACAGTCTAGAAGCTGTCTTTCAAGAAAAAACATTTTCTGTGGGACGGGATCTCGAATGGAATCAAACTTGTGGTAAAATAAGAACAAAATATTGCAAAGAAGAGAGGCTGGACCTGCTGATATTATTTTAATGTTTACAATTTTTCATTTTTTCTCTTTTTTTTTATTTATTTATTTAAAATAAAATAAATTTAATCAAGATTTTTTTTAAAATACTTTATTAAAGAATCGCTTACATGCAATTAATTAATTTGGTATTCCTGCAGTGAAATATTATTTAATTGCAATTCCAATTACTCGATCAGGGAATCGTTCGTGCCCCAAGCAAACATTTTGGTTCTACACGCTGCCCTGAATGTTAATAAATTATTTGCTTTCATATTTCTAACATCATTTGATAGTATTGGATGCCAAAGTCGGCACCTGCGATTCTGTTATGGAGGACATTTCTTAGTACGACTACGTATAAAATCGCAGTTGAATTTTTGTGTTTCCCACACTTTTTGCACAGACAATGCGAAATATGTCGATTTCATTACATAAGATCGAACGCTTGTCATGGAAAATCGTGTCGGAGAAAAAACTTGGATTTCAAATATGAATGATTTTTTTCTTTCAGTGTAATTCTTGCTCATTTTATCATGTCGCATAGATAATTGTTCATCCATTAAAATTTCTTTAAATTACTGTATTTTCTCTAACTCCTCTTTTCATTTCAGCGCGTTTAAATATATTTTATTATTTCCCACCTCTTCCCACGTTCAAGGTGACTGCCAGCACAAAAATTTTCCTCTACGAACTTTTTTCTTTTCTATTATTTGTTTTTTTTTTTAATTTTCCTATTTGTAAAAAAATAATCTATTAGCGTCGTATTCAAAGAAGTTCACTAACGCGCTTCAAAGCGATCATTGTCAGTTTTAGCTATAAAATATTAATTGAAAAAACATGTAAAAAAAGTATTTAAAGTGCAACGTAAATAAAGTAGGGCTGAATAAATAGAAGTATTTGATTAATTAAAATGAAAAAGGAAAGTAAAATAGATTTTTCACACGGCCATTAAAGTGATCCAAGAATTCTCTAAAACAATTACATGTAAGAATATTTTCTTGTAGCATTTAAAGGTATTTGATTCTTGCAAGAACTGTGCGAGTGCAAGTGATGCTACGAGTACCACTGTGCACTTAAAGCAGTTAACTTATGCAAAGACAAGATTTTTTTTTACTATGAATTTTCACAGGGAATTCGCCATGCACAAGAAAAAGTTCCTCTAGTTAATATCGAGTGAAGGATATACTTTTTAAATCAATTTTAATTTTCGTTTCAATAAGCCATCCAACTGCGCCGGCGTACGCCAACACACTTACTCTTTAACGAATACGGAGTTTTCTTTCGCTGCACTTTGAATCTTTTTCCGCACATTTACCACTTTTTCAAATAACTTTTCAGAAAACTTTTTTAAAATCTACATTAAAAATAAAATGCTGTCAAAGTGCAAGTGGATGTACTGAATTGTTTCTCATTGTACTATTCGATATGGCTCAAATAAGCGTTACTATTCGAGTATTAATTAAAAATTTCTATTCACTTATGAATTGCGTTGGAAACCTCATTTGCGTTCTGTTTCTGTCTTCAGCTTTTCTTTATTTCATATTCTCTACTGAACTACACAAGCGTTTCATTTTCGAACGTTCACCTTATGGTCTAATTAAGTTTATTCGACACAGCAGCCGTTTAAATTTGTACTTAAATATTTCTACAAGTAAAAACACGCGCCCCCCTGCCCAATATTTAATTCATATTTTATTTTGGACAAAAAAAAAATGTCCATTAAACTTACTTTCAAAATTAAACGACCATAAAACGCTTTCTATTTTTCTGAAGTTCCTTCTATTTTTTCTGTAATTAAAAAATTGGTTCAGCGAAGAAACTTCAATTTAATTTTCTTATTTCTATGAGTTATAATTTTAATTACAGGCCCATTGAAACAACAACAGCAACAGCAACAACAAAAACAACAACAATAATTTTTTTTTGCCTTCCCTTGCCTTAAGAATAAATTCGAACCTTCTTTTTTACTTAAAAGATATTGAAAATTATATTTGGTCTATTCATTAAAAAAAAAAAAAAACAAAAAAAGAAATTTCTTTCTAAAGAGAGCGATAATTTATCCTTAAACATTTAGAAAATCCCACTTGAAATCGATAAAGCTCAACATCTCTAAACCGTATACTCGCACATCGTTTTAAAACAAATAATTTGAATATGAAAACCATTTTCCAAGTATTGAAATTCATCCTGCATGTTTATAATCTCCATTCCATTTATTTTGTTTGTTGCTGCTCTGAATGCAAATCGAATGAATGCACAATGGGGCTTGAGATTATAAGAAATATTTAATTTTATTCTCTAACAATAATAATTTTGCAAAGCGAATAATAATACAAATTTTAATAAAAAAAAAATCGAGTAGGCCAACTTTATAATTTTTTCCAAGAATTTGGAAAAATAAATTAAAATTAATTGTTTATTTATTATGGAAAATGGCTCCTAGCAGGTGCTTACGATTCATCCAAAACTCTTTAAACTTTGGTTTTTAAACAAAATTTGGTTTTAACTTTAAAACCAATCCTTAAAACCTGGTTTTACCATACAAAATAATTCTCATAAGACCATTTTAAAACCTTTTTTTAATTTGGTTTAAAGTAGATTTTATGAAATACAACCTTGTTTTATACAGTACATATTCCGTGCTACCAAGTTAGAAAGATTGAAAACAGCTGATAACTCATTCACATTCACAAATATTCATTCACAAAATGTAAAATCATTTTAATTTTAAAACACATTTTTAAAATTTCTTATTTTTTATATAAACAATCACAGCTGTCGTACAGTTTGTCAAATAAATGTGGGAAGAATAATTACAACAAACACACCTATTTCTACAAAAAAATGATTTTATCATTAACAAATTTATTTGACAAACTGTATTATAAAACTTGATTTTATCAAAATTGTATGTGAACACAAAATCAGCTGTTTAGTGTTTTAGATGTGAAAACACTATAAGAGTGTATTTCGGCCATAAAACTTTTCGGCGATACTTTCGTAGTGTCGTAATCGCTGAATGACTTGCATCATTCTGCATCCATTGCAGTTCTAAGATTTTCTTATATACCAGAAAATTGTAAGAACAAAATAATGTGATTTTGCACAGTGAAGATGGAAAATATTACAATTTTTTCACGACACATTTTCAGAATTTTTAATTTTTTTTTTTTTTTTGTAAAACTTGCCCCATAGTGCAGTGCAATAAATTTAGCGTGTGCCGCTCGTGTGATGTCGTTCATATGATATTAGTTTTGTTTTAATTTATACACTATCAAATTATGCACATGCAGCGAAGCACGAAATACGCACTAACACGACTTTTACTAGAAGCACATGAGATTCTCAATTGCGAAACGATGCCATGCCACAGCCAAGTCCCCAGTGCATCTGTATGCCAACACATGAACACACTTAAATGATTTCACTGTTATTTTCATTTTGCTCTTTTCTGTGATGATGAACCCCTTTGCATGGCATGCTGCCGTATATCATGTTCAGTTCATAGAAAATAGTCATGTGGAGTCTAGAATTTCGTTCTGAGTGCATTTCCAAAGTCAAAATAAATTAGCATTTCAGTTATTTTGTGCGTGCATGAATTGGAAACAAAAAATCTGCTTCACTAATAAAGAAAATTTTCAATTTTCTTTTCTGTGTCAGTTTGATGCAGTTGCATTCGGACACAGTTTCTTCGTTTCTTCGTTCCTCTCATGTCTTATATGCATTATGGCCAAGTTTGCAGTGTTTTGAAATCGAAAAGCATCAAACGACAGTTAAGACTGCATGCAACGGATGCAAATGTTACAGTGGGCCACATTTAGCGCCTGATTAATAATAATTTTTATTTACTTTTTTTTTTTATTTTATATCACTAATTTACACTTTGAGCTTCACAACCCGCCCACCTCCAAATTACATTTAGGGCGGAATATTGTAGTTTGCAACGTCATCTTGGCTATGGTGTTTCTTGCCAGCACACGTCAAATATTTACAGCAAAGAAGTCCAATGAATAATTTTTCGTACAGATATCAGAATTGAACTTAAAATAGCGGCTGAGACATAAATTTCAAAAATAATTTCTCCCAGGTAATTTTAACGTTACCATGTGCCTTTGCATTGAGGCTGGATCTGAAATCTTCCTCACATGGTTTTTGACATCAGCGAGCTGCGAACGCAAATTACTAACCTGTAACACAAAAAACAATTTCTTTCCTAAATTTTCCTTCAAAGTAAGGAATAATGATGTTATAGGAAATATGATACATGTTTATTTATATATATGTATATATTTTACCATGTGCCTTTGCATTGAGGCTGGCTCTGAAATCTTCCTCACATGGTTTTTGACATCAGCGAGCTGCGAACGCCAATTACCAACCTGTAACACAAAAAACAATTTCTTTCAAAATTTTCCTTCAAACTAAAGAATAATGATGTTATAGGAAATATGATATTTATTTATATACATACATATATATATTTATAGATATATATAGTTGTATATACATATATTTACATTTAGTATTTGGCTTATTCAGAAGTAACTTTTAATTGGGAATTGCATTTGCTGATTAGTTGGACAGATGTGGATTTTCTTGAAGTGTATTTAAGCTCGACTTAAATTTTGGGGCACATTTGGAAAAGAGGACAATGATCAGAAAGTTATTGGATATACCACGCATTGAGATTGATGTTGGCTCGTGGTTTTGCACTGATAAAATTAATTTCAAACTCTTTAGCAATTTTGTTTTGCTGCAATCCAGTATAAAATGTATGCAATGGTATCGCATATTTACAGTTCCACTGTAATCACGAAATGAAATGCTGGTTACTGTACAATATCTAACACTCAATGGGGTAAATGGGTAACTGTCGTGCTGGCATCAATCTTATTAAACGCCTGTGTTGACGTATTTTTTTTAAACTTCTTCTACTTCTAATTGTCATGACTTACTCATATTGTCGAAATACTTTTTTTCAGCATTTTGCCTTGCATGTGGAAAAGGTTTTAATGACATTTTACATTTCCTGGAAGTGCGCTAGACATTTTGTGTATATACTTCTTAGAAGAGAAAGTAAAGACTACTTTAGAGCGCAAGAAAATTGAAATAGCGTAGCCACTAAAGTTCGTCAGTGGGTGTGATAAAAATTGCTGCCAACAGTTTTGCGGTTGCAAAAGGTTATATGGAGCTTCAGAAAACAAAATTATTACACAAGATCAGTAAACAAAAATATTTCGCCACAGTAATATTGAAAGGGCATAACTAATGCTGTTCATATTTTAAAAGAGAATAAGAAAATTCTGATAATAATCATATTTTTTATTAGCTGTTTTGTCACTTTCAATTGGAACACATTCATTTTTTATCAATGATGTACTAAGGAATTACATGTTTTGGGGCCCTTCTTCTTTCAAGGTCACGACATTCAATGGTGGTCACTATTTCAATTCTAAATGCGATTTTTTTAATCACTTGCCTCTTACTTGACATGACACTACGTAATTAGTGCAAGTAAAGCCCTGATTTTTGGTTACACGCATCGTCTTGGATTTCAGGTGAATGCGTAACCCAAATGCGTAACTAAAGTTATTTTAACTTTCAAAGCTTTCATTTGTTATCAGGAATAGTTTCAAGAAAATCCAATTATTTCAAATACTTAATAATTTAATCTAAGTAACTAAATCCTGTACATCCTGAAATCGAAATTTAATTTACACAAAAATAATTCGGAAACCGTTGAATTGATCTTTACTAAAATGTTTTATTTAAGTTCGGTTTCTTTCAGAGAATATTTTAAATTTTTTCAGGAAGTTTCCTTTTACCACGTCAGGTGGCAATTAATATTTTTTATTAGCTATTTTGTGACTTTCAATTGCCTGTTTGCGACTTTTTTTTTCTAAATAATGGATATTTGCACTCATATAGGAAGAGTCATTCGGGATCATGGAAAATTCAAAGGAATCTCAACAGTATCCTTTCCCGAAGAAAACATGGTGAAATCCTTAAAAGTGAAAAATTTTAAGTGTAAGCAGACTATGCTTTAAATTTCAAGTTTGTTTGTCGTTCAATATGAATATAAAAATTGTTCAAATTTTACTGGAAATTTGCATATTGTGAAGCATGACATTCTACTGCGAAGGGGTTCCAATGCACGCCCCCACATTTTATTTATGAATTCTTTTTATATTAAGAATTCCTTCGCAAAATACCGTAAACAAAACGTAAAGGAACACAAATGGAAATAAATAAAAAATGTAAGTCGACGTGACAGAAATAGTCAGCTGGTAGAATTTTTAGGTAACGGGCTCAGCTTTACATCGGACCTCACTTCATGTATTCATAACCAAAGGATATTTGCCATATGCTCTTTAATGAAAATTATGTGCCTCCAGTAAAGTAGTTTGGCAGGTGAGGGTAATCAGGCGCTGACATATTTTGTGGACGAAATTTTTTGCGTTTTTCAACCTCATTGTTTCCATCGAGAAACCTACAAATTTAGTAACTTGAGGAATAAGAACTGAAATTTGTTAGTTGTTTAAAATATGCATCCATATAAAGATCCATATAAAGATGGTACCGCTGCACTGATAAGTGCTTTCCCAAGGGGGCCTTATTAAACTCCTTTTGAAAGCATGATTGAATATATATTCGCCTGAGAATGGTTTTGGTCATTAAAACCAGGACTTTGGAAATGACTGCATTCTTCTGGTTGATGTCTCTCCATAGAGATGGTTAGACTCCTTTAAGGAGTGGTTTCACTATCCTACACAGCCCTACTATTTGACAAATTTGGCATGTGTGGTGAAAAAATTAAATTGTGTTTTGTTGTGACAAGCAAAACTCTATGAAAAAAGTTTATGGGGTATCACTATCAAATTTTCGTATGAATAAATTGTATCACCGTGTAGGATAATAAAACGATGCCTTTAATGGCGCTGATGAAAGTCTTGTAAATGATTTTTTCCATAAAATTATTTTTAATTTTGAACTGCTTTATGAAAGAGCGTTCTTTAAATTTAAATAGGTACGCCAGTCCCAGCCAACCAACACAATGTGGGTCAGCTAGTCTTGCAAACATCAGCTAAACAACGCCTAGTGCGCTGCTGAAAGGTACTCTTGCTTCTGAAGCATCTATGCCATCCTCATAGGCCCTGAGTTAATGGTCTTGAGAATCGTCCATAGCAGATCACACTTTATTATCTCTTTCAAAAAATAAGAGAATATCATTTACTAATATTTCTAAGTCATGCATATTAGTTCCTTGTGTCGTGGCATGACGTGCTTCCTTTCCAGTAGGCCCACAGATTATGTGCCAAGACAAGTCACGTCATAACCCACGATTTTTACACTTCCAGGCGGGCCGTAAATATCCATACTAGGTATGCTTAGAAGTCATATATATTGCTTTCCTGTATGGCGGCATGACGTGTTGCCTTTCCAGTAGGCCCACAGATTATGTGCCAAGGCAAGTCACGTCATAACCCACGATTTTCACACTTCCGGGCGGGCCATAAATATCCATACTAGGTATGCCTAGAAGTCATATATATTGCTTTCTTGTATGGCGGCATGACGTGTTGCTTTTCTATTAGGCCCGCAGATTATGTGCCAAGACAAGTCACGTCATAACCAACGATTTTCACACTCCCGGGCGGGCCGTAAATATCCATACTAGGTATGCCTAGAAGTCATATATATAGCTTTCCTGTATGGCGGCATGACGTGTTGCCTTTCTAGTAGGCCCACAGATTATGTGCCAAGGCAAGTCACGTCATAACCCACGATTTTCACACTTCCGGGCGGGCCATAAATATCCATACTAGGTATGCCTAGAAGTCATATATATTGCTTTCTTGTATGGCGGCATGACGTGTTGCTTTTCTATTAGGCCCACAGATTATGTGCCAAGACAAGTCACGTCATAACCAACGATTTTCACACTTCCGGGCGGGCCATAAATATCCATACTAGGTATGCCTAGATGTCATATATATTGCTTTCTTGTATGGCGGCATGACGTGTTGCTTTTCTATTAGGCCCGCAGATTATGTGCCAAGACAAGTCACGTCATAACCAACGATTTTCATACTCCCGGGCGGGCCGTAAATATCCATACTAGGTATGCCTAGAAGTCATATATATAGCTTTCCTGTATGGCGGCATGACGTGTTGCCTTTCTAGTAAGCCCACAGATGATGTGCCATGAAAAGTCACGTCATCACCCACGATTTTCACGCTTCAAGGCGGGCCGTAAATATCCGTACTAGCTATGCCTAGAAGTCATATATATTGCTTTCCTGTATGGCGGCATGACGTGTTGCCTTTCTAGTAGGCCCACAGATTATGTGCCAAGACAGGTCACGTCATAACCAACGATTTTCACACTTCCAGGCGGGCCATAAATATCCATACTAGGTATGCCTAGAAGTCATATATATTGCTTTCTTTTATGGCAGCATGACGTGTTGCCTTTCCAGTAGGCCCACAGATTACGTGCCAAGACCAGTCAAGTCATAACCCACGATTTTCACACTTCCGGGCGGGCCATAAATATCCATACCAGATACGCCTAGAAGTCATATACATATATTGCTTTCTTGTATGGCGGCATGACGTGTTGCTTTTCTATTAGGCCCACAGATGATGTGCCATGAAAAGTCACGATTTCCACAGTCCCCTTTCACCAAACAAATGTCGTATCCCTGGCAGCGGATTTGGAATGCATTTGCGGCTAACAATTTATCCTTCAGGTTTTCTTTTGCCAGGAAGAGAAATCACTTTTTCGATAAAATTTATATAATTCGGAGCAAAATAAGTGACAAACTAGCGGATTTAGGAAGAAATCTCGTGTTACACTTTGCAATGAAAGTTGCGCATAATGAATTGTAATGAGTTTTTTAGTTCCTCGGGTGGTTTCTCTGCATTGCACAATGATGTTAAAGGTTGTCCTTCCCTATCTGATCCAGTTCAATCTGGCAATTGTTGTTGCTTTTGCTTCATTGTTTTGTGTAAGATAATTGATAAACGTTCTCAATGTTTTTATTCGTCCTTCATTTATCATTTTTCAGACACAAGGAAATAATGTTCCTGAAAAAGAATAACATTTTCTTTTCTAAGTTGCTTATTAATTTTGCTTATTAATCTTTCCAACTTGATTAATGCTGCTTTCTGTTCAGCTCGATTAAAATTTGGGAATTGGCCAAATCTCTATTTAAAGACCTTGTAGTGTGTAATCATGCGAAGAAGGTTTATCTGAGAAGGTAATTCTGTGCTGAACAAGTAAAGCAGTAAATCATTCAAAGGATACACAATTACATATAAAAATGCGTATAATAAAAGCAAATGGAGAAGTGAAGGGATTCAGTTGAAAAGGAATCGCTTCGTTTTGTCCATTTTAAAAAATGAAACGAGTTTTTCGCTAATTGGAAAACAAATAAATTTTTTTTTATTGTTTTGTTTATCATTTAAAACAAATTTTTTTTAAACTATTTATTTATTTATTTATTTATTTACCAAATATTACAATTATATGAATATAATTGCAATATGTATAGAAGCACTGGCTACTGAGGCCTTTGGCTTCTGGCTCAGCGGCGAATTGAACCCCTAACACATGGGTAACAGGCGGGTATACTAACCATTATACCATCTAGGGCCTTTTTTTTAAACTAATTTAACCTGAAAGCTTCCGGCTTGACTGCAGGAAAACGAACCTGCAACCTCCGGTTTAGTAGGCTGCGCATTATTCATACGCCTACGGAGGCATTCATTCGCCTAGCTGAATTCGGAAGATTGGTCCAGGGAAATATTTGAATAAAATAGAAAAAGTTACTTAAATGTAACTTGTCAGTTGCTTACATTCCCCCCGTACGATTTTGACGCATTTAAGAATTGCAAATAAATGTTTTTTTTGTTTTTTTTTTTTTTTGTTTTTTTCTATAAATACGGAATTTTTATTCTCTTTGCTCAAAAAATAAATAAACACTTTAATAAATAAATATACATACATAAATAATTTAAATAAATTAAATTAGAATAAACATTAAGCAATTTGCAAAGTAATAAAATGACAGTGAACGCATTCGGAGAACACAGAATATGGAAACACACATTGCGTAGACCTTGAAGTATAAAGTTATTGGTTGAAATGAAGTGGATGAGAAGCATAGGGGAAGAGTGCTTAAAATCTAACGGGGGAAAAGAACACAATGGATGCGGAAGTTAGCGGACTGCAAAACACGGTTATTTGAAGTGGAAAATGAAATAATAAAGAAACTGAGAAAGATGCTCGTAATCAGTCTATTTTTGCGTCTGTCTGTCCGTTTGTCTGTTTGGCTGCGTAAGAGTGCACAAGTGCATAAGAATAATAATAATAATGGAATGGAAGCACGTTTGCAATTTGAAAGATTTTTCTGCATGCAACAAGTCGCAAATGCAGAAACATGGAAAATGTGTTTGGGCGTGTGTGTGTGTGTGTGTGCGTGTGTGGCTGTGACTGTATCTGCTTCCGCGTGCGTCTCGTAGCTGTATAGAAATAAGTTCAAAGTTTATTCAAAGTGAACGAAATAATATAACAAACGGCAAGAGAAGCACTAAAATTTAATTAAAGATTATAATGGGATTCCAAATAGCAATGAAGCCAACAGCGGAGATGATAACTTTTTAAAGAAAATCAATATTAATAAATTACTGTAAAAAGTGTATCTGTGAGTGGATAAGAGAAGACTATTGAAGGATTGAAAAATAACAACGGCATATTCTTAATTGAATTTCTGCAGAAAGCCATGCTTAAGTCTCAAATAAGTTATTTTCTACAATAAGTTTTTCAACAACGAAAGTCTAGTGAAGAGCTGGAGAAAAAGAATTAAATTAAATGGGGAATGGAGAATGACAGAGAGCTGAAATAAAATTTAATTACAAAATGTCACATAAAAGACGACGGAGCAAAAATGTAGAAATTATCTATAAGATAATTTAACAATTTCAAAAGGAAAAAAAAAATATGTGTGCTAAGTTTTATGATTTTTGTTCTACTGATGACTTTTGTTGCTGCTGTGCTTGCTGTTGTTGTGCCTGATGTTGTGGTTGCTGGGGCTGTTGCTTATATTGTTGTTCTTGGTGTTGCTGTTTCTGTTGCTGTTTCTGTTGCTGCTGCAGTTGCTTGGTGTAACTGCGATAAGCTAAATCGTGAGCATGGTTAAAGGATCGCCTATCCCAGCCGCCACCACCGCCACCAGAAGACCAGCCGCCACCACCACCGCCGCCACCCGAAGACCAACCGGAACTGCCGCCCGACGATTTACTTGACAATAGCTTCTTCATTCCCATAATGCCCGCCAGTAACAATGCAATCTTGGAAATGATTAATGCCTTTCCAGCCAGCAAATACAGCATTCCCATGGCAATTGGCAGCATACCCATCATTTTCATAGCCATACCCATCATCATCATGCTCATCATTTTCTTCATTTTACCACGACCTTAAAATATACAAAAACAAACACGGTTTCGCTTAATAAACTGTGGGAGGCATATTTCCTTTTAAATAGGTATGTTGGCAGCAGATTCAATTACCAATCTGCTGCCAACTGCGAATTGTATGTACTCGTGTGTAAAATGTTTCGTTTATGGTTTTATTAATTTCGCTACACAAAATTATTTATATATTCTCATTTCTTGAAATTTCTTCTTCTTCTAAGTGCCCTGTTCAGTCTTTAGCACATTTTATGAAGAAAAGCAGAAATATTTTCTCGTTTGCTTGATCATTTTTTGCTTCCAGAGATTCGGTTTTGCAGTACATGATGATGTGCTGCATGACAATCGAATGCAGGAATATTTAAAAATTACAAGCACACATTTTGTATTACGGGAATACTCTGTGGCTGGAAATAAATATTAATAATATTTTGTCGCATTTAATATTGAGTCAATTTTCTTTAAAATGCTTTACCGAATACTGGTGTGCTGCAAACGCCTTGCAAAAGAATTTTTGGCTATAGAAAATAACAACAGCTGTAGTAGGAAAAGAGTGTCGGGCCATAGCATTCTGGGGCCCGGTCAGAAACATTAAAAATTTCAGAAATCACTTATTTAATAGTATTAAATTTTATTCTACAAATGATGACTGAAAGTCAATTAAAATGTTTCTGCACAGTGGCAATGGAAAATACGCTGCACATGCGCAGTAGCAACGTTCTGAATTTCAACACGGAATATTTTATATTTGCTTGTAGTAGCCGATGGCTTTAGCTGCCAGAGCTTCTTCTCTTATTATAATTATATTTTTGTAATATTAAATAAATAAATAAAAAAAATAAATATTCTGTTTAAACAAAAATGATCATCTCGTTATTCGATTTGATTAAATGATTGTTCAAATATTTAATGCAGTTTTTGCATTTCTTTCCGCCAACTACAAGTGTGTATCGGATATGCAAACGAAATGCATTTGAGGAAAACTTGAAGAGGTTTCTTAAAGTCTTTGAAGTTACAAAAAGTCTTTGTATCGCTTCTCAGGGTTTGTTTTTTTTTTTTTGAAATCGGACTATTGATTTACGAAAATTATAATAAAATTGTTATTGGCTTTTGTGTTTGTAATAAATTTCGAGAGCAGATCAAGACTTTACGACATCTGGTTAAATTTGGTCTGCTGCACAAATTACTTTCACCAACTAAATAAGTTTATCTCAATCAAATTCCAGCATTCGATTTTGAAATCCGTGGAACACATAAAAATGATTTAATTCATTTACCAGTAAGTTTTCATAGAGATGCATGTCTGTCTGTCTGTCAGTCTGTCTGTCTGTCTGTCGGTCTGTCTGTCTGTCAGTCTGTCTGTCTGACTTTTTGAGTGGATTCATTAACGTGTTTCTTTATTGGTCTTACTTTCGTTTTTCTTTTGATTTCTAATTGGATTTAAGTTTGGAGATTTTCTATCAAATTATTCATAGCAGGTGGGGAAGGGCATTGTAATAAATAATCCATATAAAATATTTAATAATTAAAAATGCGCTTTTGTAAATCCAATTTAGTGATTTAAAATTATACCTGGTAAACTAATCTTTACAGTTTTATCACTTTCCCTGGCATAATTGCTGTCTTGTGATGGTGAGGGGCCCCGTAAATTATCTAAGTATTTTTCACAAAAAATATGTTAATTCATATGTTGTTAATTGCTGAAAATATAAATTAATTATTCCAGTAAAGAAAAATGGGCGTTTAAAAAATAAATGTTTTCAAACACAGACTGAAAGTGCAACATTTTAATGGATTTCTCATCAGACTTAAGCCATTTCGAAATTGTTATGAAATATTTCTTAAAGTAGAGTTTTCTGTGTGAGCAGTGGCGCTGGTTCAGGCGTTGGTTGCACACGAGCAACCACTTCCAGTGCTTTCTGCAGCACTTTTATTGAAGGTGTTACGATTTTCATACTATTCCAATTTCCTGTAATCTCTTTATTGATTTTGTGAAAATTAAAAAAAAGAAAATCTTTTGACAGAGTACAAAATAGAATTGCGGATAAGTTTTCCGCTCTTCTGGCGCAAATACACATGAGATATTTTCCAATTTTATGGCTTATGCGAGCAATTGTCAGAAGATTCTTGATGAATGCACGAAAGGAAATCTAGATTTATTTGTGTATGTATTTAATTAAAAGTACAAAATTTAAATCCTAAAGGAAAATAAATTTTATTAATAATGATTAGTTTTATAAATATGGTCAGTAGAAAATATGGTCAGTGCTGACTAGCAAGCTAATGACGACTGGAGACGTGTAATCGGTTTCAGTTTCAGCTGCTGGGCAGAATTATCAACCTTTTCACGACAACCAAAAAAATGCATTTTTATGAGTAAACATTTTTAAAGTTTACTGGAATAATCAACTAAAAATTTATTAATTTTTTTTTTGAGTGTAATTTTAAATAAAAAAAAAACGACTGCAGCTTTTAAGCAATTTTTTTCGCAGGCCGAGCATTCCTGCCGATCTGCACCACTGCAATTAAATTACAACACATTTTTAAATTAAAAAATTAACTTATTAAAATTAGTTAAAAATTATTCTACTTCAGTGGCCTAAAAATGTTCCTCTATTCATTGTCGCCAAATACTGTGTAAATCATTCAATTGAATTCTGCCAATATTAATATTGTTCGTGTGTGTGTGTGTGTGTGTGCAATAGCAATTACAAATACTTTTCTCAGAATTATTCCAAACTCGCTTGTCATTAAATTAAAGCAGTTTTTCTTTCTTACTTGCAATTTTTTTACACGGTTTCTCCGTCACGAAATAGTTTTACCAGACAATAAAACTCATTCATACACACACACTTGCGCAAACTAGAAAAATGTTAATAATTTTTTACATCAAAAATTGTGTACTTCTGTTATTTAAGCGAAACAGTGAACTTATTTTCGTGTTTATTTTAATGAGCGGATCATTCACAGAGTGCTTAAGTTAACTTTCTTTTTGAAAAGCTTTCGTTGTACTGTGAAAGGTAAAGAATTCTGGTCCCATGGGAAGATTTTAATAATGTTTTGGAAACTTGTTTTTTTTTTTAGAACAATTCAAAAGATTTATTTTTTCAATGCCCAATGGAATTGATTCATTTATCATAATAATTGTTTTTATTATATCCCCGAATTGTTTTCTAAATTCATCAATCAATTGAAAATAATCCGATATCGTTAGCTGCTGGCTGGCCTTCAAGTGAAAATGTATCTGACAAATATTTACATAAATGAAACAAGGACTCTTGTAAAGGCCAGCGAAATGTATGACGAGATAAGTATTTTTTTTAGTATTTGAAATGAAACACAATTGGGTTTAGAGAAAACCTGAAAACAAATGAAATTAAAATAAATAACTTAATTAATTTAATAAAATTATATTTAGAAAAACACATTCGAAAATCTTGCCAATGAAATACTTTCAATTTTATCACCGTGCATTTTAACTTTTATCATCAAATTTAAATTCATATTTAAGTTTATTTCCTTAAAGACAAGAAATTTAGCCGATATTTGAATAACAGCATAATTTCCATTTCTTATTCCCATATCGGGTAGCGAAATTAATGGCTTTTTTATTATAATTTTTGTTTTCATTAACAAAGTGAAACTATTGGAAGAAGCTCCCATTTATGAGCTAATAAGGCTGTGCCCAAAGCTGAAGCAATTTGTCGCACTGGGCGGGAAACTAGAATTTTTATATTCGAACCCAGTAGGAAATTGCCAAGTGTACTGAAACCAAATTACAGAATTGATAATAATAGCAATCTCAAATCAATTTTAACATGTGGAATTGTGCATTTCAGCTGACGATATCCAAAAAAATTAATCTTTTCAAGTTCAATAAAGAAAGTTCGAAATTTTTCAATGCCAGAAAAAGTGGTCAAAACATTTTGAAAAATTAAATTCCTGCAGGATTTTATGCCAGTGTTCCTTTTACTGAATGAAACAAAGCCTTCACACTCAAGTTATTATGATAAGACCACAACGTTACAGTGCCATTAAGAAAAACTATAGCATTGGTCCAGTCCAAGGTATAAGACAAACCGCAGTGTGCTCGGCAGTACCTAATTTTTAATGAAAATTTTATTTTTTTTTTATAATTTTTTGTTAATAATTTTAAATTGGTTTTGCTGGAATTCTTTACAGAGTTGCTTGCTTGGCATTGAAACTCAAAATTTAGATGCATCTGTTCCAACTCTACTAATTCACACAGAATGTGCGTTCTATTTATACAAAAAAAAAAAAAAAAAACACAATGCTTTCTCCAAATGAAAACTTTTACCAAAAAATTTCTTTCTTATCATTTCAAATCATTTTTCAAATGTTTGAATGAAAAATATTCAGCTTGACTTTCACACAACTTGATGCGATCGGTGGCAAACCAATAAGTGGAATATTTTCGAATTTTCAAAGACGATGCCGCCATCAAGCAAACGAAATTGGTACAATTAGCTGTGAATTATGAAAGGAAATACTGAAATTCAATAGTGCTGATATAAATGCAATGACAACTGGGCACTTTCTCAACAAACTCGCCGCTGTTGTATTAAGGCAGGACATTTCGATGATGTCAATTTAAGGATTGTGCTGCTATGCATAATGACTCTTCTGCCGAATTAAATCCTTCATTCTCAAATATTTCCAACTCTTAGTTTCTTTTTGAGGGCGCCTGCGCTCGGAACCGATGTATAATTATTGATTATGATATGTAAGCGATTATGGTATTCATTGAGGGAAAATTATGGATGACTTGAATGCATTGCAAACATCTTTTACGATGTCTATAACATTTGCTTGCAACTGATGTTTCATCGGTGTGAAACAGACTACTATTTTAAAGGAGATGAATTTTAAATGAAAGAATACTGAAGGGCTGCATCATGTCACTGATATTTATATGATAAGTCTGAGATTGAAACGTTAAAATATCAGCATCCTTTAAAATACCATTTTCTTTAAAAATTTGAATTTATTTAAAAGATTTTATTAAAACAGTTCTTCTCTATGGGGTGCCTCCTTAGGCGAATAAATAAGGCACAGCCTACTAAGCCGAAAATAGCCGTTTCGATTCCCGCCTAGATCCTGGGGGTTTCCTGTGGACAAGCCGAAAGCTTTGCAGTTCAAGTTAGTTAAACAAAAAAAAAAAAAAAAAAAGGAAAATAAATTGCTGTTTTATAAAGTGAAGGTTAGCCAAGAAGGACGGCTTTAGATTGCTGATCCATAAAAAATACTTTCGGTATTGTAGCCAATGTTGCTTCTAACAACAACTAAAAGAAAAGCCCACATTTGTAAAGTGTACTTCTCTTACACTTATTTTGTGGAAGAATTTCTTTAGGTTTGTTAACATGGAAATAAAGATGTCGAAGTTAAGTTATGTCTACCACTACAACATCATCCTTCAGATGTCCTGTAAGTTATAAACTTTGAGATTTTTCACGTCTGGTAACTCTTGAAAATATATTTTTTTATCTTCACGTACATTCGTATTTGCGTCTGAAATGAAATTCATACCTTCTTCCAATCCGCGGCCAATTTCGTCGGAGGACAATTTTGGAAAACTCACTTGCAACGTGTGACCGTTGAAGAAGTTACTTATACGATCCACCAACATATTCGTTAGTTTCGCATCACGATCTTCGCCAGATCGGGATAACGACAACTCCACTTCATTTTCATTAAACATGGGACGTATGGCTGGCAAATCGTTGATGGAATTGCCCGGTATTCGTACAACTTTAATACCATCAGCCACTGTAATGGCATCAATATGTGAGATGCGATCGATGAACGAAATTGCTTTTTTCTTAAGACATGGCACAAAACCACCTTCTGCCCGGACACAATCATCATAGATGCGTAGCATTGTGCGTGTGCCAGCATTTTGCTGCGATGAGGATGCTGTTGCTGCAGGAGGGGAAACATTTTCAGTGCTGGCACTTACTGTTGTTGTTGTAATAACACAAAAGGATATAAACACTATCATTGATCGTTTGCACAAAGCAAAAGTCTTTTCCTGCCCCATTTTTCCCACACAATCTAAATTCACTTTTCTGTCACTTTTTTATTTATTATTATTGTTTATTTATTTATTTTTTTTTTCTTGTGTTTTTTTTTCTTTTTTTGACTTTTATTTTAGTTTGTAGTTTTTAGTTTTGTTCCTTCGCTTTGCCTTTTTTTTTTTTTGATAAATATTTATTTTTCGGAATTGGTTTTAATTTCGTGATCTCCGTTCGGTAATCCTTTGCGTGCGTTTAAACTTTATCCTGTTTTGGCTGGTTTGCAAGCACTGGATGTATAAAATAATTTTATTTTTTGGTTTCAACTTTGCTAGTGCTCACAATATAAATTCTCCTATAATACTAATGCCCATTTGGTTTGTTGTTAATACTTTTATACAAACCATACATAAGTTTAAAAATTGTTTCAATTGTCTTCTTTTTTTCTGTTGCTCGCCTCAATTGTTTGTTTCATTGGTTTTGTTTTGATCTGCTCGGCAAAAAAGCAAAAAAAAAAAAAAAAATAACAATTTCTAGTACGTTTCTTTCACTCTTTCAAACTTGAGTGCAACGTTGTAGATCGACATGTCTAATGCATGATCGGTTGTAAGCCAGCAATTTGGTTGCAACTTTGAAATCGTCATCTCATCTCACAGTGGCACTTGGCTGGGGTTCCAGTTGTTGTTTACCGAAGCTACTGATGTTGTTTAACTTAAAACTTTTCTATTTGTCCGTCCGCATCTCAGTTTGGCAACTGCTTCTTTTTTGGTGTTGTTATTGTTTTTACCTTGTAATGACCATAAAACACTTTTGTCTAAAACACTTTTGCTTTATTTCAATTGGTATTGTTATTTTTCATTTGCTACTTCTTTAACCCTGGATGACTAAGCTTTAGGCTTCAAGTCGTTATGATGGAAATTATTGTATTTTCGAGTCATTTCTTCAGCTCATGTCTGACTGAAACTTTAATATTCTTTCATTTTTACTGATATTTACTGGGGAAACAGAACTATACAGCAAGGAATGCCTTGCAAAAAACGTGTGCGTTTGAGATGAATATTGGTGGTGGAAACAGCCCACAGTGGTTGTCTGGGGTTAAAAGCTATTACTTCTTTTTTTTTTTTTTTTGCTCAGCATATTTTCTTTCCAATTATGATAATGACACTTAATTTAAGATTTTATTGTATTATTTTGTGTTTTTCTCTTTCGTGGCCAATATCTGTATGCCTGACGGGCATATTTTCTTGCCAGTGATATTTCTGGTGACATGGTTTACGCCAGATTCGTTGCAGCAGATGGTTTATGTGGTTTATGTACTCTGGTTGGTTGCCCCTAAAGAGTTGTCAGCACGTACACATTTCTTCCATAAATTCAACTTATTGCTATCAATTTGTTCATCATCATTAAAAGCGAGTCTATTAGATGGAGTTGCATTTGTTCAGCGGTGGCTTATGTCAATGCTTTCCTGAGAGGACAGCAAGCAGATGCAATTTCTTGAAAGGATCAACATGACTCATTTGCATCTTTATTGCTTTGCAAGTCGATCACATTGTTTGATTTGTTGACAACAAGCATGTATCTGTGGGCTACTCGACAATATTAATTCCAATCTTCGAAACGTCACATTATTTTCTATTAAAAATTTGTTTAATCCTATTATTGACGATCTTCCAGTTGATTCAGCAGATTTAAATTAGAAGGCATGACTTCCTTTACACTCGTTCCTTACTTGCATTATTGCCATTCTGTGATGCGTTGCAGTAACTCTTTTAACTGCAGGCATTACCGTTTGACAGACTTTTTCACAAGTCCATGAAGAGTTTACTTCGAGCAGCTGAACGGACTAATTTGTTGGCACCTTCCACTGCATTCCAGAAGACTGACGTCAGAACTAAATGTCTGTTATTTTTGAGGTGCTCATTTTCATACGAAGACTGGAGAAAAGCTATCAATCTAAATTAATACGAAAACAAATCAGTTACAAATAATAAAAAAAAATTCACGTAGAATTCATTAATAATTCTTCATTATTCTTAAAGCTGTCATGATTCATGACTCGACATTGAATTAAACGCCGTACGACAAAAGAGACGAATATATTACAGAGACGGGAAACGAGATTATCTAAAAAAGATTAAATACAATTTCGTGGATTTCTTGTATCAGTGAATAAAAAGCGAGCGTTACCGCACTTATTTTATGTGTGTAGTGTTTCCAGGGAATCTTTTTTTCCGGTTTTAATGGAAGCTTTTTTCAGTCATTGTGTTTATTTTTGGGATTTCAAATTTATTTTTTTCCTTTAATTGTCGCTATAGACTTTAAATAATCATTAACAGTGATATAATGATTATCTGATCTCTTCTGGCAAGACTCGTGCCCTGTTATTGGATGTTTAGTTTCTCGGCATCATTAATCTTAATGCTGTTTATTTTCACTAAATCAATGACGATAAAACATTAATTTATTGGAAAACTTGTGAAATCATGCAAATGCTTGTAGCATAAACTTTTGCTGAGGAAGTTATTGATTACTTTGGAAAGTCCTTTTTCACTGGACGATTTTCTTTTACTTTTGATTTTTGTCATGTCAATTAGTAGTAGTTTTTTGAACGTCCTCATTCACTTGTCGTTCTGGTGGGCAGTGTTCATTGCCAAACCTTTGCGGAACAGTGCTTTCAGTGCTGTTCACAGTCCAGGTATCGCTGGTTTAAATGCATTCCATTTTTTATCCTTCAAACTTATTCATTCAATTGAACTAGTTCATTTACGTACGAAATTCCAATAGGAGAAGGAACCTTCTATCCATAACGAGTGCCAACATTTGCTATCTGCTCAACTGAATATACGAGAACATTTTGTCAAGCCAAATACGCGCTTTGAAATGCTTAAAGTTATCGGTGAAAAGCTACTCTATAAGATTTAATTCTTTTTCCTCGTAGTGGCATGAAATAATTTTTTGTTTAATTTGTTTCCACTTTGAAAATTTGTTTGTTCTAGATGATGCGCTTGACCTTTCCGGGCTTGTTGGCGATCAGAGTGCGAAAGAATTGGCGAGAATGTAAAACCAAATAAGACTTGAGAAAAGGGAATTGCGGTGTATTGCAGTCTGCGGCATTTCATAGATTTACATTGAACATCTTAACAGTAGAACAAACAACAACATTTTCAACACATTTTTTATTGTGATTCAAATGATTCGGAAATGATTAAGAAGTGTAGACCGAATAAAATTTAATTTTGTTTTTAATAGTTTGGAAGTATCCCGGTTTTAGAAAAGATAACTTTTCTAATACAAATTTGATATACAAAATCGTGGGCTGAAAAATTTGGCAGTGCGTCAAAGGATGGCGGTGTGATTGCTTTGGACAATATGGTCGCCTCCATAGGCACAGAATAATGCGCAGCCTACTAAACCGGAGGTCGTGGGTTCGATTCCTGCCTAAGCCCTGGCTGTGCACAAGCCCCTCTCTTCTTTGCATGTTAAGTTCCTTAAAACCAAAAAAAAAAATTTTTTTTTTGGGTGTATGAGGTGCAGATGACGGTTCTAGAACATACACTCCTTCATAGAATGGCACTAATTCCAGTCTGAATGCTGAAAAATATTTCCCACAAAGCAATTTAATTCTATTTCATATGTGTACTTCACATTGAGAAAAGCAATTAATAAACCGAAAATTTTTAAATTCAACTGAACATGTTGATTTGCATTGTATTTGTGGCGGTGAGGATGTCGCATTCAGTTATCGTCGGTGCAGATGCTGTTTTGTTACTTTAATTCATTTTTTTTGCGCACTGTTTAAATTGAAAAAAAAAAATAAATAAATAAATTATGTAAATTAAATTTAGCAATTTATTACTCGTATCACATTATTATTGCTTTATCGTTGAAACTTTTTTTTTTAACGATTTCACGATTTGCTATCGAATAAAATTAACATTTTTGTGATTTTAAGAAATTGTGAACTTGATTCTTTCAGAAAACTAATTGTGCATTTGCAGTTAATTTTGTTATGATAATGAATTTGTGTAAATCGCCAATCGAAAACGTATTAGTTGCTTTGAATTCATTTTAGTTAATTTAAAATTTAAATACTTTAAAAATAGTCAACTGTTTTGTAATGAAGTTGTTAAATTTTTTAAAATTTTAAATTCAAAAAATTAAATTAATGGAATTTGAATTTTTATATATAAAGTCTAACGGACTTGGCAATTGAAACAGATAATAAAATTTTGGTTTGCTTCAAAATTATGCTGTTTTGCTTCAGTCAGTCTACCTTCCCAATCGAATCAGTTTTCACAAAGAATAATCGCCTTTATCGCTCAGAAGAGTTTAACTAATGATGGCAGATATTGTGTCAGCTGTCTACAACAGCTGCAGTTGTCAAGAAATTCCAGGCTGTTAATAAAAATTGTGGACTGAATCAGAGTTCAGATGGAAAGTCGTGTAGTGAAGTGAAGTTAAGAGCACACACGGAAAATTATCACTGCAAAGTAAAAAAAAAAAAAAAAAATTTTTGGCGAGTTAAATCTTTATTAGAAAACAAATGAAAAACGAACCAAACGAAAATTATTCATGTGCGTGTTAAACATACAAACAGCAGCAACGACTGCATATGTTTGTGTGTATCTTCATTATTTAATTAAACTAAGATAAGGCAGTTAATAGCATGCAATTTAAAAATTCATCATATATGAAAATGTGTGTGAAGTTAAATTTTGAAATTTATCTCCCCGGACACAAACCACATGATTTAACAGGCTTCTGCTAATGTAATAACATAGCTCTGTTAGACTTGTAGTTCAAGGAGTGCACATTCTCAATGGAATTCTGACGAATTTATTTATGGAATAAAAAGATATACAAATTCCAGTAGAAACGAAGGTGATGGGGCTAGAAATTTTTGATCATAATACATTTTAGGTCTTGTGATAATACCTAAACACCAGAATATCCTACATTTTCCATTTTTGTTAATGGATTTGTCGTATTCTAAGACAAAATATCAACTAGAAAAAGTAATATAAACGCAAGTTCAGCTTAAAAGAATTTGGAATTCCATTAAAGGATGCCGTCCAGAAGAATGGAATTATCAAATCGGGCATCTTTTTTACTTTTAGTCAAGTTTTTGCCATTTTATTGAATATTCAAGATTGCGATTTTCAAGTTTCTGGCGTTTTTACAAGCTACTTGGAGTCGCCCACTTGTCCCAGCATTAATTTTTTTAATCCATAAATAAATGTGGTCAGAATTCCATTTAGAATGTGCACTCCCTTGATTACAAGTCTAAGAGAGCTATGTTATTACGTTAGCAGAAGTCTGTTACAGGTCGATAAATTTCAAAATTTCACTTCCCACACATTATTTGAAAAGGGTTTTCAGTAAATATTTTTAATTGGCTCAAAAAATAATTTTGAACTCCACTTTGAATGAAGCGACATACTAATTTCATTACATTCTGGTGACCTAAGTCGTCAGCGGTAATTTATTTATTTTCCTTCTTCCCTCAACTCTACTCTGCTTCGAAGAGACGAACACACGGGATTTACATTTGAGACTTTTAGCTTTTACGCACTGCAAGGCAATTTCAAAGAAAATTGACTCATAATTTCCAACTTCTTGGAGAAAGTTGCAAGATTGCATCCTTATTTTACTTCAGTACCCACGTGAAAACGTTTCTTGTCACGCGGCAAAGTTAGTGTAATAAAATGTCTTATCCTTTTCATTTCGCGATTAAAATATAAGCCTGGTCTTGAGCTTTTCTTGGTTTATTAGGGGCTTCCCCGTTTTGTTTACCTCTTTATTTGAATTCCGTTGATGTAAAAAAGTGAAGATTATTTCGTTTTGTCGTTATAACTTTTATTTTTATTTTATTCAATGTGGCGACATGAACCTTATGAGCTTGGAAATGAATTGGAAATGAAGTGATTAGTCTGTCTCTCGTGTATTTTGTTCCACATATTGCCATTAATATTAAAAATTTGTCTTCTAAAATTCACGAACGTTTGTTTTCATGGCGTAAAAGTAACAACGATTCAAAACAAGCTGGAATGGTATGCATGTTTCCATATCTGTGTGTTTTAATTATGTTGTTCTGGTTCTCGTTTAGTTTCTAATGGATTTGATATAAATATAAAGCTGAATACGCTTTCAAATGTGAAAGCATGTGAAATTTTTTAACTTTTTGATGAATTCAGTTTTCGAATATCAGCAGAGAGCTGCTACAATATAAAAACAAATTAAATTTTAATCAAATATTTCTTCTGTTACAATGCCAGGCTCCCCCAATAAAGCGAAAAAATTTAATATGCATCAAAAGTGCAAACTAACACTGCTGTGAACGACACAAGACTAAAAACAGTTACAGAGTTTAAAGAAGCGGCCCAAAATAATATTACAATAAATGACTTAATTAATATAATAGAATAATATTTAAAGCAAACATGTTAATGTTAAAACCGTAACATTCGAAAATCTTTTCGAAATGCTTTCAATTTTATGAGCGCGCAACTCAATTTTTATTATAAAATTTAAATTCATATTTAAGTTTATTTCTGTAAAGACAAGAAATTTAGCCGATATCTGAGCAACAGCATAATTTTCCATTTCTTATTCCCATATCGGGTAGCGAAATGAATGGCTTTTTTATTATAATTTTTGTTTTCATTAACAAAGTGAAACTAACGGAAGAAACTCCCATATATGAGCTAACAAAGCTGTGCCCAGGAATCAAGCAATTTGCCGGACTGGGCGGGAAACTAGAATTCGTATATTGGAATCCACCGGGAAATTCTTAAGTACACATTTGCTGAAAATATTATATTTATGTAATGCAATAAAGTTTTATAATTTTTTTTGTACATATTTAAATTTTACCTAAATATTTTTAAAAAACTCGTTTGATGTATTTAAATTGTGAAAAAATCTTGTTTGAAGTTACAACATCTCTCTTGATCTCTTTGAAGAAAAATCATTAACTAATTCACTGAATTAATTATTAATGATTTACTGAATTTTCGGTTTAGCATGTTCGATTATCGCTCTTCTTCTTGAAAACTCAATGCGTGTTCATGGCAAGTCCTACTACAGTTTGACCGCCATCTCTCGGAGATGAAATGGGCACTGCGTATAAATAGACGATTCTAGATGTTCCGCAATTTAAAAATTGTTTTTATTAAAAAACAGTTAAAAAATGACAGCAATTATTGCGTAAGCAGAAAGGATTAGGACCGTTTTCAATGAATTCTCAAATGTATCTGCGGCTTTTACAACTGCGATTAAGTAGAGAAACTCAGCAGCCATCCTTGTTGGAATACAATTTTATGTTTTCCGAAAAAATTCCCTAATAATTGCACCTCAATTGTATCTGTAAAGCATTTGCTTGACATACACACCGCAATCTATTCGCCGTTCTGCCAAATTTAAGTCACTTTTATAGTCAACCACCTATTTAACGCCATTACACATTCGCAGGCCCTCACGCGAAATCTCTATCTCCACAATCCAGAGCCAAACGCAGTAAAATTGGAAAAGAAATAAATAAAACGCATTTTAGATGAGCAACCTGCAAGTGTAAACCTCAATCATTTCCAACTAAATGTTGCTAATTATGGAAAAATTAAATAGTAGGGAAAAAAATTGGGTAAAATGCGATGTACGAGTAACCAGTAAGAAAACGCCAATAAAGAAGACTCTTTACTGCTGACTTTTATTTTTATGCGAAAGGTTTGCTTTTACGATCCATTTTTATAAAGTCTGCCTTATTGTTGAGTAGAGGTAATGAATCAAATGGAGTAGTAAGTTAGCGCGTAAATTTTCAATGGACTGGCCGCTTGATGACTTATTGAACTCTACAGCAAATGTAACTGAACGCTCATAAAGAAAAATAATTAAATTTTAGCTTGACTTTTATTTTTTGTGAGAAATAAAAAAATGCTACAAAACTTAAATTATTTATATTCCTTCAACTGTTATTGTCGTGAAGATAAATTTTTTAATATTTTGAATTGCTTATTTAAATCTTTTTACAATGTGACTTTAAGGCTGCCTCGGTTGGACAAGAGTTTATATTTGAAAGCAACCAGATTTCACTTTCAATACAAAAACAAAAAAAAAAAAATATTAAATAACTTTTCCCATAAAGAGATTTCTATTCGCTTCAGTGACCTTTCGAAAGGTCAGAAGAGAAACACTCAACCAAACGTTGTATGCATTTTCTTTTCCATTTTCCTCAGTTTCATTCACAGTCAGTTCAACGTTCGCATAAATGGAAATATTTCTTTAAAGAAATTGCGCTTTCCAAGGATGAAAACTAAAGTAAAATAAGCAAATAAATTTCAACTGGTTTTCGCTTTACATAACAACGATTATTCTCAATACTAACAACAACAATAACAACAAAAAGATTTGGTTATGAATAGAATTTTGGGTTCAATCGCTGAAAATTTTGTAAAACTTAAGAAGTGAAGGGTGCTATAACTTCGGAAGAAAGATGGAAGGGTGGGGGTGTCATTCTATATAAACCTTTTTCCCAAACAAGGCTTATCCGTTATCGTTACTTTACCCAAAATCCTGGAACACTGTGTGGGAGCATGACCGAATGCCGGACTGACTCTCAAAATGTATTAATAAATATTTAGATCGATGCTTACGACTTCTCGTCAGAAAAAGGCGCAGGGTTTACCAATTAATCAATGTTGCAAAGCACTATCCCCTCGGCTGCCATGATCGCTTTGCTATTTTACGCATTTCTGATACTTGTAGATGAAGTTTTAAGAGGCTATGAAACATCACATGACGTCTTGGAAGTTCTTCTGTTATGATCTTCAAAAGCTTTATAACTTGTAAGCGATACTGATCAGATAAGAATTTAAATTGAATTGAATAGCGATGAATGACGTCCTGGTAGTGCTCCTGTTATGATCTTCAAAAGCTTTATCACTTGTAAGGTATACTGATCAGATAAGAATTTAAATTGAATTGAATAGCGATGAATGACGTCCTGGAAGTGCTTCTGTTATGATCTTCAAAAGCTTTATAACTTGTAAGGTATACTGATCAGATAAGAGTTTAAATTGAATTGAATAGCGATGAATAGGTTTCGCATTTTATCAGTGCAAACTTAAGAAGAAGTGTTTGGGAAATTTGAAAAGCTCGATAATACCTGCAGAACAGCTGATGTCATGACGGAGTGTTACTTTTGGCAAACATTGCAGTAAATGTTCCCATGCAAGTGCTTGTTGATGAAGAATCTGTGATATTATATTTTCCAATTTATGTTACAACACTTTGCCTGGAACTGAAAAAGATTCCTGTTAAATATTTCAGAGATTCGATTGAAGGTTAATTCGAAAACTTTCAATTCAAACTTTTCATTGCTCGTACTATATATAAATATATATAAAAAATAAACAAAATTATTACTTGCAGGATGTTAAATTGTTACTTGAAACATATTGAAATAAATGATTGAGTTGTACTAGATGGCTTTTATAAGCCGAGCAGTTCACCAGTGAACCTGCTTGGGAACAGAAGCCTCCGTCATAGTAAAAAATTGTTGAAGCCTGAAGTTAATAAATATTTTAATTAAAATTTATTATTATTTAATTCAAGTAGGTAGCGATTGCTGAATATACAATTTTCTGAAAGCCGGCAAAAAGAAATGCAGTTGCAAGCTTTTGCATTCACTTTGGTACTGCCCCGCGAGCTTTGAGAAATTATTAGAATTTTTATTTTGAAAAGAAACTCGCCGAGAAATAACCCCTTACTTGGCTTCCGGTTAAGGCATCATTTACAATTATTTTACCCGATCCTATCTCCGATTACCGCCACTTTTTAAATGGAGGAGCACCTGCACCTGCAACTGATTATTGTAATTTACGTAATCACACGCGAATGACTAGCCTGGGCAGCGCAAGTCACACCGCTTGTGCAGCCCACATAATAAATTAAAATTATACATACGTGTAATTTTCCCCACAAGCACCCCGCTCTCTAATTCATTTCTGAAAATTACGTTTCCTCTCGTACAAGTGCTTCACCATGGCCAAGAATTCATAATTTCTTTTTATTTTTTTATTTTTTTTTCCATTAATTCCAACTTTTCTCTTTCGATGCTTATAGTGGTCTAAGAAAACACACCTTTCTGGGTTTCAACTTCCCATGCCGTACGAAAAATATGAAAGAAAATTTCTTTGTTTTGCGTTCGTAGAAAGTGAAATTGTGTCAAAAATAACCAAAAATCTCATAATAATTTTAAGTGAAATTTCATTATTTCCACATGCACACAACCGCAGGCAAAGAAGCACACTAAACTATTAATGTGCCAATAATGGGTCGGTCGGTCGTCTAGAGGGAAAAGAGAAAAAGGGAAAGAAAAAATTCAGAAGAATTTGATTGTCAGTATCTTCTTTTATGCTGGAGCACATTTCAGTTGCTTGTGCTGGAGAAAAGTTCACAATTATACAACTTTAATACAGCCTGACACGCAACTCGTACTGTAGTTGCTTTTGTTGCTGTTGTAATCGTGTTGCACACAAAATAGTTTTGTTGTTCATATCCAAAAGCCTAAAATGCTTACGACGGACACAAAAGAAAATAATTAAGAAAACAATGGAGGTAAGCAACAATTGAAATATTTCTTAAGTTGAAAAAGAGACAAACAGATGGGCGACTTATAATTGAAATTAACCCTCTTAAGCGTAAACGCTGGGAGTTTTCGACCGTCGTTGCGAGAACCCATTATCAGCGATGTTGGAAAACCTAAAAGCAATTTTTTTTTTACACTATAAAAATGTAAATTTGTAGCTGGAGAGCTTAAGTAGATGTAAATAAAAATGCTAATACGAGTGTGTGGGGGCCAAGTTTCTCCAACACGACTGGCGGATGGTTTGCGTAACGACGGAAATATTGTTAGCGTTATGGCTGAGGACAATAAGAATCGGCAATAGGCCTGCTTACGGTATATGGTTATTGCTGCGACACTTTAGAAGATTGACGTACATACATTTTAGCTATTATGGCGATGCTGGATGCTGGATGCTGGATGCTACATGTTCAAACATTTGTCAATCAGTTAATCAATGTAGGAAATTTAGTTGGAAATTACAAAACTTTCTCTTCCAGTGACTTTGATGCCACTAACACTTTCTAATATGGAACCAAAAATTATTCATTTATTTTATTAAATATTTATTTAAATAACAAATAAAAAAAAAAAATGTTTTTGGATGAATATAATTTATAAAAATAACCAGAGTTGCCGTCATCAATTACATCTTGTTAAATATTAAAAAAACTTGAATATTTATGGCATCATATAACAATATTTTAATACTATAAATATTTTTTTGGGCGGCAAAAGCTGCAGCAACTTTGTTTTTTTTTTTTTTTTTTTTTGCTTTTTAGAGTTTTCTACGGGTGCCTCCGTAGACGAATGAATCGCGTGTTCGATTCCTGCCTAGACCCTGACTGTTTTCCAACGGACAAGCCGAAAGCTTTGCAAGTTAAGTTAGTCAAGAAAGAAAAATAAAAAATAAAAAAGTGTGTAATTGAATAAATTAACAACTTAATGAGGCTGCCATACATCATTAGAAAGTGGTTGATGTACATTTTTGCCTTGTAACGATCTCACGAGATTTTTGGCTCAGCCGCGCTTGATTAACAACGCATAACGACGAACCAGCAACCGTTACATAACAATATCGATAAAACGAAACAATTCCGGTTGTTAAAAAGTTTTTTGTTTTCAAAAGCTTGTTTCTGCATCATTTCACATTAAGGAAAGCAAAATAAGAATGCAAAGAAGGTGCTCGTATTTCGAAACAAACTACACAAATACCCCAACGTCTTAACGGGTTAAGAGTGCATGCATATGCCAGCGAATTCTAAGGGGTTAAGCAACAATTTTTCGCGCTAAAGGAAAAATGTTATTGCGGTTCTGTCTAAAATGAAATTAAAACATTAAATTAAAGTAAAAGTGCTTTGAGTGTGTCGATGGTTTTTATGATCACGACACTCTTGTTGCTTCACCACGCATGACTTTTAGTCGATGCGGTTGCAGAGACCCAAAAAACAAACAGAAGTATTTAACGGTAAACAGACCCAAATTTTATGACGGTCGCATTTAATTATCTGTCTTGGTGTCACATGAATTTAAAAAATAATAATAAAAACAAAAACAAAAACAAAATAATTATATATTCAATGCTCTGGAACTTATTGCAGCCACCTCAAATAGAATGTTGGAAACAAAGTGGAAGAAACGCCTGTCAAATTTCGAAATTTAATCCTACATTAAGAGACCATTTAGTCCCTGCCCACATTGTTGAAAGGAGAAATTTGATTTAGTGTTTTGGTTTAAGAGTCGATTGGCTACGCCAAAAAAAAAAAAAAAAAAACAATAAAATAAATTGTGAAATTCAATTGTCAGCACACACATCCTTCAGATCCTGGAAAAGATTTAGAAAACTAATGTGTTACCTCTTGTGTAGCTACTATCAGAAGTTAAATGTTTTATGTTCGATGGCATGTTGTTTTGTGCATTTTGCATGGGAACATCCGTTGAATGGTTTTTTATGTGTTCAGCTCAGTCGGTTTGGGAAAATAATTTTTGGTTAATTGCCTGTAGAAAATTAGAAATGAAAAGAAAAAGTTTAAATTCATTACAGTGGAAATGGTGAAAATATTACATCTGCTGTGGTTTCTTTCTAAAAGAAAACTTTCTATTTCATTTTAGAATGCCCAGCATGTGCTTTGGAAACAAACAAAAATTTGTAACCACAGATTAAGAAAGCATGCTGGCATAAGAAAGCAGCTCTCTGGGTTTTTATAGGGAAATAAGGTTTTCGTCTTAACATTAATTAATTTGTAATTATATTATTTATTTTGGAGGAGTGAAGAAGCAGCTTCAAAACGTTTGGATGTTTGGTGTTACCCAGAATAACTTCGACACCGCGTATAATCTTTTGTAATGATATTGACTTTAGTGGCACTTGCAATTTTCATGATCTGGGCCGATGCTAAGCGAAATTTGACTCTTTGAAGCTGCGATTCTTCCGGACGATTCATTTTATAAAATTGTTTTTGATCTGGTGGCCTAATAGAAGCGATCTAGAATTAACAAAAACTTCTTCACAACTCAGGCAAATACTTATTGAAATGAAATGATTTAAACCTCACCTCCCACTTCCTTCGCCATACTTTTGATTCCGCATATAGAATGACTTTTAACGTACAGCATTCCATTGTTGGTTGAAGAGGCAAAATTGAATAGGTTTGTTCCAACACTTCTAGCAAAATAAGTTTCAGGCATACTTGCGCTGCCTTTGTTTGCATATGCTGCAGCCTCTTTGATCTTCGCACCTTAAGGTTTTGCATTTTACGTAACGTGTACGTTGAACTTCCAACACATGTGCTTGCTAACAAAAGGAAATGTTTTTTTTCCTAATTCATAACTCATTATGCACAGCCATGCATCTCTTTCATTTGTCGTAGTATTTCAGGGAATGTTCAATGAACTTTGCGTTTCTTTAAGGAAAGTTTAAAAATATCTCGTGGTTTTACCACTTCTGCAAATTTTTTAATTTCTTTTGTTTGTTTGCTTATTATTTTTTTCACGCTGGCAAGATTGAGCTGCTGGCTGTAAAAATAAAAGTAATAAATCAGTTAAGAGGAAAGCGTAATGTGAGCGTAAAGCCATTCTTGTGACGACAATAAACGTGACGTTTGTTACAATGTATGCGAAAGATACTTGAGGAGTATGAAAGAGTAGGGTTTGAAGGAAGCACAAGTTCACTCGACATATTTCAGCGACATGGGTTCGCAATTTGAGAATATTTCCGCTAAAAAAGTTCCAAAACTTTTATTCATTCTTATTTGACAATATTCTTATTACAAGGATTTAGGTGGAAAATGCTTAGGAATTCCCATTGAAGTATTTAATTTTCAATTCCTTCGCAGTGAATGCAATATGGTTATTTTTATTAATTTTTGTTTATTTACAATCTATTTTTACAATAATGAATAAATTTTATTATATTTCAAAAAGATAAAAAGAGAAAAAAACCTAACGTAGGCTATAAAGCTTCAGCAACCGTAAAAGCTTAAATAAATATTAAGTTCTAATATTGATTTAAAAAAAAAATTAATAAAAATAATATAATAAATAATAAAGCAAATAATAATACAATTATTTTCTGTATAGTAAATCTAGTACATGAAATCTATTCAGTCTTCTTACTTCTTCTGTTTCATCTAAAAGTGCAATTGCTAAAATGTTCGTCTGATTACTTAGTCGATTCAAGTATGCATGACTATAAGTCTATTCATTTGATCTGTAATCAAAGGTATTTTGAGGTATTTGTGAATTTGTTTATTTGTCACAAACCAAGGAGCATTGACTAACGTTCTTAGTGTTTTAGATTGGTATCTTAGTAGAATCTCCACATTTGAGTTGCTAGCAGTACCCCAGAGCTGGAGACCGTATGTCCATACTGGTTTTAGTATTGGCTTGTGAACTTAGCCCAAGTAGTCAATACAGTTTTTATGTTCAATTGTAATCTTCTAGATTTAATATGTTCTTTCATGTTAGCCTTTTGTCAAGGTGCATTCCTATATAATATTTTACTTTATCAGCTTTTTGTTATAGCGGACCCATTCAAAACCACAGCTGGGCATTCTGCTTTCCTTAATGTAAATGTTACTTGAGAAGATTTTTGTGAATTAGTGATTATTTTACATTTTTTCAAACAATTTTCCAAGGCATCAAGTTGTATTTGAATTAATAATGTAGCCTCCTATGGTGACTGATTCGATGATAAAATAGCGGTGTCACCTGCATTAGTAGCCATATGGTTATAAAATCATCCTTCATCCGGTATTGCTATTCAGCTAACTCAAGGTAACTCACAGCAGTGGTATTAAGGAATTAATCCCCGGCAGCAGATCTTATTTCCTCAACAATTTCTTTTGACCAAAAACACAAGAACTCAATTTATGGGAGATACATGTGAAGTAATTAATCCTTTAAGAGTCGCTGTAGATTCGGATGGGCGATTCAGCAAAACTTCTGCCTTTTGTAGCGTTCATACTTTTTTTTTTTTTTTTTTTTAATTTTAAAACTGAAGAATTTTTATGTGATTTGTAAACCTTAAATATTTAGTCAAGCAGCGTCAGTCATTAAGTTGTCAGTCTTGAGACGTTACTTTATTTTGATTTTCCTTTCGAATATCAAAAATTATTTTCCCATTTGAAAGACGGTTGCTTGTGCGCATTTCACTTTCACTTTTTCTGAAAAAGATACAAAATCTTAAAGATACCAATAATAAGAAAATCTTTTGCTCTTGTACTTAACCTTTTTTACATTTCTGTCGTTAGTAAAAATGAACGACGGCATCAGCAAACAATTGTTGTTGTATACTGATGCTGGCGATGCTTCAAACCGCAAACAAAAGGAAGCATCGGCACGAGTTGTATTCGCCTTTGAATTCTATTCACTGGATGTGTTTCTTAGTGTAAATTTTTTCTTGCTTTTTTGTGCCTGGAGTCAACGTTTGCTTTAAAGTTCATTACCACTGCTGCTGCTGCTGGTATTGTTTTCTTCTCAGTTTCAAAATGTTACTTACAGCTTTTCCTTCTTTGGACAACGTTTTCTTTTGGAAAACGTCTTGCAACTCGTTATTGCAGCACAGAAATAAATATAGGAAAACCAAAAGAAAAAACTTTTTCCTTTTTTTACTTTTCGAAGAGGCAAATTGAATTGAAAAAAAATATTTTTTTCATTGTAATCATACAAATAATTCCTTATTAGTTTGCCACATGGAGGTCACTGTCTGGGAGTGACATTTAATGGCAACCTTAAAGTTGAGGTTACCAACATCCCTAAATGTAAATAAATGGAGCTGCACAGTAACAAAATAAATTTAAAATATTTTAATTTCTATTAAATTTATATCTTCCAGCAGCAGTTAAATTAAAGAACTGTCAGTTAAGCAGAGTTTCTTCTCTTTTCTCTCCTTTTCTCTCCAACTACAGAAAATCGTTTAATCAAAATAAAATTTAAACTGTTTTCTTTACGGCCTTCACGTTGACTGTTTACGAGGAAGCGAGAGAAAAATCGTTTTTCTCTATTGCATTTGTTTGTGAGAGCGCATATGAACAGTTGGAGTCACATTTATCCATAAAGCACTGGGGAATTCTCATCCGCTCAACTATTCAATAAATGTTTCCATAATAATTCACAATTCCAAGAGGTCTGCTAAGAAATCTACAGCATAGCAAGCTTCTACTCATCGTGAATCCAAAGCGGAACGTTCGCAGTGTTCTTAAAGGTTTCGCCTCTGCTTTCTGCTTTTGCCAAGTCTTTGAAGATGCACTACTTTCAATATATTAGTTGTCTCTGGTTTATTGTAATGTCTGTGTATATGTGTGTGTGTGTTTTTTTGGGGGTGTGTAGTGGAAAATCTTCTAAATCTTCTTCGATTGCACCGACGCCTACAGACTTCCACGTATCAAGTGATAGTAGAATCAGGTCAGCAGTGTTCTCGGTCATGATGTGGAGTTGGATTACTTCCTACGAGGAGTGAGATTCTGTAACATGCACCTGACCGTGTTCCTCTACCGCTGTGCTACTACAAGGGGTTTATACCCTATTGAGAATGCTTGTTGATTGAATGTACGTAATTTTGGAAAAAAGTGCTAACTCGCTTTCTTTATTTATTACGACTATAAGTCGATCAGCGATTCTATCTCATACTTATAATAAGTTACGAATCGGGGTGGTACTAAAATTCGATAGCGATTAATTATTTTCACCCCACCACACGGAGGGAAAAAATTAGTTGTAGGAGCAACTGAAAATTTTCTGACGATTAGAGTTAATTTTAGTTTTTCACTTCTTCATTTATAAAGAGTATTTAAATAAATCTACCGGATCTGAAAGCCATTGCAACCTTATTTTGGGCCAACAACTGAGCTGTAAGTAACCAGCTGGAGATGATCTTGCTTGAACCGTATCAACAATTAAGTTAAAAGCCAAAAAAGTAACTCTGAACAAAATCAAACCAACTTACTTGTATTCGGTTGAAGAGAAATGTTGCGCATGCGCAAATCTGTTTTGTCCAGAAGTTTTATTATTACACTCCTTAGTGAAAGGGTGAGTAAAAATATATCGCTAATGGTGGTAAGCGTTGCTGTTACTTGGACCATGCTCGGTATTCGTTGATATTCGAATTTTTATTTCCAATTAAGAGTGTCTGGGCGTGGCCAAACTTTAGCTTTGCTACTCCGAAACCCTTATTTTGGGTTGTTACCGTTACAACGACTAAAAGCGATAATCCAGCGCTCAGCTTTCACCATTTTTACAGTTGCTTTTTAACAATATAAAGTTCGCATGTCGAAACGTAACTGACAGCAAAACGTCAACGTAATAAAAAATTCTTGTTTTATGTAAAACAACAAAAGAAAATCTTCAGGCAAATACTCGTACGTACATGAAAAATACACGATTAAATTCAATTCAGTTTCAACAATTTATGGGATGCGATTTGCAAAATAATTTCGAATAAAAATATAAAAATAATTAATAAATACTAGAAAAAACAACAACAGCAGATGTAAAGAAGAAAGTGGGTGTTGCGAGAAGTGGTTTTACCTAAAAAAAAAAAGTGTTACCAATTTAATTATGGACGGAGGGAAAGATGCAATTTATCAAAGCGAGCGAATGAAAACGACTTTGAAGTAAAAAAATAAATCAAAAAGAAAAGAAAAAAAAAACATTGTATTTTTAATTGCTGCGTAGAACAGCGAAATGAGCTCGCCAACAAACTGGCGATTAATTTCGTTGAATTTTATTAAACGCCCAGCTAATGAGCAACATTAGCAGTCAAGCTTGCTATTCTGTGTGGAAGAGGCGGTTAGAAAGAGGAAACGATGAAGAAGAATCTCTCGAATTAAATTTGTTTGGAAAATATATTTTTTGTTTCCAAATCTAAACAATTTTATTAGCTGGTGGTTTCTTTACTTTTCTAACATGCTCTGAATATTCAATTGTGTGCAGTCTAGTTTGAAATATATACCTTTTTATTTTAATTTGTGTGCGTGTGTGTGTGTGTGTAAGTGCATTAACTGGGTCCATTTTGGCCACATAAACTGCAAAAATTTTTGCAGATGTGCAATTAAAACGAACTGAAATGTATAAATTTCTTCAACACGCTCACGCTGAAGATCAGTTGCATTTTGTTGGTAAATCAAAGTGGTTTCTTGTTTGTTGTATGTAAACTGAATGGCTAAATAAGTTACTTGAAAATAAATTAAAAAGCCGAAAACGAAGCAAAAGTATATTAGAGTCCAAGTGGGACTGATTTTTGTACTTAAGGATTTCATTAATTGGTTACAGAAAAGCGATCCTTTAAGTTAAAATGTATATGAAAATAATTTGGTTTGGCGTGCTATTACTTGTGGCTGCGTGCAGTTGTACAACATCGGCAGAATTTGAAACTGCCGCTGCGCATAGTGGGCGTGGCTTTTTAGGCGATAACGGCTTAACACGCACCGTTCACCACATACTAACTAACTGTTTGAACAACGAGGATGCAGTGTGGTGTTTCAAAGTGCAAGGGGCCAAATTATTGGGTCGTGCTTTGAAATTCCAAAATATCAATGTCGTTGATGGCGTGTCCTTGGTAAAGAAAAATGACACTGAAATAAGATCTGGTCGATCTAGTGCCATGGATCTAAAGGTTAATAACCGGGATTTAGAGAGTTTGTCTATGAAGAGCTTGGACTCATTGTTGATAGAAAGATTTCTATCATTTATACGATCGAGGCAACTGCAAGTGAATATGCCACGCTTGTTGGCTTTTGGCAAAGCCAATAGCCAGGATTTGTGGCAAACAATTATGGATTTTTTCTCATTTGGTCCAGACTTGTCGGAAGAGTCTGTGGGCCGTAAGAAAAAGGATGACAAAAAATACTTGGGCCCTTTTATAGCGGCTGTCATGCTGAAGGCAGCCATTTTAAAAATGGCATATCACTCCATTGCCATAGTGGCTGGCAAAGCTTTAATTGTGGGCAAAATCGCCCTAATTATTAGTTCCATAATTGGTCTGAAGAAGCTGGTATCAAGTGAGGGTGGCGAAAAAACCACTTACGAGATAGTGAAACATCCCCAAGTACAGCAAAGTCATACGTATTCTTCTAGTCATGCGGGCGACTACGATAGCGGTCATGACGGGGGTAGCTCCTACCATCGCAGCATGGACGATGAAATGATGATGCAAGACAAAGCCTACAATGCATGGGTGCCGTCAAGTGCGTAAACGTCATTTTATTACCCTCAAACGCCACCTGTCAGTTTAAGTTAAAGAAAATTCGCCCAGTTTTCATCATGAGAAGGATAAAGGGGTAAAAGTTAAGCGAAAGCAATTATTGTTAGATAATCGCAATGGCTTTCCATCGGGCTGATAATGCAAAAAGGATTACAATTTAAATGCCCTGTTTGAAAATTGCAAGTGTGAGACCTTTTTTCTGCTTCATAAGCCTCCATAATTTCATAATCCTTTTCATCCTTAAACCTCACACGCATGTGCAATACAATCAGATTAAATTAGTGCAGCACTAGTTACGAATACGAAAACAAGCGCTCTTTACCTCTTTACACACTGTGCTATTAAAAGGTGAAAGCTTAAAATTAAATTAATTCCCCTCATTATCATTTTTAACATCAGACAATTTAAATAGTTTTATAAATTTGTACTACACCAAAGATACGACTATAATAAAACGAAAATAATAAATATTATTTTTATCGTAATAATTAACTTGTTAAAACGAAAAGCATTGAACCGTATGTTGCATGTACTGCAAGCATCATTTTCTTTAGCGTGAAAAGCTTAATCTAGTTTACGAGTATTTAATAATTTGTTTTTTTTTTGTGTGTGTGTTGTATGTTTAAGTCATTAAAATAAAAGAAAATTTTGTTTCTTACCATTTTTCTAATTATTTTTTATTTATTTATTTAAAATTTTTTGTTGTAATTCGTAAAAGCCAAAGTTAATTGAATAAAAATACCAATAACAGGTCCAATTCTAATTTTCAATTCTTTTTAGAAATTTTCAATTTATTTTATTTCATTGTTAGTTAATGTTGTGGCTGGGTGTCATTATAATAAATTATGGAATTTCTTAATTTGTATACATCCGGTTGAACTTCCTTTAATTTGTTGGGTGTGTAGGGGGATCTTCGATGCCAACTCGAAGCATGGTCATGAGGTTCAATACCGGCAAAAATAACATGCTCTTTATCAGCTCTAATGCCACTAAAGGTGCCTTTGAGACTGCCCTGAAATGAGAACTGTATTAGAAGGTCCTTGTTGGAAGAAAAAAAAATTTCAAATTCTGGTTAACGAGTCTTAAGATTTCTTTGGGGCAGTTGCATTAGAATAGTTTCCAAGATAGAAATCTATGAAAAATCCTCTCCCTTCATAGAAAGCCAGTCTAACACATCTTTACTAACAAGGATAATAGCAAGGACATTTTGGATTTAAATGGTCTCGCAGTACAGCACAAGTTGCTTAAAAGTCTGCTTGATAGAAAAAATGTCCTTTCTAATTTACAACATAGTTTGTTACGATCGGTGTAAATTATTCGCATAGGTTCTATTAAGAAAAGGAAAATGGTTATTCGCAAAATAAGTTTGAATTCATTTAATCAAGTTTAAAAATGTATTTCTCCAGTTGGAAATTGGAAAAAAATATTTTCCTATTTAATATTTCAGAAAAATTTAAAGCGCGAAATGTTCTTGTTTCTACTTTTTTAATTTTTTAAATTTTTTCTTACAACAATATTGATTTTTATTTGCCCACTTTTATTGATCGACTCATGGCTCATGAGTGACTCCTCTGACCTCCTCTGACGTCTGTCCAAGGCATATTTTTAAATACTTTTATAACTACTAAATTGAATGCCCTCATATGCTCTTTAAACTCCAAACCTATTTCTAATACGCATCCACTACAGGCTGATAACTTCGAGAAATAACTAAACTTCCTTCAGAAATAAGAAAGAGAATGGGAAAGAGTAAAACAAACAGGAAGAACTCCACCATCGACATAAATAAATCCAAAAAGGCCCTTAAAATCATTATTGCTTGCCAGCTACCTGTTTTGTAATACCCTTTAAAGACATTGAAACAGCATTAATTGTTGGTGATCGTACTTCTTAATGAAATACTTCCAATAATCCTGATATCTTGTAAAGTAGTAAATGGGAAAAAATTGTCTTCTGAAATCTACTTACCAGCACGGAAAGCATTAAAGCTATTTTTGCCATAACGAATGCAGCGACTGCTACTACCATTACCTTGACAAAACTTATTTGCAGAATCAGTCCCAACACCGCCAATGCTGCCAACATTCTCATAATCATCGAATTATCCTTTTTCTTGCGACCTTTGGAGGGTTTTATTATATAGATAGGGTAAGCGGATTGATGTGTTAGTTTGTCATGTGAATTTTTTTTTTTTATTTTAATTTTTGTTTTCCGTGGATGGGCAATTTTAATGCGTTCAATTTTGTTTTTGACAGGGAGGGAGGAGGGGTTCAGCAATTGGTTAATAGCAAAATCAATGGGGGGAAAATAACGGGGGTTTGGCTTTTTAGAAGTTTCGTTTCGATTTGACTTCAGTTTTGGTAGCGTACCTATTTCCTGATCCAAATGTTGTTCAGGAGCACCAGCATCGTTTGTCTCCATATTGCTCGCATATGCATCAAAGTCATCCAAGACGGTTTCAATACTGCGTCCATGCAAAACCAGACCAACCGATGATGCGGGCACTTGTAATCTTATTGAACGCACCTGAGCCAGCTGTAACATTTTGCAAGCCAAAGTTGCAGCTAAACTATCCGCTTTTGAATGTCTTTGTGTTAAATTTTGTAAACTCCCGACCTTGTCCTCGTTACTGAGTATATTGTTGGCTCTTTTTTCCAAAGTTAAAAACTCAGTCAACTGCCATGTTTCATTATTGGCAATTGCCCTGTCTAATGTGAGCAACAATTCGTTTTCAAAACAACTTATAATGTCATTCTGGCTAAAACATTGCACCACCACTTGACCCATTTGACGAGCAGGAAAATAATTTTCTTTTATACTTTGCATGGCACTTCTTGTCCTACAACTTAAACTGAATATCACAAAAAGGATCAGCGTCAATTTTGACATCTTATTCATCTATTTGTATGACTTGTATCCTTGCTTATGGCTTAATTTTCAACTATTTGAAGAGAACAACTCCTGACAATATTGATTTTTATTCTTTCTGCCGGTCTGACTTCAACTTATTTAACTTTATTATTATACTAAACTAATTTTGGTGTTGTAAGACATCATTTATATGCAAAATTTGTAACGAAATGAAATTTTATACTAAAAAAAATATGGCTTGAATACGCAATTGGTTTGGTGGAGGAACCTTTCATTTTCACTTTGATGCAAGTCTTTTGGAAGAACGATATTTTCCAGGCAGTGTAATTAAGTTGCTTGTCAAACCTTCACGAATCTCTTATCTGTAACACTACCCAGTAAACAACCATATGGTGCACAAAGTGAAGTTGATGAAAACTAGCTGCAAAGCTCGTTTCTAAAGCTGTAAAGAAAAGGCATGTTCAAAATAATAGTAGTAAGATGAAATGAGAGCTAAGCCAGGAAATTCTTCTTGGCATATAAAAACACAAAATTGATTTAAAATTGTAAATGAATTGCATCCTTGTTCCTTCCGGCTGAACAGCACTAGTTCAACTCTCATTTTAATTCATATGGTGCACTCCTGGAGATTACAATAATGCAGGTCCTTTTTAATGTTCCGCGCTTACGGCAATATAATAAATTAGCCATACAAATATTAAGCGTTTGTTGTTCTACACTTTGTACTGCAAAGAAAATTTTTAAAACCACAACACATATAGTTGTTTGCTGGGTTATGGTTTCATATGTATCGAATTTTTTTTTTTTCAAAAGAATACAAGCCTAAACGAAAATATGCATCGTTTAGCATGAAATAAAAGCATTTTATTTATTAATTTCCATATTTTTTGTTGTTTTTGTTCCATTCTCTTTAAGACTATGAGAACTTTGTAAGCCACATGCTCTACACTTTCGAATATTAAAATACATGAACACGCCCCCAAACATTTTATTTGTTTTACCAGAGACTGTATTAGAAAACTGTGGATTATTAAACCTTGAAGATGTCGCATGTTGAATTTATTGGTAAAGAATGTTTTTTGACTTGCCGTTGAGGTTTATCACCTTTTATTATTCAATAAAATTTGGGGAAACCAAAAGTTTGAGGGCAGAATGTATTCTCATTCTTATTTTTCTGCTACTGTCGTTAAATTTGTTACGTTGTCAGAAGTTTTACTCCTTGCTGTCTTTAAAGCTTTTACGTTTGTCATAATAAGTTTGTAAAGAGTGTTTCCATTTGCATTTGCTCCCTTCATTGAAATTCACAAAAAATTTTAACGAATTTTAACAGCGACTAGTTGACGAAATATAATGTCGTATCGGTATTATTTAAGACGACATTCGGTCGCTACATTCAGTAGCTCGGTTGAAAAAGAATTTCGTTAAACTACATTGCCATAAACGCAGCGTCAACGAAGCGTTCCAATTTTTATGGCATTATTTTATCGTTATTCAGAGTTGGAGAGAAATATAATTGAAACTTGTTAATGTTATTTATATATCGTTATATTCCATCCAGATAACGGATAGAAATTTATTGGGTTGAACTTTAATGTTACGAAGGGCTAATCAAATTAATTAATCGAGTAAAACTCAATCGATTATTTCTTCCGCTATTGCACATCCACTCTATTAAAACTGGTTCACTAGTAACTTTTTTTTAAATGTAGTTGTTCCAGAGTTTCCTCCAATTCCTTCGCTTTCCAGTTTCCATGTGCAACATCGATTTTGTTCTGAGTCTGCTGGGAAATTTTAGCAAAGAAATTTTTTTTATTTTTAAAACATTTTATTATTTTTTCTAACATATTCCAGAGGAAAATGTGAAACATTTTTCACTGTAATCGAAATGTGTCATTTTGTTTGAGTATCTGAAGAAATCAATGTTCTGAGGAGCTTTGAAAGCATTACAACAGTCAATATTGGATGTCTTTTTGCATCGCTTATGAATACATTTTTATATCAAAATTTATATTTTATGTGTGCACTTGAAAAGAACTGGGGTTAGAAATGATTTCGCCTAGCTTTGTAGGGAAAGTAATAAAAATAATTAAAGGCCTTCAACTCAGCATACATCAGTTCGACGAGAAATCTTTTTAAAAGATATCAACTATTTAAACAATCCGCAAACGAATGGAGTTCAACGGATTTAAATCAGTAACACAATTTTATCTTCAAAAAAAAAATTATCGTCAATTTTATTTCAAGTTCTTGGATGCAAAACCTTCCACCCTGAATTGTCGCTGTTTTGAAGATGATAACTGGCAGAAGTGTTTAGGATATCGGCAATTTCCTCATCATTGCCATCGCTATAAGATGAAGAGCCCAAATTGGCGGGCAGATTACCATTGTGATCTTGCAGCAGAACTTGTTTCTCATATTCATAGAATCGATCTGTATCGGTATTGGTTACGAATGCACCCATTGATGGGGATATACCCTTTTTAAAATTGCTTTTAAAAGATGTGCTCTTATCTTCTCTCGGCTGCTCAAAAATCACCTTCCGATCCTGCCTCTTATAAGGTGAAATGTATTGTAATTCGTCCTGATCGTACAGAGAATAAACTGTATTTTTACCGGGGTAAGTGCCTATGCCAGCCCCGGCATAAGGCGGCTGTTGAAAAATAGGAGGTGTTGGAATACCACCCACACCAGCAACAAAGCCATTACCAGCAAACAAATCTTTCCATCCTACTAGTTTGCTCAAAGCACCCGCAACTCCACCAACTCCTAAAATGCTGCTTATGAAAATCCCCAGCTTGGCAATGAATAGGGATTTCTTTAGAAACAAGCAAATGACAGTGAAGAGAATTGGCACCAATGCCACCAAGTTGAATTTGAGTCCAAGCAAAAATGGTAAGACATAGTGCTTGGTTAGAATACGAGCTGTAACAAAAGATAAAGCAGAATGAGGTTGATGGCGTTGCTATAAGTTGGGCCCTTTGAAGAGGGTATTGAACAAAATTTTGCATTTACCTGTTGACGGTTCCTCATAAATGAACTTTCTCTCAGCTGCTGAGGGATCTAAAACAAATTGAGCCACACTGTTAGCGTCTGCGGTGGGACCTATTTTAAACATTAGGCCCGGATATAAAGTGTCCATGTGAAATTCGAGAGATCTCTGACTAATCACGGCACCCGCATTTTCTAAAATACCTCTGAAAATTAAATTGAATGTAATTGTTTTTTCAATTCAGATGCTCAAGAATGAGGACGAGTTTGCTTGGTTGTCATGCCACTTTGCAGGACCATCTAATTCTTATTATTCGTTGTATTGTTTTCCTAGATCATTCCTGATTGCGGAATACATATGTTTGCATCTGATTTTTTTTTTTTATAATAAAGCAACAAACTATTTCTAACAAGGTAGGCGAATGATCTGATCGGAATGAATATTAAATAAGAGGAAATTGGAAAAGGACAATGCCGTGTTTATCAAATTTTGCACTTTTCCCAAAAGTATATGGAAATGGCAAAAGAGTTGGTATTCCATAAAGCTGTAAGTAAGCTGAAAAGAAGCCGAAAGGTTTGGTAAAGGTTATAACGTTACTAAGCGGGGCTTACAAAGATGCAACTCACTCAGACGAGTGCCTCCACATTACGTGTTACTGAGCGAAATAAAAAATGTGCCAAAATACATACAGAATCTTTTTGTATAATTAATTTCCCGTGTGTGGTATGCACGAGCTTACAATCAGATTGATTTACGTGCCATCCATTGTGGCATTTAAACATGAAGTTTTATTGGTTCTTCCTACTTGACACTCATCACTAATGCGATGTTAAACTTTCATTACACCGATATAGTAAATTCATACGCAGCAGCTTGGAAAGATGAAAAAATTCAAATTAAACATTTTGTGTTGCATGAATTCAGGCGTGGCAAAGGGCACTGCGACTAAAACCAACCAACAACATGATTTTGACAACGTTCGTTTTACGATATTTCAACTGCTTTAGTCGTTAGTGATCTGCAAAGAGAACTGCAAAGGACTCGCCAAAAAAAAGTGTAAAAAGGAATGTTTTTATTACAGTCATGAAGCAAACGAACAAACTCAGTGTATTAAGCAAATGACAGTCTCTAAAATTATTAAAATTGCCTCTAATCCAACGTCGGCAACGTTCTGCTCTATTGTTTTCAAATCCTATTAGAATTACTTATACTCTTCAGTTAACAAGTAATATAAATTAGTATGTATTTTTTTTTTTAATGAATTTTTTTTTATGATTTTCGTGTGCAATTTTTTTAATTGCACTCGCACTTTGTTCAAAATATTACCACTCCTGCCCTAAAATAAGTCTTTGTACCTCAAGCCGGCTTACTTCACATACCACTTTTATATTTTCGTAGTGTTTTTCTCTGTCCACCGAGGCAACTGAAATAATTAAAACATTAAGCCATGCGAATGAAGGTGTATCCTACATTATCCTTGCATTTACAACCATTTTATCATTTTATCGTGTTTATTCCATCCTGCAGATGTGCTTTTAAGAATTCTTTTCACTGAAATCCATTAGATTATGACAAGAATGGGGTTTTCTCTTGTGTTCTTGCAAAGGTTTTTTATATGTCATAATATAAAATCATGTTGACACGAAGCAGAGAAAAAGGAATACTCACAACGTGCCTACAACACGTTTCATTCAGCTTTTGTGTTTTTCATATTAAAAATATAAAATAAAATAAAATAAAATAAATTTTATTCTTTATTACATCCGTGTAGTGGGCAAAACGAAAGCAATGGAAGGCAACATATTGGATTACGCCGCACAAAGCACTCATCAAGAGAGTATGGTGACTTATATTGCGGAACAATAAACTACTCAGTAGCTTTTAAAATAACCCGCTGGTTGCACGCCAAAAATAATTGGTGGGCATCACATTAAAACAAGTGATGCTCAGTGTTGTAAATTCTTGCAAAACATTTTAATTTCAGAATTAATTTAAGAAGAGAGTACTCATGTTAGTAAATATTATGTTGATCGCCAGGAAATTTCAAATTTTAATGATTCGCAAAAAACCGCCGAAAATTTGTTATTGTTTTGTAAATTTATTTATTTATTCATTTATTTCTCATTGTGTTTTGCTTCTGCAAGGACACATACTGTTCCAAGCTTAGAATGAGTAGAGTCCTACCTAAAATCTACGGGATCGGTATCCAAGAAGTTAACTAATGACCTGGAGGCTACAGTATCATCACGCAAAGCAATCAGATTATCCGCGAGCGTGAAATTTTCCTTTTCGTAAAAACGTTGCAAAAAACTTAAAGCGGTGCGACCGACACATTCCCTCGCATTAGGATGTGCTGATGAGGCCAGACAGTATCGAAACTCACTGCGAACACTTTCATTATTTTCATTGGCCATCACCAAATTAGTTTCAATTCCTTTAAGTACAAGTAAAACCGCTAACACGCAATCAAATTTACACATCTTCCCGTTAAAATTTCTCAATTGAACTAAAACAAGCTTTTGAAGCAACTGAAACAGTTTCTAATGAGGAAATGCCAATTTATACTCACACCTGGTAATAAAGCTGAAGACGGCAGAAACTATACGAAAATACAATAGAGAAAACTGTTAACTTAGCGAAAATTAAACAGCAGCATTAAAGTTGTACGTCATTCTTGTTAAATGTGAAACATTTATTAAATTTTTCTCTTGAATGTCTGTTGCGGGTGTTGGAGACTGTCTGTATGTGTTTGACATCAAATCATTCCCAATAAACACAGTGTGCAACGTATATCAGAGAGACTATTCATGCCCATCAACCCAGAAAAGGGTTTTGGTATTTGGAATTTATATTCAAGATGTGGTTTATTTGCGTATCAACTGATGTTGTATAACCACGCCCAGCCTTAAAGAAGACTAAACTTTGAACTTTAAAGTTTGCCAAAGACATGTCAAGGAATTCTTGTAAGCCATTTACTTCAATTGCTAAGATAAAAGATAATGAGGAAAAAGGATAATGAGAGGGAAGCCCCTTTCACACAAGACATAAACTGTGAATGCAGAGCACCCGTGATACCTCCTTAGACATTTGCCAATCCCACTATGGCCTTAAATTGAAAGAATAAAAACTGTAATAAAAAAACTTTAAACTTAAAAAGAAACTGACAGTTATTGAATTGGCCAATAATTGTAAAAAACTGTCATGGTTTATATCATGGTGTGAACAGTGACAAACACTTGGAAAAAAATTTACCAAAAAAAAAAAAAAAATGGGAAACTTTATGAAAATGCAATGATGAATTTGAAATCAGAGGTTGCATATTAAAATATTTTAATGCATTTAAAAAAAATGCCCACACGGAAATGCATTCACTAAAAAATTAAATTTAAAGGCATCCTAATCACGCAGTTGTAGCAGTTTCGAAAAAACATTAAAATTAATATCTGCAGCAGATGAAATCGTGCTCTCCAGTCTATTAAAACTGTTAACGATTTTTAATGCATTTATCGCAGTAAGTCCACAATTCTAATAACTGCACACAGACACAGACCGATACACGCCGAGTCACGCAAATGTAATTTGTCGTGATATATAGAATTTTCTTTAAAAGAAATTTAAAAACTAGAATTGTCTGTAGTTTTTGTATTTTTCTTTTATAATTTGAAATGGATTTTAGTTCAATCCGTTATAACTTTGAGGAGTGAATGCAAATGCTTGCTGGGATTACAACGAGTAATTTGCCAAGTAAAATGGCAAAATATGGCGGCCTAGTAAAGTAAACAACGAAATCACCATTAAAACAATTATAATGCCGGTGTGTGGCCTGATATATTTTAAATTTGACACGGCAAGTTATAAAATATTTAAATGGAATAAATAAAAGTGGTATTTGTGCGTTTAAAACACTTTGAGGGGTGAGTTGGATCAAATGATTGTAAATTATTTTTTGCTGATTGAATGGCGATGCTAAAATTATTGGAAGAAATTCTTCATTACAAGAAGGATGTGTAGTTTTTATAGGCTTCTCTATCTCAAAGCGTGTGTGACCCTAAAATGCCGTACGTGCGTCAGTCTGTCTGGATATTTTTGAAATTAAATTTTGTTCAAAGCCGAATTTTCTCAAAAATATCCAATATGAAAAACAGCAAATTCGTAGTCAAACTTGCTGTTGGAGTAATTTTAAGGTGATGTGTATAAAATCACCTGCACCTAAGCCAGTAGCTCCTCCATTGGCTGAAAATGACTACCTCTATGTATGTAAGAACTTAGTTTCCCGCATCTAGTTCTTTAACGTTTTTCAATCAGTTTTTTGCCACATAAGTTATATCCGGCAGCCGCTCCATCTTGGCAGGATTCTGGATTTATCACACTTTCGAAAAAATGGCTATAGAATATAAGTTCGGGAAGACATTCATAATTATTGCCAGTGCGCTTCCTACTTTTGCTTAAAAAGCCTCACAGAGAAATTGTTCTAGTTTTTAAAGGAGTCTATTAATTCTGCACCACTATTTGCGTTGTAGTCGCAATTTTGGAAAAGATCAGAATCGTCAAGCAAATCTTTAAGATTTTTGGTTTTGTCCTCAAAACTTTCCGTTTTATCTTCCGTTTTAGCAATATGTTATTTGGCAAAAATAATCCTGTTCTTGAACAGAGATAAAGAAATTCTTTTTCGATTTCATTTTGATATGTGCATTTTTTTCTCCCTGGTGACTGATTAGTGTTTATCACCGCCGATCCAGTCGAATTTGTGTCAATTTGCAAATTATCTGCGTATTTTTCTATGCTGTTATCTGCATCTGCATGCGATTCAAAACTATAAATAATTATTTTTTATTAATAACTATAATATTAAAAAAAAACTAAAAATACTTTTATATTATCCTCGCAATTCATCAGATATTTCACTCCTAAAAATTTCTCTCCTTTCACTTACACACCTTCCCTTCAACTTAAACAATTTCACAGTAATATTAATTTTTTAGCAAAAGAAAAGCTGGCCCAAATTTCTACTGGCGCCACGACTGTAGTGATTCGATTTTTCTCAGCCCTTTTTCACGACATCCAAACAAATGGCACCCACCACACCAGTCATTGTCATGGTCAGTGCACACATTTTGCTACTTTTATCTCGCTTGTAGTTTGTTTGCTTTCTCTTCTAGCTTGATTTTCCTCAAACTATTGTTTAATCATTTCTTACAAGGCATCTTGGACATTGAAACCTTTATTTTTGCGCATTATGTAACTTTTATTAAAATTGGCGATTTCGTTTTAAGAGCAACTTAAGCCGCTGCCACTCGTGTCATCTGGCCCACTTCCACATATTTCATAACTGAAGCTCGCTTGTTAAATAAGCCAGCCAAGTGGAAATATATTATATTATATTATATTTCTTAGCAGTTACGAGTACTCTGTAAATCTCGCTTCTTCTTTTGCAATGCAAGCGTGACATAAAAATTCAGTATGTAAATTGTAAGAGGAGAGAAAAAGTGGCAATTTAAAAAAAATTCCTCGTTTTGGAAAATAATTATAACAATTTGCTCTAAACAAGTTGATGTTAACTTGTTACTAAATGTCAATCCAGCCATATTTGTAAAGTGTTAATTTGCGATTGAAATGTATGACTTTCTTTTGGGGGGATTCACACTATTTGAGAATTTAATAGTCTCAAACACTCAATTAACTGATGATTATACTTATTTTATTTTTCATGCTTCGAACGGAAAAATTTCATTTTATTACTTTTTTCTTTCTAAAAACTCCAGAAAACTAATCGCGATCAGGGCCCGTTTTAAAAAAAATTTATAAGCCGCAGTTGAAATTATCGTGCTTTACAAATTTACAAGTGAATTTAATATTTTTAATTTTTCTTGGAGCTTCAATTTTCGCATTTGCATTTCTGTAACTCGTTTTGAGTTTCAAGGAGAAAATTATATTAATATATGATCGAATCACCGATTAATCGATGCACTTTAATTATATTCACATTCTTTATAAGTTTTTATTAAAGCTTTAATTTTCTTAGTGTCTTGGTGTGTGTAAAATTTATCAAATGTTTGCTGGTCCCGTATAGAAGATTTCAAATCTAAATATTTTGTTATTGAAACTTGCTAGCTTGCATACGAGAATTATGTTTTTTACAAAACAATACCATCTTTAAAGTTTATTTTATAATCTTTTCTTTATATGAAAGTGAGCGAATTATCTTGAATTTGTCAATATGTAAAAGTTTGCTAAAGCCATTCCCTAGTAATTTTTGCACTTAAATCTTTTGAAATCACGCTGGAAACTTAGATCACTGATAAACTCGGTGGCAAATAATAAAAAATGTACAAGGATGCTCCAACCAAGCATTTCAAAAAATAAGCATATCCAATCGCAAAATTACTTTAAATATTAATGTAAAAATTCTCAGTTGCATATAGGGAGTGCTGGGGTGCACTGTAGGAAGCACCGCAAGTGGGCACTTTAAAAAACCAAATTATAAAAGTTTCACGTTGAAAGAGCTTCGAAAACCCCAAAATATGGCCAAAATGTACAGAAATTCCATCACTTGCAATTGTGCCATTATTTCCAACAACACTTGTTATTACTCGAATGTTAAAATAAAACTAGACAACTCTGTGTTTATTTTGTTCAACGGCCAGAAGTCTGTTGCCTAACTTTAGGCGTTGCATTTTTTTTTGGTGTTGATTTCAGCAGCAACATTCATTTTAAGCAGATAATACAATGGCTCCAAAACCATTATTTACTTTTAATAAATTCAATTAACTCTTATGAGTAGGAATTTACGTATGCCCGCTTGTACTCGTATGTATGTAGTAGACGAAAGAAAAATTAAAAGAAATGTGTGCACACTGGCGCTACAGTAGTCACTAACTCGGTGAGCAGAGCAAGTTTGCAAAAAAAAAATATTGTCTGAAAGAAAAAAAATTGTTTTGTTGGTTGTTGCTGACTGAAAGTGTAATCACCCAAACACTGCCATTTCGCACAACGACATCCATTACGAAAATATTATTTTCTTTTTTCTAGAATTCTCTTTTTCTATTTCATGGCAAAATGATATTTCTTGTTGTAAAAACTTTATTGAAGGGCACAGAGACACAGTTTTGTGAAACTTTCCTCATTTAAAAAGGGTTGGAAAGAAAGTTTTCTTTTTATTCAATTTCGTACCGGAGAAAAGTTTTACATAAATATGAATTAAATGGAAACCCATCTTTGGAAATTTATTACATTAAAACTAATTGCGAGAACTTGGAATGGATTAAGTAATTTTTAAATAAATTAAATTTACATGTGGTGTCTGAAAGCTCTTTTAAAAAAATCTTTTAAAAGTAAACAGAAAAGTGTGAACAAGTGAAAACATGTAATTTTATAAATAAATAAACGCTTTAATCGAATCTCGTCTGCAACTGATTTATTTACTCAAGTAAGCAAATAAAATAAAAATAAAGCAGGACATTATTTCTGTTGATTTTCCTTTTTACAAGTATTTTACACACACCGAATACTGTTTTATTTTGGCTTGCATGACTCTTCTGTAATTTATTTGTATGCTTTAAGAGAATTATTTAATATTTGACAATGAAACATATTGTATCATTCTAATTAGTAAAAAAAAAAACACATACACAAGAACACACAAACACCCACACACACAACAACACACACACAAAATATTGGATGAAATCTATAAATTTGTTTAAATTCTGGTGCGTTTTGCTTACAATAATTTGGCTTAATTCAGCGTGGCTTTCATTTTTATTTGCATACAAAACAAACGGGGAATCCCCCGTTTCTTTTCTTGTAGGCATATTATTAACTGCTTAATCACATACGAGTGGTAAACTTTTGGCCATGTTGGAAGAAAAAATGCATTTGCAATTGCCAGTAACTGCTGTAAAAGACTGAGCCAGCTCAGGGGTTACACAATCACTTGCCCTGAAAATGGATAACCGGTTCCCAGTTCTTATTTGTTCCAAAGAAGACACTACTCGGTAATCTGAGCTCTTAACTGTCTGCTTATTAAATTTATCAAAAGGGAAAGTAATGCCAAAATATTTACGATATTCCCTGTTTTATTCTGGTACCAATTATTTTTATGACAATATTAAACCCTGTAAAAGTACAGTAGGTATTTAGAAAAGCTTCGAATGGGCTTTAAGAGCTGAAATAAGAAATTGTGGATTCAGATTTGTTGTACAATCTTTCTATTGAAACTGTTAGGTCGCCTAAGATTTTATTTAGCTGCGAATGCTATACTGTAGCATTCCACTGTAATGCTATACAACTTGTCACATTCCTTACCCACTGTCGCTAAGTTCTAAATTTCCGCTTCAATATTAATCTTGATTTATTTATTACAAGTACGCACTTGCATATTGCTGCGATATGAGACTATAAATCCTTTATCGGAAATTTTGCAATTTTTTATCGATAATGATGCATTTTGTGTGCAGTGTGTTCAAGAAATTCCATCAAGAAAGCAAAATATGTCAAAATATAAACATGCCGCACAAATGACAACTGCTTGACTTACAATGTCACATTTTTTGCATGACATTTCTATTTGCCGCCATGAGAAATTTTATACGCCAGTTTATCAGCTTTCGCATGGGCTGCTGGTTGTTTCTCCAAAATCTAATTGGAAATACGCCTCGATCTGGTTTTTACCTAAAATATACGATCCGATAGTAGCGCACCGCCTTATAACTCATCGTACGGTCTCATTTCATCCTCCTTTCAATGGAAATATTTTATTTTTGTATAAAAACAAACATTGAAAAACAATAATTAATGAAAAAAATCAGAGTTTGTGTTTGTTGGTTCGTTAAAGGAAAGCAAACGTTTTGATATTCCGATAAATTATTTCCTCCGCGTTCTAATTAAAAAAAATTGACATTTAAATTTTTGCCAAAAGTGTTCAAGTGCTTGTTTGACAATAAATAAAAATTAATTTCTCCGGTATGCCTCTGGAAATCTAAAATCTAAATTTAATTCCCCAAAAAATCTTGAAAATGACAGAAATGTGAAGAAACATGGCGAATATGGTAAGAAGAAATTGTAAAAGTAGAAGAAATTCTCAAAATAAAATAAGAAATCGTAGTGTTGATCCACAGCCATCGACGAATGCGCAATTGCAATATAAAATGCTTTTGAAAATCCTACCGGGTGTGGAAGGTGTTTGTTTAACAAAAAAATACTTTCACCGCCAATGATGGTCAATTGGTGGCAGCAAAAAAAGGCAACCTGGCCGAAACGGTATCATATTTCAGTCACTCTTCAGCATACAGAAGAGCGATTACAGTCGTTGTGCGAGTGTGCTTTTCTTTCCATTTTCAAAGCAATTTCTGCAAATAATATTTTATTTTTCATTAAAAACGAATCACTCTGCTTCAGAAATTGTTTCAATGCTCGCATACAAACTTTTATGGAAAACATTTTCACTTTTATGTTTTACTTCTCTCTCTCGTTACGTTTTCTTGCGATCTTCAGATGCGAATTGTCAGAATATCCATCCATAATTCGTTTCAATATCAAATGGAAGAGATTAAAGCGCAATAAAGTTATTCGAGAAAGAAAACTTTCTTTGTATTTTGCAATTGAAAAAGAAACCAGTTCAATATCATTAGCCTTGTTATAATTGCCTTAATTGTAATTGCATTTCATTTGAGCCGCAGCAAGCGGACAATTTTATTTTCATTCGCAGAGCGGCATATACGGGTGCCATGTGCCGCCCCACACACACACCTGCCCACTCGCCAGCATTAATTATTGCTAATTGTTAAATAATTTTCTCCAATTTGCGAATACGAATATTTAATTGTTTAAAATTGAATGAATAAAATTAAAGCGTGGATACATACGCTGGCCGAATTTGGGCCACCCATCAGTACTTTTTTCAGAACTAAAGATCTGTTTAGCGAAATTGGAGAAAATCATTATTCGCATTTATGAAAATTTTATACAGATCTTGTAAAGAATTTTTTATTAAATACGTTTTTTCCGCCTACAGTTTTGGTTTAAATATTTCTTTTATTATTTACGATAAACTTTTCAGACTGATTATTTTTATATAGGAATCACGATTTGGTCCGATATGGAAATACAATTTAAAATTAAATTCTCTTTAATATTTAGAACAATTTAAATTTAGTGAAATATTTTGTTAAACCGATATTGAAAGAGTGAGCCGAAATTTACACTTAATGCACTCGGTGGTTCCATATCGCTTTTTGGCTCGACCAGGCTCGAGCAAGGTATGCATGCTTTCACATGCTGAAAGATTTTATCTTTTTACTTTCCATTTCAAGTATTCATTTATTTATATTTCTTATAACTATGTGGACTAAATAATTTTATACAAAATGTTTGACTCTCTGAAAAGCAGGTCACTCTCGATATTTCCAACGTCTTTTTGCTTAAGTGACTTTTTGGAGCGACACCGGATATTCCCAATTTTTTCTACACCATTTTCAAAAGCTGATATGGGCAGGTGCTTAAAACATTGTATTTATTTATAAGAGAATTCAACTAGTCGTTATTATTGTTATTGGGTATGCGAATGAATAATGAGCAGCCTACTAAACCGAAGGTAGCGAGTTCGATTCCTGCCTAGAATGTTAAAGAAGAAGACCTTCTTGCTAAAAGTGTGAAAGTTCTACAAAACCATTAAAATAAATAAATTAAATGAATTTGTCAATGTTGTTACCAATGCATTCTAAAGAAACCTTCTCTATTTTTGTACCGGAACACTATGAAAAATTTCCGACGACTGGTCCGGAAACACGTTAATAATAAATAATAAAATTCCGATTCTCAATTACAAAAAAATTATTTCTTAAGGCTTAAAAAGAATTATGAAAATAAAAATGCATAATTTGTGAGAGTGAAAGAAAGTTCACCATTTTGGAAACACTTTTCTGAGCTATCGGTGGTTATGGACACTTTGAGGAGTGGAGCTGCTGATGTCTATGGATTGGTTTTATGAAGTGCACCTCCTCATGGTAATTATTGGATCTGGAAACCGCACACAGGCAAATCTTTGCAAAAGTTTTCGCGTTGTTGTCATGAGCTGTATTGTTTAATTGTCTTCAGAAGGAGATGATTACATCCTGCCATCCTGTTATTATTCTAATTTCTTAAAGACACTTGAAAATGAAGCATAGTCCGATAATACAGACGAATTAAACTATTGCGAGAGAATTTCTTTTTAAATTTAATTCCTTTAAACGGCTGCTTTTGATTGAATTGTGCGTTGCACGTACGAACATAAAACTATCTTTATAAGGCTGGTGCTGACGAACAAACACATGCTCACGTACGAGTAGCAGCCACAACACACACAACACAATGCCTACTCACAAATATGGGTGCATACAAAAGTGTTTGCAGTAAAAGTTTTCTAATTTATTACACAAATACTATCGACGATGTCCATAATTGTTGTTTTTTTTTTCTTTTTGGATTTTTAATTGCATTCTAATGCACCAGTGTTACTGTGTTGGCCTTGCAACTGACGGCGGACGGCGGACGGCGGACGGTGCTGGTGGTGATGGTGGTGGTGGAGGTATTGAAAAGAAAACCGCATTTTAGCACTGTTGCGTGACCAGTATAGAATTTCTAATGCACAAGCGTTGTGTTGCAGAGAGGAGTGAGTGCTTTTGGCAACACACACGCACACACACAACCGAGAAAAGAAAATAAATTTATGTTGCATTAATTTGCTTTTTGGTTTTGTGAAATTTCATTATAACATTCATGCCGAATACGAAATAATTCATTTATTCAATTCTGTAAATAGAAACTGGTTTTAATGCGTCGAGACAGAAAGGAAAAATTATCGGGGCCGCTTTTAATTGTTAAATATTTATTAATTGGCGAAAATGCCAAAATTTATGTTCGTATTTAAACACTTATGAAAAGCTTAAGGAATTTTTGTAAGCGATCTCATTATTGCTTTCCCAAGGAGTGGCCAAAACGTTTTTGCTTTCTTGCTTATTTTTTTTTTCTTTTTTGAGCGCGATGAACTTTGGCGTTTGGTTGGTGTGAAAATTGCTTGGAGTATTTCATATTTTTTAGCCAATGAGGTATGAAGCTCATTGTAGAACTTTCACCCAGTTGGCAATACAAACGTATTTTTCATATCTGCATAATTTCCATACTTGCAGGCAAAATTGAATTTATTATTTGTTACGGGAAAGTACGCACCTCATCAGTAACGATTGTTGTGCTGCACATGTCAGTGGCAGCAAATTCAATGGATTCGGTTCATGGCACCATTATTTTGTACTGCGAATTGCGAGTATAGCTCGTGCCAACTCATATTTCGTCAAGAAGAACTAAAAAAGGCTCACTAATCTTCAGTTTAGGGGTTTGAGAAGAAAATATTGTGCAATATATTATTTTATAACAATTTCTAATAGAAATGATTATTTAAAGAGTTCTTGATGGGAATGATGGATACGCCTGCCGTTCTACAAAGTCTTTCTCATTTTAAATAAAATGATTTCAAGGACATTTTTGAAGAAAATAGAAAGTAATTTTAATTGTTTACAGTGAAAAGGGCAGCATTACAAGTTTCCTATCCAATTCGCCCGAGCTGCTCTCAGCTCATCCTTTCCCAATATTGGCCGACCAAACAATTTGTTCAATCAGGAGTACAAATTTCAATTAAAAACACACACACATTCAAAGTAAATATTATTTGCAAAAAATTCTTTATTGTTGGCAGAGACATAGTACAGAGAATAAATATAAAACGATTTAATATAAAATACAAATATAATTCTGTTTAAATACAGAATCCTTTTGCGGTTTCCATTTGATTGCTGGTTAAGGGGAACGGAAAAGTGTTTCTCTCTTCTCAATATCGAATACAAGAAACAGTTCAGTGCAATTTAAAACTACTTTAAGATTTTTTCAAAATTACTGCATCTGGAAAAGAGTGAGGGTCGAATGAGAAATGTAATGGAAGTCTAAAGACAACTGTGTTGCAGGAGGACGAGGGTTAAGGGGGCAAATAATTACTTTGTACTTGTTTTTATTTTTATTTTATTAAACTAAAAGCTACAGAAATATATAAATTTGAAATAAATTTACGTTATGCTGGGAAGGAAATATTTTGAGTCATTAGTTTGTTTGAAGTGAATTGTAAAATTTTATTTGTTTTGATAAAAACTTAAAATACTCTAGACGATATTTATTTAAAATTGTATATTATATTTTTTCTATATTATTTTTAAAACACTTTTTAATTGAAAATAATTGTTTATTTTAAAACTATTGAAAACGAATGGCTTTTTGTATTATTTTCATTTCAGTTTTGATTTTTAATTTTTATACTTGTCCTTTCACTCTTCTAAATTAATAAATAAATAAATAAATAAATAAATACTTTGTAAGAAATATTATTAAATAAAGTAAATCAGGATGGATGTATTGCACTCCCAGAGGCTCTTAGTTTTTAACGCAAAATAAATAATTATAAATAAAATATTTATAAGTAAATGATTATACATTAAATCAATTTTAATTAGCGAAGAAAGACAGCATATGATTTGTTAATGCTTTATTTTTGGAATAGTTTGGAAGTCTTAAAAGCTTTTTAATGGGCATTGATGTATTACTTGCGGTAGGCGTTGTAGGCTAAGTTTTGAGCATCACGTAAAGCACGACCATAACTGTGCTCGTCGTAGTGGGCGGCATGAGGATGGGAAACAACTTCATAATTTTCTTTCTTTTCCAGCAACTTTTTCAAGCCAATAATCGAAGCCAACAACAACGCAATCTTACCAATTACTAATGCTTTGAAGGACAGCAATGCCAGGAAGCCAATGGCCAAAGGCAACAAAGCAGCCATTTTCAATTTGAAGAGCAACAACAGTGGCATCAAGTACTTCTTCTTCTCCTTCTTCTTACCGCGAGCTAAAACGAAATTGTAAATAAAAGGAAATTTATTATTACAGCCCATAATGAAATTTACATAAATAAATTTAACAGCCTCCAGATTAAAGAATTAAAAAACTTCATTTGCATTCTAATGCTGCTTCTGGTGACGCCTTCTTCTTTACTTCTTTAAAATATTCTGTTTCAAAGATCTGCGTGTTCTCCAGATCCGAATATTATTTTAAGTATCAACTGGAAGGAAATAAAAATAACTGTCTCTGGTCTTTCCTGAAATATTTCGAAGAATTGCACGTTCATATTTTTTATTTTTTTGTCTTGGTTTTCTTTAAGGAATTTTTTTTTTTTATTATTATTTTTCTCCGCAAATTTTTGCTATTCAACTTGATCTCGCAGCCTTAATTTGTTCTCATTTCGGTTTTATATATATTTTTATATTTATTTTCTTATTAACTTTGTTGCTGGCAAGTTTGAAGAAACGTTATAAAACTCAGATCGTTGAATTTATTTTCAAGAATATTTATCGCTTCGTATATCGCATTACGGAACTGCCGAGTACAAACTATTCAAAACTTTATTTTCATTGCCACACTTTACGATACTTCTCGTACGGCCTAATATTCACTTACTTGAACGATTAGTCACTAAAAATATATAATATATATAATATATATGTTTTTGAATTGAACATCCTTTTCTATTTTTATTACATTAGAAGCAGGAGTAAAAAAAATCCTTGTTGTTTGAACAAATGTAATGTTTTCTTGCGCTTGAAATTCGACAAACTGGCCGTGTTAGCCGCTGAGTCGTGAACTAAAAAAATTTTGAAATGTTTGTTTTCTGTGCTGCAAAAACAAATAATAAAGACTTTCAGAATTTCAATAGCTCTTAAATCAAATATTGGCCATCATTTAATTATTGAAGAAAAACCGTTTCGCAAACTTTTCGTAGTGAGTGAGTTCAGGGCCAAATTATGTTTGTGTGAATATTTTCCAAAATCACAAACAATTTTTTATTTATTTTCTTTCATTTTTAATTAATTCTTCTCAGCAAATCTTAAAAGAAATGCTATCAAACTTTCTCCTGAGATCGTGCCGCAATTAGAGGAATTGAAGCAGACATTTGGAGAAGAAGGACAAACCAATTAACCGCTAAAATTTAAAACTAAAATATTCTATTCTTAACTGCTGCGTTTCTGTGAGTTTTAAATTCCATTTTCTTTTTTCTCGCATGGTTTTAAAAATATCGCCTAATTTTATGACTATAATTTAGAGGAATATTTCTTTTACTTTAATAATAATTTTTAACTTAGGCTGCAAAGCTTTCAACTTGACCCAGGCTATAGGCTGGAATCGAACCCGCTATCACCGGCTTAGTAGGCTGTGCATTATTCATTCGCCTACGGAGCATACTAATACTATTCATTTCCAAATTTCTTTTTAACGAAATCAAATACGAATTTGCTTTCAACAACATTTCAATCCTTTACTTTATCCTGAATAATCTGTTGCCTTCCTCTTGCAAGCTTAGCTCAGCTGTTTATAAGGCTGCTTCGAGGCCACCAATGATCAAAAAGTGAAATTGAATAGACATTTAAGAGTAAATGGAAAAGAGGATTTAAGATTTTTTCGAATTCTGTGAGATACCAAAATAATATCGTTCGTATTTTGAATAGTCGTTGAGCTGGGAGAAGTGTATACGAAGCATTTGTTTCATTGAAGTAATCAAATAGTTGGTTCATTTAACAAAAAGTTTCATTGGTGCAATGAAAGCCCTAATTGTTATGCACTTATTTGTGCAACCAAGAAACTATTTGTCTCTCAGTATGTGCATTATTAACCTCACGACTCAATTATGGCATTTATGTAATGAATAAATCCTGAAGGAGTCACACATTCGTCCTTGAAGTTTTTGTAAAGTAAAATGTTTACTAAATTATTTTTAAAATATTAATAAAGATGAATTGCCTTTTTGAGCTTTTCATAACTTAAACAAAATGTTCTCCCTTCTTAGAAATTATTCATTCAACATTCGTCTTTCGTACTTTCGTAAAGTTCAAGAAATTGCTTCCGGATAGAAGTTAAGAAAACTGATCTAGGAATGTTTTCCAGTTCAAGGCCTTCTTCAGGTAGCACCTAATTAATTTTGATCAACACACGCCTCAATTACATCGAAACTAAATTTAGAAAAATTCGGCCAATTCACCACTTACTGGCTTTAATTTGAAAATATTTGGAATTTTAGTGCGCCAATAACTGCCCGCTCTATTTTAATTGGCCTTAACTTTTAACTCTAATTAATAAAATCAAGCATGTGCAATAAAAGCGTTTCACTTACAAAATATATGTCTCTTAGAAATATTTCTTTTTCCTTCTTCTGTTTGTAAAAAATTGTGAAACTTGCTGAGATGAAAGCAAAGAAATTATTTTATCCGTTACACTGACCTCAAAATCGGCATTTGCTACATTATGTTGCAGCAACAGCAGCATCAAAAATTATTTGCAAAAAGAAAAGTCAGGCTTGAGTAGTTGTAACATATTTAAAAGCTGGTTAATCAGCAGCTTGATACAAACAAAAACAGGATTTATTTAGTGGGTATGATTTTAAATAGTCTGTATACGCTGCTGTTTAACCTACATTAGCATTAGCATGGCTTAAGCTGCCGCCAAAACAAAACCATAAAACTTCTTTGACTCTCCTCAGCTCAGTCACTGATGGCAGCAGCTCACAGCTGCGACATCACTTCTTTGCTCTACTGGGAGTCAGCAAAAGAAAGAATGTCGTATTTACTGCGTTTGGAGCGAAGAGGTATTTAAGTTTCAGCCTGCGTTATTTACAATTCTACTTACACTCCTCCAGAGCACGTTGCATATCCTGAATAGAATCCTTGGGCACTTTAAACTGCAAAGTATGTATGCCAAAGAAACGTGCAACGCGTTCAACCAACAGGGAGTCAATTTCACTTTCCCGTGCTTCATTTTCTTCGGGCAGAACAATTTCGTTGAGTGAACGTCCAACAGGTATGTCGTCTGTCTTCACTAATGATATGCCATCAGTCAAAGTAACATCTCCGTTTTCGCTATCGAAATAATGCAGAGCGCGTTCCTAAAACAGAGAACATTTAAATCCACATATAAAAACTTGGATAAAAAACTAAAATGTTTATGTATGCATTTTGTATGCAGGCGTGTGTGTGTGTGTGTGTCTTTCAGGATTATTCAACTATTCATTTAAGATAAGATAAGAGGTGCCAGTGATTGATGATCAAAGTGCGAAACAATGCAGAATAATTTATATTCCCGAGAGACCCTACTAAGAAGGCTCTTCTTTAAATTTAAAACTTGATGGACTTAAAAATGTTTTCAAATGAGCAAAAAAAAATAAAATAATAATAAAAATTGAAGTGGGGTAAATGCGAAGTGGGCTTTTGAAATTTAGCAAACTGAACTTTGTTTTTCCACTGAACGAAATTATTGATGCAAAGCAATGCTCTACACAAGTGGTCGGAATGGAAGCCAAACAAGCTCGTTTCCGATAATTATGTATTTGCGGCGAAGTGCTTTTCCTTTAAGTTTTTACTGTGAAATTATAAATTGAGAGCCGATTATTTTAAATATACATTTTTATTGGCCGAAATAATTTATCACAACAACTATTTTAAATAATTTTTAAGGGGAAAAAGCATTCACAAGTTTAAATGAAATAGATTCGCTATTAAAATTATCGTTGATACAATTTTGTTACTCACTGCTATAAAAATAATCAAAAGTGTGAAAAAACTATGAAAAAGTCTACATTAACGGCAGCCCGCCAGGGATTAAAATGGATCGAGCTGCTTAAATAAACCAAATCACTAGTTTTTTTCTACTCCCCCCATCTTGAGAATAACTGAAGGCAATCGAGTACCATTTTCCAACTGTCGATCTCTTAAAACATCCGGTATCGAAAATTTGAGCGCCGAGTGGCCCCTCTTTTAGTAGTGTTCAAAATAGAGTCGCCCAACAACTATATTGCAATTATTTGTATTTACAAGTTTGGAATGGTTTTAAAAAGCAAAATATATAAAATGATATTAATAATAATATTATTTTTTTATATTTTTTCTTCTAAAAAAAAATTGTAAATATTTTTTTTCTAAAAAAAAATTGTGAATATTTTTTTTCTAATCAAAAATTATAAATATTTTTTTTCTAAAAAAAAAATTGTAAATATTTTTTTTCTAAAAAAAAAATTGTAAATATTTTTTTTCTAAAAAAGAATTGTGAGTATTGTTTTTCTAATAAAAAATTGTAAATATTTTTTTTTTGCAAAAATATCAAATTTCTCCTTTGAAGTTTTCTTATCCTTAAACTTGTATTTCTTGCCACACCTCTTATTCTCGTGATGGAGGTTTTAGTAAGTTGTAAAGCTCAAATGTTTGCAATAAAAGAAAATAAATTGTGAAATATTGAAAGTTATAAGTGAAACAATATTCTATTAAATATTATCTCGTGGCAATATTGTCTCGTTCCTAACAAAACGTTTGTTTTTCTTTATCTTTTATTTCTGCCTAAAAAATCCTAAAAATGTTTGCGTGTACTTAAAGAGGTCTTAAAGTATAGTGAAACGTTTAATGCCGCTCCATAATAAACTTTGTTGTGGAATCGGAGCGCCCACTTTTCTAATCGAAGCAATTTATTATGTAACGACACATGATACGACCAACAGGGCAATAAAAAAATCTTTCATTATTGTGGCTGCCATAAACCGACGATAAAATAACTACTCGTATATTTATTTTTTGCGGAAAGTGATGCAATCTCATTTCCAATCCCACTTTAATCTGTCGAACAAAAACCACCAACAACAACAACAATTGTCAGATATACGCGGGCAAATAAAAAGGAGTAGGGGACATAAAATGATTGCAAGAATTTATGGAGGACAACTAAAAATAAGTAATTCAAGTTCTGGTTTCCCTTTCAACGCCCCTTCGTCTAATTAATTTTACAAAGTTTAAATGTCCTTTCAGTGGAAGCGAAAGTGCTGGAACTTTAATAATTAAACTTGTGTACTTCGTGTGGCCTATTTGTCGCAATTCAGACTGATAACTAAAATGCCGGGCGGAGAGTGGAGAGAAAACTTTCATTCCTCTTTAGTCTAAAATATTTTCATCTAGAGAAAGGAGCCCAGGATACCATTGTGCAAGACTTGCTTTAAGCAGAAATTGTATAAATTATTTCTCGAGGTATTCTTCGATTCGGATTCAATTTATTAAGGCAGCTGAGCCATTGATTTTACATGTTTTGCTTGAATATAATTATTAATAATTTAATTCGTGCTCATTCTTGCTGTGTCAAATCCTTTAATGCACTTTAATTTACGATATAACGTTTTAATGAAACATTTCCTAATTGATGGCCACTTCATTTGAAAGGGAAAACTGTAACACTCCCTGCTTATTTTTTACACCACAAAATGTTAAATAATTCAGAAGCGGTTTAGGGAACAAGTTAATAAAATTCTGATTTATCCTGCTGATCACAATCATTGTTATTACCAGCACTGTTCACTTTATCCAAACGTCCTTGTGGACTTTAATTCTCACTATATATTTTTTAGTATTGTCGGTAAGAATAATTTTTCACAATTTCTGCCGTGTCCAGCGCAGTCTTACCTTTAAGCATAATATCACTGAGCGATCACCACAGTCTTTGACCATTCGCAAAGCACTTGTCAACAGACTGTCAGCTTCGTTAGACGGTTGACTTGCCGCCGCAGATGTCGCCACAAGGGCAAATAAGCACACAAACTTAAACATGATTTATTTTCTATTTTATTTGTAATTATTTATTTATTAAATTATTTAATTTAAAATTATCCTTTTTTTTTCTTTGGCACAAAAAAAATTTTTGTTTAGTTTCGATTCCACTTGAATAGTCAGACCACTTCAAAACGATCGATTGATCGGTCAGAAGGCAACCGGTAAACTGTGAATAGCAAACGCTTGTTGATCGAGTTTTATTCCCGACATACAAGAAAAATCATCATACGCACTACAAAAGCAATAAAAAAGAAATGAAACAAGAAAGCATTTACAACCAAACTGCATGCGCAACACCAGAGCTAAAGCCACTGTCACTGTTACTGTCACAACCATTCAGCCAGCGAAGAGACAAGTTTAGCAAAAGCCAATAGAAATAAGCAAACTCAACACCGTTAACAACTTTTATTAACTCGCATTGCAAGTTGGCTAATCAAAACTCAATTGCTTCTGCACCAGAACATTTAAAAATTTGCAATACCTTTTCCGAAATATTATCTGACTTGCTTACACTCTACAGCAGCGAGAGAAACTCGCGAAACTCTGAAAATTTTCTGAATTACATTGCCACGCATATTTACAAATTGTTGCAATTCTTTTTAAAACTTTCTTCAATGTATCCCCAATGTCAATATCAAATTTAATTTTTTTTATTTATCTAATATTAAGATCAGGCGAATTGCAGAATATGGGTAGAAGAAGTGGCTGCTGAGGCCGCCTCAATACCGCAATTACTCGCATTCATTTCTTGAGAGTTTTTACACAAAGACTGCGGATTTGCATTAGTCCGACGTTTTTCAAACGTGTACGAGTATTATTAAAGACTTCAGTTGTAAGCGAATGCCGTAACAATGCTCGCTGGGAAAGCCTACAATAATAATTGTCGTAGAGCTTGTTGTTGATAATTTCGGTGTCATTCTTTTAAGTATGTACACTTTGTAATTCGCATAAAAATTAATGTGTAAAGTGAGCTTTTTATATTAAAACGAGACATTATACAAGTGTCAGCGATTCTTTCTCACCGCTATGTGGAAAGAGCCCCAACATTATCAGCAAGTTAGTACAAGTTTGTACGTGCATGTTTCAAACGATACTGCTTATCGGTAACGACGAACGGATTAGACACACTTGCTCTTACTTTTCCTTTTTGAGCCACTGCTGGTAAGTATTTCATTTCTCCTTCTGCTTTCTATTAGCCATTCGTTGCTGCTACTTTTATTTTTGTTATGTCGTCTTGCCACACGTTGTTGTTGTAACAAAATCTCATTGGCACAATTCAAAGCCACATTCATAGTTTGCATATCAACGAGTGCGATTTAAATTGCTGTAACCTGCACCACACGTACGAATATTTCTTATTTTTTATTTCCTCTTCTCATGCACAATATCGGAAAGTTTATTTACTCGTAGAAATTTTTATTTAAATTATTTAGATTTGAATTTAAACAACTCTCAGTTTTGTCAATGAGATTTGCTTCGGTGGGTGAAAATGCAATTTCCGTGCCATTGACTAAAGCTCAAATTGTCTGTCATTTATAATTAGCGGGGAGAAATTTATATCATTTGTCAGTTGCGTATGACAGTCAGAGTATATAAATAGCACATAATAAATAAAACAGTTCCAATTTAGGAATTAGAAAAACTGCTTCAGCGGAATGTCTTTCAACAAGTTTTCGTTCATCGATTAACAAATTAATACATATGAAATTAATAAATTTAAAGAATAATTTGAAAATTAAACTTATTTACACTTATTTGTAAATATTTTTGTATGCAATTTTTATTATTTTTTTTTTATTATTAGAGTATTTTTCTAATTCTCTGTAAATTAAATAAAATATGTATTTGGTTTACATAGAAATGTTCTCCTTCTTCTTTTGCCATGTAGTCGAGTTGTGCATTGTTCTTCTTTTATTGCTATTCAGTTGTTCATACTTCACGCAAACACATCTAAAACTGCGCAACTGCACAACTGCACTCATTTTATTAAGTTGAAAGTTAGTCCCTGTCCAATGCTGCAATTTTGTTGCAGCAATTCTCGGTTGTTTTAGGTTGAGAGAGGTGAGAAGCTTGGGGAGGGGTACAGAATTTCATATACTCTGCAATTATGTTTTGCTTTGCCATTCTCACTAAGAACAAGAGAAAAGAAGGCATAAGAAATACAAAAATTTAAATTTCAAGGCAGAATTTCAAAAAATTGCAAGCAACCAAATTGCAAGTGTGAACGGGGACTTATGGCTAAAAGTTACAAAAATATTTTGGAATGAATATGCGAAGAATTTGAATTGAAATCAGCGAGTCAGGCAGGTAGGCAGCCAGCCTGGCTCAAGAAATTTTGACATGTTTAAAAATCATGTGTAGGTAAAAAGCAAACAGCTGATTCTTTATTCTCTTTATTATGAGAACTCGGGAGAAAAATTATAAATATAACTGAAATGCTTGAAAGAACAAAATTTTATTTTCAATAAAATAAACAAAATCAAATACAAACACACACACACACACACATGCACAAAGCAATGGATTCAAAAGAAATGTTTCCTTAATTTTTTTCACGGTCTTTTAATTTTATTCAATTTTTTTTTATACGTTTTTTGTCAAGTTTTTCTAATTCTCAATATTTTGCTGCCACTGCCGGCAACCGGGGAAATGTCACTTTTAAATTTTTTCCCCCCTCGTACAGATGTTACCCATAATTGTAATGGAATACTGGGAATATAAAAACAAGTTTTATGAAAAAGATTTTAAATTCCATTAAAGAAAATAAAAATGAAAAGAACTTCTTTGAATTTTTCTAACTCTCTGCATAATTTTTTAACTAAAGAATAAATTAAATAAAATATGTATTTTAGAAATAAAAATAAATTAATTTGCAGCCATGTAGCAATCATAATTCGTGGTAAGTTACGCTCCTCTATTTCATTTATTTTATGACGGAACACATTTAAGTGAGTTGCATAAAAAGGGAAACGAAGAAAATGGAATTGCCCACAAAACCCTGCCTCACTGTGTATGAAAGTAAAAACATTAAGCACGTTTTCAAATATTTTCCTAACAGTGAGTGGTGGCGGGGCTTGAAGTTTGTCATGTTGGAGGAAGACAATGGATTTCCCTACCAGCCTCATTGAGTGAAAAGTTCAGTCACGTAATGAAAGGAATTTCCCTTCGCTTTTATTTGCATGAACTGTGTTTTCGTTGCTTGTCATTCGCCTCGTTGCTGATAGCCTGAAATCCATACTGGAAAAAAGCTACTCTCCTCATGAAACTGTTTGAGTAAAATTAATTTTGAAGACAACTTTTAAGCGAAAAAAAAAATATATTTTTGTAAAACGATTTGATTGACTTGTTAAGCTTTCATAAAAAATTTTCAATTATCAATGAAGTTGAAAAGAAAATATGCGTGTGAAGGAAATGAAAATATGGTTCCTGTTTGATCAGACTGTACTTAATGTTATGATTTTTAAAATTTAAAAGTAAAACAAATAAGACTGTCAAAATCAGAATTGGACGCAACAGATTCAAAATTATACGCAATAAAAGCTGATAAGGAACGCGTACGTATTTCGAATTTAAATTGTATTGATTGTGGACTTGGGGGCTGCTGGAGATTTTGCTGCGATTGTTGGGAAGCCTATCAAGTCTTAAACTGGCGATTTGCGTGGACGTTGGCAGTGGACAGTGATCCACCATCTGCAATTAGAAAGTTATCCTCACATACATATTTGTATTTATTAAAGGAAATTATTTGTGGCACAGGGACGTCTCCAAAATAGTTCGTTGAAAAGGTTTTTTGAGCAAATCCGTTTTATAACGAAATACAGTGACGGAAAAAGCTTAATTATTTTTATTGAAACTTATTTAAATTTAACTTAATTCTATTTAAAACAAAATATTTATCAAAGAAGAATCTTTTGGCGGTGCCAAAAAATAAAACGATACCTAGTTTTTACGAGTGTGTGTGGCGGCATTTGCCCTTTTCTATTTTATTTTAAAGCAGAGCACGACGCATGTAGGAAAGAATTCTAGACAGCCACTGTTCTGAAATCCTTAGAATTTTCCTTTCTCGGCAAGATATACCTCATGGATACACTACTTACGGTTGAGCTAAATTTTTTTTAAAATTCAAGTACTCACAAGCTATGGTGAGTATGGTAACGGTATAGACTGTTCTGAAATCTTTAAGATTTCTCCTTCCCTGTAGGGTATAACTCAGTTGGGCTAAATTTTTATGATAATGGCGGCTACATGGCCATAAAAAAAAACCAAAAACTTCGCCTTTGCTTCATTTTATTTATTTATTTAAATATTTTAAGACGAGAAATTTTAAAGATGTTGCCATTGTCAACGAAACTGTCAAACTTTTATGGCAAAGCGTGCTCCCACCGCTATGCACCATTTCACTTCCACTTCAGTGGACTCTTTAACAAGCAAAATTCCCGCAAATAGTGACCTTACCGGCCCATGGTGTTGGATAATTGAGTGCAACAGTATGGGGTCACTTGCTATACGACGAACGAGGCAGTGGCACTGATATCGAATGTCGGATGAGGTGGTGAAGAGCATTTCAAGTGGTGGCGATCATTTGCCTTGACTCATAATTTTCGTAGATCCTTTTATTTTAATAAAAAAAATATATTAAAATAATTCTGTATATTATTTACAGTAAAACATCGTGAATTTTGACAGGACCATATAAAGAACAATTTGGTTTAGACAGCGATGGCTTTTTAGATTAGATTTAGTGTTGGAGCAAATTGTCAAATCCATTTTCGTGAACTTCATATTATTCCAGGATGCTCAAACTTACAAATCTCAATAAATCTTGTTCACTCAGTGAAATCCGTAACCGTTTGAAACTGCTAAACTCCGATTGGCTTAGCTTAGATTTTTACTACGACCTATTCCTAAATTTTCCTCAAGTTTTGTCTTGTCGAGCATGTGGGGAAAAAATAAAACACTTTTATTGGTTTGTAAAAAAATTAAAGTGTTGATAGAAACAAGGAAGGGAGAAGAGGTGAAACTTAATTACGAATGCATATCGAATTCTTTGGGCAATGAATTAGTTTATTTTTGAGGTCTATTGGATTTAATTTTGTTTTCTATTTTTTCCTTCTCTCTTCGTTTTGTTAGCTGTATGGGCAGCTCCAGTACGTCTTGCTTAAATTAAAAATTTATATTTAAATTACATTAAATCGTACTTTTGGCAAAAGTTATCGAACCAATTGGGCACAATACTTTCACGTACGCTCGTATCTATTGGACAGATATTAACAGATTTATATTTATATTTTACTTGCGTCTTAAAGCAACTTCATTAAAGTTTAAGTGAAAGTTTTTATTGTGGAAAAATAGTGTGCCGTAACAAAAACTATGGGCTTTTCAAATTTCATTTATTATAATTATATGAGAACTCTGTAGCAAATTGGTTGAAATTCATGACCTGCATTTGCGGCAACCTAACGAAAACTACTTAAAGCTACTTTGTGTGAAAATCAATTTTAACTTATTAGAAATTTGCATTTGCACACATACCCCTTAAAAGCACATCGTTCGGACGTCTTGAAGCCGGCAGGAAACTCTTACGTATCGTTATTGAATTTCTAGTCCGCGAGCGATATTTTTCGCGAAATTTGAGAATTCTTTTAATTCTGATTTTTAAATACTTTATTGCATCCTGCAGGCGATTTCTTGGTTATTTGCAGTGCAGTATTTAATATATATAACATGAGCCGATATTTTCATCCTTCCAAAACATATTTATGTTGTTCCCACAAGCCCTAATGCTCATTGGGTAGGTGAAAATATATAAAGTATCTTCCAATAAATTACGACGTTACAAGAAAATTAATTTATTAAAACATGGATAGTCGACAGGACGGCCAATCATCGTGCTTCCAACAATTGGACGAGAATGGAAGCAAAAAACTGGTCTTCCGTAAACACTTTGGTTCGCCTACGTGTTCCATCAAATGGCTTTAAGTATTTAACTCCGGATCTTCTACTTTTTGTTCATAAATTGCGAAAAAAAATTTCATCAGCGTGAAATTTGTGACATATCGATTTTAATTTACCCAGTCCGGTTAACAATTGTGCGTTTAGGAGTGAAGTTTTAATACCGTTAAGTTGTCCTTGCGATTCCGTTATAATTTTATGCTCAACAGTTTTTTAACAACCACCAAATTTGGGATAGTCACATGCCCATTCTTCCTGCTAATTGGCCGTAAAATACTTTTTTTAATTAGAAGTGATCACGGCATACCTCACAGTCCGATAATAATATTTTGGCCAAAATGGCAAAAAAAGGAGACATTTTTAAAAGTTGGCAACGCTTGAAGCTGGTAAACAGCATCAAGCAAAAACAAGATGATGAAGGCGCATGAAAATTGTCATTTTTTGAATTCACTACCACATCTGACAGATCGTATCATTGTGTGGGATAGTGAAGCATGGCCTCCTTAACAGTGATCGCGGTGGCATTAATCCCACTGATCGTACATACGATATTAGTTTTTAATTGAATGAAATATGCTTGTATTTTATTTTGTGCCACTTATTGGTATTCCCCAATTAATCAAAATGCAATATAAAAATAATTTACACGTTCCACGTTCCACCTTTTCTGTTAAAGAAAGTGAATTTGAGTGGTTGTTGCTGAAATGGAATGATCTGCGGTAACGTAGGCAGCATTTAAGTTGCTCAATGTGTAGATCAGTACTGAAGTGTGCTTTTTTATTTAAAAGCTTAAGTTGTCAGAAGCTAACAAATTGGTATTTAAGAAATTTGAGAGAAATGCGAACTAGAGCGCCTCAATTTATATCATATAGACGTAAAATTATAAAAAATATTTTTTTAAATTATTTTATCACATATATGTAAATATATACTCGTATATTAGCTTAAAACTTTTTTTTTAAAAATTTGGTAACAAAATTTATTTCAGCAAATGAAGGGGGGCAAAAAAATTAGAGAAAAAGTAATTTTTTTAGCTTTAATATTTAAATTCGATTTTTTCGGAAATATTATTTTTCTGATCTTGAAAATACATACATATAAAAAACGTAAAAAACTCCGTATTTGATACACAGCAGGTACACAGGAGAAATCGTGGGCTTTTTTTTCTGCCGCCAAACTTTGTAGGGGAAGCAAAATTCGTGGCTGCCTATAAAAAATTTCATTTATTCCTGTTTAACTTTTTAGCACGCACGTATTTGGTAACAATAATGAATTCAGTTAACGTTTATTTTTAATATCGACAAACTTTTATTCATACACATTGAGACACTCGGCTGACTTATTGTCTTTCTTTCCATTTCTATTTGATCAGCATATTGCACTGTGTGTGTATAAATGTTTCAATTGTTGTGAATATAGTTTTTTTGGTTGAAATACTTGTGTGTTTTGCATACAAGCGCAATTAAGCATTGCGTTTCTATTAGGAAGGCTGGTTGCTTTAAATGTACTGTTTACGTCTTTATTGCAGAGGAGATGTCACGTTTTAGTTTGCAAATATTCGATAGGAATTCCTGTTGCTGCCACCGCTGCTTGAATACACATACTCGCACTCTGCTGTTACTTTCTTAAGTTAACTCGTGCTGAAAGCCATTTGTGTATTCTCAGGTGTGTGAATTGGTATTGAATTATGGAAGAAATTCTTCCAAATAAGTATTCATTCCACAGCCCTTGAAAGCACGCATGTAAACATGTAAATGTTCTCTGCTGTAACATTTTAGTCTGCTTTCAATGCTAGAAAAATAGACGGATATGGGCAAGTTTTGTAAATATTGCGATCCTTCGTCAAGCTGGCATAGAAGAAAAATTTCTTTTTTTTTTTTTTGATTAATTCGATTTGACGACAGCGAGAAGCTTAAAACAGTTGCTGACAGTTTATGTACTTCTGAATCTGCTGCATCGGATGTTGCAGTTTCATTTTATGCAAAATTTAAAAGTCAGTAGAGATTAAACGTTTGTTTCTGTGTAACAAATTTTTTTTTATTAAACTCTCAGCTTAAAAACTAAATAAAATAAATAAAATTTTTACTTAAAGGCTATAAAACAAAAACACACACACACAATTTGTTATTTGTTGTTTTCAATTTGTTAACAAGTAAGTTCAGCCATATTAAATAGTTTCTTCCATATACATATTTCCGAATTGCGTTTTCTCTCGATTTGATTTGAATGCATTACTCTCTTAACTATTTAACCTTGGATGCACCCTACATTAGATGACTGTCGACTAATAAAAGTAGTTAAAAGCGGTTCTAGGTTGTCTTTTTGGATTCTTTTGGCTTCCAGCCAGTGTAGGCCAGATCGAAGTCACGACCCCAACCAGAATGGCCACCAGAAGATACAACCACTTCGTGTGAGGACTCTTTGCCGCCGCCACTTAACAATTTTTTTATGCCTATTATAGAGGCCAGGACTAAAGCCAACTTTGAGACAATTAAAGCTTTGCCGGCTAGCATGGCCAGAGCGCCGTATGCAATGGGGACAAACGTGCCACCCAAAAGCAAAGGGATCATTATCATAGCACCACCGCCTTTTTTATCCTTCTTCTTGCGTCCTTCCACTGTATTGGCAGAAATTGAATCATCAGGCCGTATATCGGGGAATTTTATCTGCGAAAAATAAAATTAAACTAAACAATCAATTCGCTAAGGTCTTATTAAAAGTAACGTACTTGCAGAGTATGGTGTTGTAGAAAGCCCGCCAAGTTTTTGAATATCAGGTTAGTTAGAACCTGTTCTCTTGCCTCCAAAGTTCTCGGCAAATTGGCTTCTATCTCTTGTTCACTTAGTAACGGATGTGTCGGCACTTCTGTGTCGTCTGCCTTTACAAACTGTATGCCCTCCATTATTTTTATTTTTTTAGCCGAACGGAAAACACGCTCCAATCCTGTTAATAGTTTAACTTTAAGGCAGACTGATAAGTTTTCTGCCGAACATTGCTGATACAATCGGTAAACCATTGACAAATCTTTCCACACATTCGATGGACTCGTGCTCGTTGAACTGCTGGTCGTTTGTGGCTGGGCTTTGCTGTCACCTTCTTCAGCAACACTATTTGCATGTTGATATGTATTCGCGTTAGAGTTTGTGGCACTGCGTGCATCTGTTGTTGGCAACCAACAGAATATTGCAGTTATCGCGACCACATACCACACATGCTTCAGCATATTGTGAATTCTCTTTACCTTCTCCTTCCTGGATTGATACTCAGTTAACGCTTTTTAAAAATATCGACAAATTGCAAGCAACTTCTAGTGATCCCTAAAGAAACATTTATGAACTGCTATTTCTCAACACTTTCTAAATTTATCCTTTTCCTTTTAAGCCGGTGATTAGTAATTGATATGTGCTTTCCACAATTCGCTTATCGCTATTGCAATGATGAAATTCTTTAGCTTGCTCGGCGTTTTCTTATTAACTGATCTTTTATTTTAATTGTTCGTGTTTTTTATACCACTTAAAAATTATTACAATACATTTTAACACTTCAAATGAATTTTCATTCAATCAAATGCCTTTTTTCGCTTTTTGCATTTGTATGTCTTCAAAATTAGTTTGCGCTTCTGAAGGTTTTGCCGTGCAAATAAATTTTTAAGAAAAGTGGAGGAGAAAAAAAAATGAATTAACAACACTTGGGTGTTATTTAGATATCGTGCAGAAAAATTAAAAGAAAAAAATAAATGAATTAAAGTTTGTTTTACTCTAAATCACTTTGCAAAACTGCACTGTGAGAAAAGTGCGTATGGTTTTTCCAAATGATGGAAGTGCAAGTTTTTCAGCTGATGAGTGCCAAAACTTCAAACATGATTCTTATTTGCCGAGCTGAGAGTAATTATTTATTTTGAAATTGTTACTTATTCCGCATTCGCAGGACAATAGCTTTGCTTTTCTGCAGACTCACAGAGTTGAGTTAACTTTCCTATATAAAATATGTGCTGCCGACTCTCACTTCTCTAAGCACAGTCTGCAGCTGTCGCAGATACTCCAAATTGCCATAGATGTGAACCACCTTGTCTATGATACGAGAATTTTTCTCATATATACCCAATTTTTTGGTCCTACAGTCCCAACTTATATCAGACAAGTGCAACTGTTGAAGGATCCTGAGCCTCTCTATAATATATCGAAAGATTTTTTAGGGTGGAAGCGATTGTAACGCACATCGTTGCAAACTATACCAGAATACACTCCAGTAGAGAACACGTTTCTTATTTGCGAGCATCTTACAACTGATATCTAAGCGAGTGCGATACGAATTCTTTGTCTCCTTCCGACCATCTAATAAGGTATCCAGCCTAAAAAGTACGAAGAGGCAGTTGGGAAAACCTGCCCAAATTTTCATATAAATGGGAACGTATGAAATTGCGAAATCTGCGTAGTATAAACATCAGGAATATATTTACATATAGTTGAGTATGTATTCTCTTGTATATGGGAGTGTGTGTGCATAGAAAACATAAACTACAAGTAGAAGAGTGAGACTAGTGATCATCTGATTTATTGCTGCCACTAAGCCATTTCAGCACTCCGATGCGATCCAGTCGTAGAATACGACTTTTGAATGACATATTAACCTTCAAGTGGAAACCCCATAACTAATTGCTTAGCATACCATCAGGAGGGAACTGCAGTTTCCTTCTTATGACATAAAAGTCAACAAAACAAGTAGCATGCACAGTGGCGGACTAAGGTTAAAGTGGGCCCTAGGCAACCTAGTAATTTCGGGCCTTTTTTTCAGTTATGGCATATACATACTTAGCGTTTGGTAGTTTGGCAACGTGCAAAAACTAAATAAACATAATTTATTAAAACAAACAAACCTTAATATAATTCATTGAAACAAACAAACATAAACATAATTCATTAAAACAAACATTCTTAAACATGGCTTATTAAAAAAAAAACAATAATACTTAAACAAATGTACTCAGATTGATTAGTTAAATTGCCTTTTTTCTCACTTTTAATTCTGCAAACTCGTCAAGGAGCTTGTCATAATTAATAGAGTTATTTAATAACTCTTTTTCTATATAAAGCAATGATAAACTATTTAATTCTGGCCATCACTGAGAACGATCTTTCACCGCTGGCATTGCTTATAGGAAAGGTTAAATAAATTCTCAGAAGTATATTTAAATTTGGAAATGTTGCAATAATATTATTTTGCTGAATAAATGACACATGGTTCAAAATATGAATTTACTTTTCGGGCCCCAAAAATTACGGGCCCTTGGCACGTTTCTATAATTCCTAGGGCTTAGTCCGCCCCTGAGCATCCAACAAAGTAGTCATTTTGAAATCAATATTTGATGGGACATTTTTTCACTCAACGATGTGCTCAAAGTTATGCCCGGCACAATTTGTTAGAGAAAATTGCTTTTAATTGTGAACAGTGTACGAAAAGTTTCTTTCAGAAAATAATTTGTGGAATATTAAAAAATATGAGTACGTACATACAAGCAGATGATTGAGCGAAAAACGCCAAGCTGCAGCAGTTTCAGAAATCTACAGTTTCACATTAATTAAGAGTACAAAGTAAAATATTAAACGGAGAGTAAAATCGGGCAACTTATTAAATATTTTTCTGTTGTTATAAATTTCTATTTTTGTTGTGGGTATGCACTTTTTGCAGTAAATTTTTTGTATGCGATATTCATTTTTCTTTTCTTTTCTCGGTTCCAATCTATTGAATTTTCATGTTTGCTGCTAAAGATTTAAGCAGCTGCAACAAAAAAAAAAAAAATAATAATAATAAATAAAAAAACTAAAAGCAAATTCATTATAATTGCGTGCTTATCAAATGTTTATCGTCTTTATAAATACAAAAGCAATAACAACAACCATTTCAGCAAGAAAACTCATTAAAATTGTCTATTTTGGTAAAGAAAAAATAAAATGAAAACTCAAACGTCTGTTCTAATTAATAAATTTAATAAAATAAGTAAATAAATGAGAAATCTTCTTTGTAGGTGAAATTTTAATCAGAGTAGAACTGAAGAAAATTTTTCTATCGAAGTTTCACTATTTACTTGAAATATTTTATTATTTCAAATACCGAAAACGATTCCATAATTTTTTTACAAGAAAACTTTAATTCTTTGCGTTGCTATTTAAATTTTCATTGCCCTCTGGCAGCCATTTATATGCTCATTAATGAAAATGAAAGTTGATTACCTGCGCAAAAAATAAATATTTGTATGCAAACACATGCTCACACCTCTAATTATTTTTTAAGCCGTCGTCTGCTAAAATGAACAGCTGCTAAATTCAAAACGATTTAAATTAAAAGTGATTGCTTGTACGTTTCACTATTTTTCCTAATTCGCCAATTCATCTCATTCATTTTCGTTCATTTTCATTCATTTTCCCATGAGGCTTTATGCATGGGTGCATTACCCTGCACTTAGTTTGTTGACTTGAGTTACGAGAGTCTACAAATAGTTTTCTTCAGTTCGCCGTTTTTATAGTATACTTTCAGGATGTTCAAAAGTGGTTATTAACGAAATCAAAAGACTGAAGACACGAACCTGTTTTATTTAGTGCTTTCTAGAAGTTCTATACAGTATTAATATCCAATTTCCATCATATTAATGAACATTGAAAGCTCAATTGGTATTTATTAGCTTTTTGGTGTTGTGTGGCCTTTGAAATAAAATCAGTATTTAATTATTTTTCAATTCATTAGTGGAAAATAAGGAGATTTTTGAGAGGCATATTTTAAGGAAATGCATAGAGAGGAACTATAGTCATTTGAATAGAAGGTTCTCGAATAGATATGTGGAATAGATATGAAAAGGTAGGATTGGATCCAATTTCATTTTATGCGTTGGGTTTAATAAAAAGGTTTGTGGAGAAAATGCCTCATTTTAAGGGTAAAGTGATTAGGGATATCTTATCTACCGGGAGAGAGTTCAATTGGTCAAACACGCAATACATATCCAGTATCGGAATTTTACAGGAACAATTAAATGGTTATCCCGGTCTTAACTTCTACTCACGTATTACTCACAATATTCATAGGGCCTGAAAACTTGGTTTTGTTTAGTTTTTTTATGTTCTTTTATTTTAATTATTAATTTTTGATTTATTAGCTATTTTATTTTAAGATTTAGTTTTAGTGTAGAATTTAAGTTTTAGTATTAAGCTTATAAATAATAGATCCAACTCTATTAGTATAAATAAGCGCCGGTAGCAAGCACTGATTAGATTAATAATTAATGTATTTATAATTATAGTTTATAATTATTCTTAGATTGTATAAGCAAGTTGCATAGGCAAGAACTAGTAATGTAATTGAAATAAAACATAATAGTTTTAGGTTTTCAAGAAAAAAATAAATATTTGTAAAAAAAAATTCTCTGTAATGGAAAAAAAAGAAGCCTCAATAAATAAATAACTAATAACTAATCAATTCATTAGTGGGGAAACGTCACAATGGCCAAATATGCAGATCGAAGTTACAGGTATTATGAAAATGTAAAAGAAAAAAAAAATTCATTTAAAGGCTTAAAAAGATTTATGTAAGTTAGCAGTAGAATGCTTAATCAAAAGTTTATGTGATGCGTTCGAAATTTTTTACGATACCAAGAAATGAAAAAGGACTATTGCCAATCATAATGATTTAGAAATACAAAAAATAAGACGAAAAAGTCCTTTCTTTCATTATCTGAGCCACTAATATCTTTTTATTCTCATTTTCTTTTTGTGCAATAAATTATGGGAAAACAGAAAAATTAGAAAAAATTTTAAAAATGAATTTCTTTTTCGGCAAAGCAAGTAACTTCAGCGAACCTCTGCCAAAGTCCTTTTCTTTAAGTTTAATTATCAATTGTGTAACTCGGAATGGCTTTAGTTATATCTTAAAGAAAAAAAAATAAAACAAATCACATTTCTAAAACAACTTTAATTTGTCTTAATTAAAACAAATTTAATAATCAAAAATTGGGTGGCAGATTCCAAAATTTGTGAGGTCATATAAAGCCAATAACCAAATGGAAAACGATATAATTTTCTATTTGTTAATGTTTCTTTGCCGTTTAATCACCTTACTTTCCCAAAAATGAGAACTCAATAAGACATTAATTTTCTATTTGAAAGAACCTTAAAAATTAATATTTTGAGTTTGTAGCGAAGAACCGACTTAGTGCAGATTATGGTGGAACTTCTCTCAGAATTTAATCCGATTCAAAAAGCAATGCCATTTAAAGAGATTTAGTTCTTTCATGGAAAAAAGGATATGAAAATTTGATTTTTTATATTACCAAAGCAATATTGCAATGAGTATAGGATTTTACTAAGATTTAGTCCTTTCATGAAAAAAAAGAATATGTAAATTTGATTTTTCATATTATCAAAGCAATATTGCAATGAGTATAGAGGTTTTACAAAGAAATGTTTCCGATCTGGTGATGGCAAGGGAACTAAAGTGTGCCAGTGTAGTCATTTTAATAATGACTAATGCTTCATTATCGATTTAATTTCTGTAGTTCTTATATGGTAAGCATTATTCAGCACATCATATATCAATGGCCAAGCCCAATGAGCTCCCACATACAAGCCTTGTAGATTCAAAACACTTTCTTGAGTTTCCTCGTTCAATTTTGATTAAGATTTTCTAATCCAATTTGGTTATTTTGAAACAAACTTTACAAACGATTAATTTGAAAATTGAGCAAAATTGAGCAAAATTGAATCATCACCTTTCCGCAATTAGCTTGCTTGCATTTCTTTTCTATGCATGAAACCAACTGATCCACATTTATTTGTTTCAAATGCTTATCAGCATTGTATCAACTGAGCATGACAGAAAAGCAAAATTAATAATATTTTATAGACTTCAAGTACACACAATCAATTTAAATGCCAACAATTTCACTGTCACTGCGAAAGAAATTCAGTACAAAACTGCATGCAACATACTTAAAATTCATTAACATTGGCATGCCATTGAAAGCAATTGTAACAAAACTTAGTGCTACTTGCTGCAGCTACTTCCTTATAACATGCAACATTGCCACAAATTGTAGCAATTTTATTCAATTGAATTAAAGCCTAACAAAGTCATGTTTTGTTTTATTTTTAATTCTGCCAATAACAACAATGAGTCGTGTGGAGCAGAGTATGGAAAAAACTATGTCAGGAGAACAAAACACTGGAAACAAATACGATAAAGTCATGTTATATTTGAAAGTATTAAGAAAAAAATCTGCAATCTTCAACGTACGAGTACGTACGTTTCTGTACATGCTCAAGTCTTCATTGAAGCTGCCAATGAGCACGTAGTAGTCGTATTCATTCAACCAACTGAAATAATTACAGTAGGCTTGTCACTTGAATTACTTCCGTTATAAGAGGGCAATACAGTAGCGGGGAAAACATAACCTCTGAATTAATTTCATTCTTCAGATTTGCGAATGTCTATATTTTTTTTCATTCTTCCTTGGAAAAAGAAAACTCTGACTTTTTTTTTATTACTCCTTAAAAATTATTTCGGCGTGTGCCCAGTGCCTTTGTCGGGGCACTTCTGTCTAGAACGCAATTTTGCCATCGACCAGCATTAAAAACCAGCAATTGCAAAGGAATGTTAGAATATTTCTATTCATCGCCGGTACCTTTTCAAAAAATTTAAAGACTCACAGTATTTTTGTCAAGCGGACTGTCATTATCAACGAGGGAGAAAATAATTTGCATTTCAATTGAAAATTTATTAATTAAAAACAACGATGAGTCTAGTTAAAAGCATTCCTTCTGAAAGCTATCATTTCTGAAAACATATTTATAAAAAAAGCTGCTTGAAAAAATACCCTCTCAAAAAGTACTCCCATACTTAGCAGAAGTTTCCATTGAATTTTTATAACCGTTTCATTAAATATTTCTCTAAGAGATGGCGGGACAAGACACAAATTGAATAACGTAAGGATTAAGACGTAACGAGTTTATATGCAAAGTATTGATCCCCAGGAGCTGTTTCAACCCAAAAACGATTAAAATATCGAAATATTATATTGTCAAAGCTTAAATCGACATGAAGGCCAATTAAGAAACTCCAAATTTTATGTTCAATAAAAAAAAAGTACCATTTTCTTACGCTTCTTGGTACTTATTTCTATTCCCCAAAACAAAAACAATTGATTTATAAAAAGTACCATTTTGAATTATTACATGAGTTACAAGTTACGCATATTTAAAGAATTTTTTTAATAGATTTTTTTATCGAGAGAGAGAAAATTAGGCCACATCTGAACAGAGTGTGCAATTAAATCTAAAATTTGTTAAACCTCATTTCATTCCCCTGTTGTTCTGATATTATCAATATTTTTTATACACTTAGGCTTTCTTCGGCATTTGTTGTAAATTACGGGACAATCACTCAAAGCATGTCAATAATTTTGAGAGATCGTCTAAATAGCGTGTGCCATCGCCAGTATAAAGACAATGCTTTCCATCACGGCGAACGCCACTGCTGTCTCAAACATAAATACAACATGATTAAATGATCGTTTCAAATCAACAGTTTTGCGCTTCGTTAATTCTGCTCAGATTTTTTATTTATCTTTTTATAGTGCATTAGACCGATAAATTTCTGGTTAATCTTCCGCCATTTGGTTAACCGCGTTTGCTACTGAACCGCAGTTGCAAAGCATTTCGAATTCACATCGCTCTGAAATCATTCTGGAATCAATACTATTTAACCCATGGCGGAATTAAGTGTTGATTTAAGCATATATATGTATGTAGTGTAAAAATTTATTGCGCCTTAAGAAATCCAAGCAGAGAGTTTGATTTGAGACTTTTTAAAAATTTGTTTTTATAATAAAATATAATTATTAAATGTCTGTTCGCTTTCGACTTGCTATTCGGCCTTGAATTAACATGGTATAAATCAATTGGACAAAGAAATTATATGATTAACTAGTAAGATATTTCCCTCTCTCTCTCTCTCTTTAATTTTGAGAAACGGTCCGTTCAGTTTCTGGCAAGCAGTTCAGTACGTGAGAATGACGGTTTCAGTAATAAACCAAATAAAGTGTAATTTTCATCAAAATTACTAATAAATTTTATTGTAGTGAAGAATTAACTCGAATTTACTCTTCAAAGTGTTTCACATATTAGTAACTAGTGAGAACCATTACGGCGGCTCGTCTATTTCACTCCCCGACATTCCCAACAAAGTTTTAATTTATTATTTTTCAATCAATTTTATACGTCGATTCAAGTTTCGCACATCCAATTTTCTTTACAGCAATAAAATTTTATTAGTATTTTTGATGAAATGATCTTTTAAAAAAACATTTCCTAAACTCTGAAGTGCTTTAACATAAAATTTAAAATAAATTGTAGAATTTTACAAAAAAATATTTTAAAAATTTTTTCGTTTCTTTTGTTTTTAAAAACATTTTTTCATTTCTCCTTCTTTGTGTGTTGTTGTTGTATGTGTTTTGGAATGTGAAAAAAATCCATTCAGAGAAACGGGCAACCCATAAAGAAATCGCAACATTTTATTATCGTTCAAGCAATAAAATTTTTTATACGATGATATTTTCGTTTGAGACAAACAAAAAAAAAAATGCGTTCATGTATTCAATTGTCGAATTCTTATCGCGCCAGCAATACACCAATACCCCAAACCGGCCCCAAAGTCTCTCAGCAGAGCAAAGCTTTCAGAAGAAACCTTTTTCAGTGCCTTTACCATCTTTTTTATGTTAATTTTCTTTTCCGTATTTTTTATTATTTAATATGTAACGTTTTTTTTCCTAAACAGAAATGCATACGCAAATGCTTCCCAATTTATGCTGATTAAGTCATGACTCTATTGTTTTGATTTTACGAAAAATGCCTTACAGTAAAAAAACAAAGTTTGAAAACTTCATTAGAAATCTAATTCCACACTAATTAACAATTTAATAATATAAGCAGATGCTTTAAATGCTTTTAAATATTTATGATTGAGATACGTTGCACTAAAACTTTTGTGTGAAACTTTCTTAAATAGTTGACATGGTTTCTTTTGGTTTCTGAAAAAAGAAGAAAAAAAAAAAAAAGAAGAAAATAACCATAATATAAACAAGATGTAGAGAAGAAGGCTGAAACAGAGAGGAATTAGATGGAAATAACACGAAACTCGGCTTATCAGCTGCCGATGTATAATTTAATTTGGTTGAAAAGCACATAAAAATATTAATTTTTTACACACACACACACACACACAAAACAAGACTTCTTATGCATTGTGCCTGACTTAAACCAACTAGTGCACTTTCAATCACACACAAGTGCGTATGTATGCGTGTGTGTGTATGTCACTTCGGTGAATGTTTAGAAAAGCGGCAGCAGACTTGCGAGTGGCTTAAACAGTCGATCTTTTTCTACGTATTGAAACTACTTTCACTGTTCCCATCGTTTTCAATGCTGACGAAATTATGCGCTCTGCTTATTGGTGACGATGAAGGGACATTTTTGAAACGGAGGGGAAACATTTACTTACTCATTTTACCAATGAAATGATGTTTTATCCTTCTACAAACATGTAACAATTCGATTTTTGTATATAAAATTTGTTAATAGGTAATTCAATATTAGAGAAATATATTGAAAATTATAAATATTATTTTTTTTTTATTTTTAATTTTTAATTTTTATTATAAAAATTGCTTTTTTGTCTGCGACATTCGAAGAAGAATAAAGCAATTTTCATAATAAAATTTTTAAAGTACAGAAATGCCAAAAATGTTGTATAAAAAGCTTAAAATGTTTCATCTACACGAATTTTTCCATAAAATTGATTAAAATAAAACAATATTTAAAAATAGCAGCATTTTTTTTTTTTTTTTTATTTAATAAATTACTTTACTTGTTTTCGTAAATATTTTTCTTTAATTTTTTTTTTTTTGCTTTTTTTCATTTTTGTAATGAAATGCTTTCTTTATGACAAAAGTTTTTTAACTTAAAATTAATTAATTATTTTATTATTTTTATAATTTTTTTTTTCATTTAAATTACGACTGTGTCGGATATTATTGTCACGCAGTGTATGTCAATAAATATGTGTGTGAGAGTAAATGGAAGTTTAAAATTTAACAATTAATACTATTAAAAAATATAAAATAATAAATAAATAAATAAATTATTACAATTATTTTAAAACAAATATTGATACAATTTTTAGCTTGTATTTGTGCGGCTATTGGAGAGTGTAATTGAAAGGCAGAAACAAATAATAGAAAGAACTGAGTGTCAACAAGAGAAAGAAAAGGTAAAATATATAAGAGATATTTAAAATGTGATAAAAAAAAGCCGGAAATTCTTTAGAAAAAAGGACAGAAAAGTAATGCCAAGTTACAGTAGAAAATAATATTTTTAACAGATTTAATTATTAATTGATAGAAAGAGCGAGAGATAAATATTGTGAAGAAATGAGAACCTACTCCAAAATAGTTTGAAAAAAAACTTTAAAAACCATTTTTTTTTTTGAAGAAAACTGAATTTTAAAATAAATGTGAAAGGAGAAGAAAAGGAGGAAAAGAGTGAAAGAGTAAAATATTCCATATATCGATTGCGTTACTAAAAGAAAATTTGTAGATTTTTAAATTGAAAAATTTCTTCTCCCAGGAAAATAATCTGTTTTCACAAGAGCATTGTGAAATAAAGTTGGGTCGAAAGAAATACGGAGTGAGTGAGATGGAATACTATGGCAAGCTATGGCGTTTTGCTGTCTCGGAACAAAACTGAATTGTAGATTATACGATCAATAAAAAATATTAAAGCTGAAAATATACAGAAATTTATCGATAGTACAAAATATCCGGCATTCATTACATGCTACATGAATCAGAAATACACTCTGGCAAAAAAGAGAAAAAGGATGAGATGTATATGTATATATTTATAGAGAGACTGAGAGCGAGAGAAAAAGAGAGAGCGAGATAAAGATTGATTGGGATAGTGATAGCAGAAAGGCAAAAAAAAGAACACCATGTGATGATAGTAAGAAACCAGTGAAGAAACTGTAAGAAAGTAGATTAAATAATAGTTACATAATAAAGCTAAGGGAGTGTACAAAAACAATATTGTTATATTTAAGACTAGAATAAGACAAAAAAAAAAAATTCAATTAAACAGATTCGTACAGTGTGAGACAATGAAATAGAAGTAAATATCTTCTTATATTAGGAGAGAGAGAGAGCGAGAGAGAGATACACTGACAGATAAAGAGATAGAAAAAATAGATAAAAAAGTACTTTTTAAGAGACTAGAAGGAAAGTTTAGATCAGAAATAGAAAGATTACTACTAAGGGGGAAAAATTACAAACATGAAAGATTTTAAAAAAATTTCTTAGAATGAAATGAAACGGAAAATTCAAAGAAAGCGAAAAGAAATTAAAGTTAGATTGTTTTTATTTTTATTTAAAAAGGAAAAAATGTGAAATCCTTTTTAAATTATTAAAGAGTAGAAATGTGGAAAGTGGAAAGGAAGAAGTATGAAGAGATAATTGATTTTAAAATAGTCTAAATTTAGAAAGTTAGTTTTAAAAGTTATTTTCTCTTCTATTGAGTATTTTCTATTATTATTAATCTGGTGCAATTGCTATTTTTAGAAATCCATCAACTTGTTACTTTATGATTGCTTTTGGCGCCTTCTTGGGGGAATTTCCTCTCTGGGTTTTTGGGGCTTCTACATATTATCTAATAAATACTATTATATAATACATAAAAACAATTATATAAATATTATATATGAAATGTATGTATACAAAAATTGACACACTTTTCTGTATTAAACGGTCTCACTACTTTCTGTTCGTTGTTCGTTATTATTATTTTTTTGTGGTTTTTTGGAGGTCCGTAGATCTCATTATATTAACAATTATTAAACAAAAAAAAATTTTAAATGAAAAATTTAATAAATTAGATAAATAATTAAAAAATAAATTAAATAAATTAATTAACAAGATAGGTTTTAATTTTTTTGCTTTGTGTTGTTGGTTTTTTTTTTGCTTTTGTTTGCTCTTTGTTATCTTAAACTTAAAAAAAGAAGTTTCATATTTCGGGCTGTAGATTAGATATTGAAAGAATATGTCATAAAACTAATGCCACAGAGCTGGCATTAAGACTCTTAAAGATTCATTTTATTTTCAATAAAACTTTAAGCTCTGCAAGTTTTATGGAATTAGTCGACTCTCTTGAAAAAAATTTTGTTACTTCTTTTCGGAACTCTTACCACATTTTTAGGTCAGGTCCTTGGAGTCGCCATTTGCATTGGCATAAAATATTATTCGGAATTCAAAAACAATTTTACTATTTTAACAGTCGTTGGGTTGTAAAGTAATATTCTGCTTGAAATGATAACAGTTGTTGCTAAAGTAGGTGATCTAAAGTTGTTCGTAAATAATTTTGTTTAAGCTTTAGGCTTTTGGGCATTGTAGGCCAAATCCTGAGCATCCAAGGAACGACCCCAACCGCCATGACCAGAACTTCCATATGATCCCGATGAACCAACATCAGCACTGTAGCCACTACCATAAGAATCGTGGCTGACTGAATGACTTGCGCTGTGATGAGGATGGGCAACAACTTCATAAGTGACATGTTTCTCTTGGGACAACAATTTTTTCAAGCCAATGACGGCGGAGAGAACTAAGGCGATTTTACCAATCAACAAGGCCTTGCCAGCAATCAAAGCAATGGCACCCAAAAGCAAAGGCAATAGAGCGGCAGCCTTCATAGCAATTAATGCAATGATGGGTCCCAACATTTTGGCGGCCTTCTTCTTTTTGCCACGACTCTCTTCGGGAGCGTTGGGATCATCGTTACCAAACAGAGACTCGGAAACATCTTCCAAGGCACGGCCAGTAGAACTGACAGCCTGTACAATGTCGGCACCTTTCAGTTCAACCTTAATAGTGTGCGAGTTCAAAAAACCGGCAATGCGATTCATCGCTAATGATTCAAATGATTCATCACCAGAAATGGCACGTGCGGCTTCTTGCGCAGGAGCATCAGGAGAACGTACCACGGTCACACCTTCTGTCAAGGCAAATTGTTCTCGCGCTCCCAATACCTTATCCACAAAATTGAATAGCTTATACTTCACACACGACACTGAATCCTTGCGCAGGCAATCACTGTATATACTGTCCATAATGTCGTTTTCACTTCCTACGACATTTCGGGCAATACCTCGTGTTTCTTCAGCTGGTAAAGCGACGGCAAATGAGAATAAACACACAACACTGATTGCATAAAATTTGTGAGCCATTTTAGTTAAATCTTTGTTTATTTTATTTAATAAATTATTAAATATTTTTGGTATTTACTCCTCAAAACTACTTTGTGTCAAATTCTTGCAATTTTCATTAAAGTCCTCGCCTTAATAACACAACCACTTTATACTTAACGCTTTCTTTACAATAACTTTTTCGTTTATTTTTATTTATGTGTTAAATTAAAATCGGTAATATGTATTACGATAAAACACCACCGTTCGTTAATTTTATTCTTCTCTTGCTTTTTTGAAATATTTTTGTTTGGTGTTGGCCGAAACGCTTATGCTGACGTTTGAACGTGTAAGGATGAAATGATACAATTTCCCCATGGTCTTTACAATTTATATACAACAGCCTTAGACAACATAAGCAGCGAATATTCAAGTCATACGTTCGCTGTATGGCTGCATGACTGCTGAAGCTGTTTGAAACAGAGTAACAACAACAACAACAGCAGCAGCAGCAACATGAAAGCGAGTTGCTCAACAACATTTTCTGCTTTTTCATTCATCCATTCATTCAATCTCAACCAAAAGTCAGACAGCGAACCAACTTAAGTCATGTTACAACGTACGTACATATGTATGTAGCAAACAATTATTCAGCCAGTCGAACATACATTCGAACAAGTGTCGTTACATTAAAAAATGCGAGTACGCAAATCGGACGCAAACTGACGTTGTACATAGTGGATCAAGTTTGCGTCTTAAGTCTTTTGTTTGTGTGCAAAGATAGAAACTCTCGTTGCCTCTACACACTTTGATACAAAATTACAATAACAAAAAACACGAAAAGCAACTACTTTTTCCATTTATTTGAATTTTTATTAACTTTTTGCCAAAATCAAACCAGTTCGAAGCACTCTTTCTTCTCTTCGGCCAAATCGGCTTAACCAAACATAAGCAAGATGAAAAAATGCTTTCGCTAAAAATTTGTTGCCTTTTCCATTTTAGTTGACGATGTTATTGTAATTGTTTATGATTCCTTTGCAGCAAGTTCATGTTACATTAACAACTTTCAATTGGCGATTTTGTCTTGTTTATTTGTGAACACTTTTCTTGTACCTGTAATTGTTGAATGCGGTTGTTGTTGTTGTTGTTATTGTTGTTGTTATTATTGTTATACTTATAATTACTTTAGAGGCCAGTAAAAATGTAAAATCTCACAGCCATTTAATCTTCCTTAAATGTATATTTTTATCTTCCATTTGCTTTTCCTTTTTTCTTTAGAATTGTTTTTCTTTTCTTAAGAAAAAATCCTCACATTTACATCGCATCAATTTGCCGCGCTTCATGGATTAAGGGAGGGAATTAATCAGTTTGGAAATAAATTATCGAATACTCTGTGATACATAAAACTATGATGATTCGATTATACATATAGTCGCCTTATAAATTGCAGGAATATTTTATGGCATGAGAATTTGCTTATTCGAAAATCCAAATTTTTTAATAAAAATATATACGTATGTATGTATGTATGTAGGTATGTGTATATGGAAGTAAAAAATTTTAAGGGTATAAGCTTTTGGCAGAAAACTTGTTACGTTTATTTAATTCGTGATTTGTGCATTCCAAATTATAAAGTGCAACCGAAGGGCAGGCATTAGTCCGATGCATGTGGGGTGATTTGAACTTTGCTAAATTTTTAAATCAAATTTGCCTTAACTCAGTCCTTTGCCTTTTGCCCTGTTTGGCTTTATCGTCATAGATTTTCTTAGTGAATACGATTTTATATTTAAATTAAATTATAATTTTTGCACTTGTTGTGCAGACTAATTCCTCTTTACTTTTCATTTTAATTTCGTCTTCATTTTACTCGTACGGCCTCACCTTTTTAAAATTTGTGTTGTGAAGAAGTGCAACTTATTTATCTGCTTTTCTGGCATTCTTCTATTCTCCGCCTTAAAATTACATCTTTGATTTTCTCAAAATGACGTTGTTACGATTTCCGATTCACAAAGGGGTGCAGTTTTTCATAATTTCTTTTTTGGGTCACATATAATGATTATATTATTCATGGATGGTTATTGTTGGGTGTTTGTTATCTTGTGGTTGTGCACTTTGTCGGTTTTTTTTTCTCATCAAAATTCATTGTGTTCAACTTCATAATGCAGGTTTCTATCTTGTCCATTTAAAAAATATAAACTGCATTTTGTAAAGTGGTTGTCTTGTTGTTGTTTTTTTTCTATTTTTTTTTTGCTGCCTGTAAGAGGCGGAAAAGTAAATCATCGTCATGAGCTTGTAAACGTCTCTGTAAAAAAAATTACTTTTTTTCACAGACCCACACTGAATTTTCTCTTGCATTAATGAAATGCAAGAATAAGTTTAATGACTTTTTTCCAGTTTGGAATCTAAAAAATCTTTTCCAATTAATTTTGTTAGATTTTTTAATGATACAAACAATTGAAGCAAAATAAAAATATGTATATAAGTGCAGTACATGAAGCATTTCATTTATAGTTTTAAAAAAGCTTTATATTTTCAAAAAGCTTTACATTCTACGAAAAGTCGTATCTCTGCAATCGAATCTTTCTGTCGAATCTTGGTAAGATTCCGCCGCATTTCAAAAGTCATTTTCGATCACTTTGTCTAAATTTATAAGGCAATCCAAAATGCAAAATATTTACTAGAGCGTAAACGTTAAACTCTTCTTTAAATTTTAGTGGAAGTTAATAAATCTTTTCGATACAATCTGAAATAAAAGTTATTCAAATTTCATTTACATCCGACTAAAAAATTCAAAAACTGTTGCTCAAGCACAATCTAATGAAACATGTACAAGTTTATAGATTTATGAACAGATACTGAATATTTCTCTATGCAGACTTAAACGAAAATACCCGTCAATACGGTGATGACATATTTTTGTTTCATTTCATTTTTTTTATGGCCGGTCCAATCATTTTCATATTTGAATTTCAATAAAAAGGGAAAGTTCCATATTTAACTAAATGCTATCACTTTCGTTACTTGGCAGCTTTTTTTTTTATTTTTTTCCAAAAACAAATTACGAGATGCGTGTCCAACAAGATTGTAGCATCTGTATGTAAATAACAGTGACAGAAACAGAAATCATGAAACATGAGCAGTGAGCAGTGAGCAGTGAGCAGTGAGTACGATCACGGCCAGTGCGACGCATATGGATGACAATCGCAATGTGTACTCCAGAAACCGGTCGTCCGTTTTAATACTGAATGGACCATTTTAAGTGATTATTATGGTGGCATAAGAAGATTTTAATTGATTTTGATTTCTTTTTTATTGCATCAATAACTCCATGAAAATTAATTTCAACATTCTTATCACACGGTTTCAAATCCCTTTCAAATAATTTTCCAAAATGTTTCTTTTCTTTATTTTTATTTCTTTTTTTTTTTTTTTATTTTTTGTAGAAAAAAATCTAAATAGATCAAATCAGTGTCAAAAACTATAATCAATTTAATATGACTTTATTATGTTCTGTCAATCATAATTCTCGTAGACAGATTAGTCGAGTTTAAAACCATTTAAATGCGAGCTCTTTAACTAAAATAAAACAAAAACCAAAACACATAAATACAAAAAAAGACAAAAACAGAAAATACAAACGAATAAAAATAATCAATCATAGAAGAATTCAATTTTGCTTGAGCGTGCCAAACGTCTTCTTTCCCGCGACAGCAAAGCCAACTGCAGCTCACATACTTTTCCACGTTCACATGCTACCAACACACCAATACATGCTCGGACGCTTAACGGTGCTGGCTGCAAAGTTTGCAACGACGTCTTAAACGTGCGACGTGTTTATAAAAGTTTAATGCCGGAGCAGTGAACACATCTTAAAGTATTTTGCCAAAGCGTGTCTAACATACAAAATAATGTGAAAACGAAAAACTAAACTATAAAAGACGAGGAAAATATTTGCTAAAATAAAAATATCTAATAAATACAAGTATCCGATATCATCGTCGTCATCGTAATCGTCATCGTCATCATCACCATCACCATCACCATCACCATCGAACACCGTTTCAGTCTTTAAGTGAGATATGCGCGTGACCTTATTTTTGACTCACTGGTAGGAACGCCGCTAAAAGGAACAATTTTATTGCGGGCCATGAGGGCTAGGTAAAAGTTGAGTAACTTTTACGGCGGCAGATAATGAGTTCTTTGCTGTTGCAGGTGATTTGATTGATCGATGAAACGTCATTTATGTTTTTATTAAAGGAGGTGGCGTTTTTGATCGTTACCAGAATTTAAGGCGTGGACACTTTTGCAGTACTACACGCATAGTAACCACATATGAAAATACTATAATTCTTCCAACTTCTTTTTTCTTCTTTAAAAGTATAAAACGACGGCTGAAAATCGCTGACGCGGACTTGCAAAGTATTTAAAAGTTTCTACGAAATATTTATGAAAAGTATTGTTTCTTTAAGAAATTGTGTTGCAATCAAAATATGGCAAATGCTTTTGTAAACTTTTGACGCATTAGGAAGTAACCAGCGCATCATTTAATCATATGGGCAACGGAATGATTTTTACGAAATCTTCTTCATAATATTAATGAAATATTTCATTAATGCAATGCAGAACATTTTATTAATTCATAGATTCATAATGTTTTATCAAATTTTTCTGTTTTAAACTTGCAAATAATTTAAAAAAAATTTAAATTGTTTTTAATTTAATTTACTCGTTTATATTTACTTTCTGAGTGTGGTCGAGTACTTAGCGAATAACGAATTCAATATATTGAGCACTAAAGAGCAAAAGAAAGTAAATTAAGAAATTATTTGAAGACAGTCTGGATCTGATTGCACATCTGCAGGAAAAATTGTTATACGACTCTCGATCATGATACTGTTCGTTAAAATCATATCATGTATTAATTGTCTAAGTTCATTAACACAATGAATCTTTTTTCATAAATACAGTGTAAAAGTCAATTTGGAGAATGAAGAGGTTTCTTTTAACGTATTAATTAAATTAGTTTGATAACAATTGCTTTTTTTAAAATCCTTATCTCAAATCTAGAGATAAGAGAAAAATTATTCATCATTTTAAATCAAAGAGGAGGAAAAATATTTACGTAAAGCAGCATATCCTGTTTGCTATAAAATAAAGGACTTTCAAATTAAATTAATATTCCAGCCATGCTTATGAAATTGAACAAAATTGTTTTAATTACAATTATAATTATTAGAATGAAATATAATTCTTTAATTATATTATAATTATTTACAATGAAATCGCCAAACTCGTCCTTCCGTGCCCACCAATTGCAGTGACTCCGCTATGAGAGAGGCAGGATAATGAAATGTAACTGTGTGACACTATCAAAAAAAAAAAAGGCCATCTTTGGCCTTTTTTGGCCATTCTTTTAAAGTTCGTCCTTGCTTTTCGAAAAGCAAGCCGTTAAATATTTCCTTTTCGTCTGTGTAAAGAAATTTTTTACTCCTTGCCAGGGTTCAATATCAGTCTTACAAAGCCATGAGTCGTGGTCGGTTTTTTTTTTTCTATAAAGTGAAATTTTTCATTTGCAATTTCCGATAATTCAAATAGATTTTTCAACTATTTTCAAATTCAATTTTTTTTCGTACCTCTACCAGTTCCTGCACACCAGTACAGTGTACAAGAAGGTAATTTAATTTATATTGCCAGCCAATCGTATTTTTCCTCAGCACTTCCACACGTACAACGGCTTGTGGTCACTGTCATGAAACTTATTGTTTTCATTTGCCATTATCGCACTAACTGGCGGGCAGAAAATGCAACTGCCCGAGCAACCAACAGCCACTCAAAGCAATTCAATTTAATAATTTCATTTTCATTTTCATTTTAATTTTTCCAGTTATGATTGGCTTTAATATTTATTTAATATTTTATTTTGTTTGTATAATTCATTTCTATTTCTATTTATTTGTCGAATTCATGCTTTTTTGCGGATTATCTCTTACTTTGTGTTGGAAAAGTTTTGTGACTTCTGGTAGTTCACACCTTAATTTCGTAGAAAGTTATTAGCAATTGAACACATTAGCAAAATATTTTAAGCTTTCTGTAGGAATGCTATTAATCTTGTTGTTGTTGTTGAGGTTGTTGTTGTTGCGGTTGTCTCTCTGTCAAGTTTTATTTAATTGTGATCGAAATGACAGCAGTAATTTGTTAAATGCTTGTTTAGAAGTTGAATTATATAAATTAATTTGCTGTACCGCCCAACATGAGCTTAGCATTCATATTTGATGGCAATTCGCTAACTTTTCCAATTAATAATATCTGTTATCGGAAAAAAAGATTGGGAAATGTTGTTATTTTTTTTTTTTTTATTTATTTTTGAATTCCTTGCGCAGCAAAATGTTTTTTCCCAGGAAGCTTCGAGGAACTAACGTGCCCATTCACAAAGTGAAATGTGATGGCAAAGCTTATAAAATTCGTTAAACGATTTTTTTTTTGGACTAAAACTAAAAGCAAAAATGAAAATAATCACTAAGAGTTGTGCTACGGTGCTTAGAGAAGTTTTTAAAAAACTTGGGCTTGTTTTTTATTTTACACTGTGTGCCCCCGCCATTTTTGGCGACTTTCGGTTTCTTTGGTTTTAATGAAAGTGAAATGATGTTAATGGCAGGGGTATCGGGGTTTCCTTTATCATCTAAAAAACATATATTTGGGATTTTTTTTTAATCAAAAAAAAAAAAAAATATAAATAAAAAATTATTAAATTAAAGGGGAAATTTAGAGGACGAGAAACGAAGTAATTATTTGTAATTGCAGAATTATTTTTTCGATTTCAAAAGAAAATTTTTAATTTGCTCAAAATAGTTCAAATTTTTAAACATCATATGCTTGTATTGAATACCACTCTTGTTCTCCTTTCTCAGATTTTTATAAAAATATTTTAGTCGATTTACAACTTTGAAAGTTCGGTTCAAATTCATTCACATAATTCTCATGTGCTTTTATATTATGAAGTATGCGAAATGGTCTTTTTCGAAATGTGGTTTCAATTCCCGTGCTGCCCGCCCTCTCGAGTATTCACAATGAAAGATAAATGAAAGATTAATTTGAGTTAAACTTGATTATCAAAATTAGTATTTAATTCCAATTTAAGTAGCACCACATTTACGAAAAATTAAATATTTGGCGTGGAGCTTTTTCAACAGCAATACAATTCTAATTCAATTTCGATAATCCTCGTTTGCAATATGCCGTTATTTGCTGCTTCTCTTCTTTCGTTTGCATTTCAACTGAGAATAGTCAGCCATTTAAATGTATTACTGAATTCTTGATAATATTCATATAATAATTAATATATTCGTACATATCCAATACTATAGTTCGCCTTTGCCGATTTAAAAAATCGCATAATTGATCAAGGAAGATGCTCTGCCTATCTGCATTAGCACGCACTGAAATACTCTTTAGGGCCCACCTAATATGCCGAAATATTAATTTTTTGGAAATTAAGTGCAATTTATTTAGAAAATCTTTGTGACATCTCTTTACTCGGCCTCCGATACATCCATCAGTTTTCTCTGAAGCTTTAGCCAATAGTAATGCGGCGAGGAAGACCATTTAAAAACAAAATAAAATTAATTTTATGGCATTGCATTACTACTTCCTGGAATAAATTCATACGTTACATAATTTTGAAAGGCCCCGATTCAATTATCGTTAAAAATTGTATAAAACTTAATATCTATTCATCTATTCATATGAGGGACAATGCGAGTAATATTTTGACACAAATATCATACTTTCATCATCCGGAATTTGTTAAACTCATTTATTAATTGTATGCTTATTTATACCCTCAGAGTCAAGCGCCTACATCACCTCTTTTCATCAGTTTTCTCTCTTATGTTATATGAATTAAGTTAAATTGGAAAGCTTTTAAGATTGCTATTGCCAAATGAAATGTTTTCGTATTCTTATTCACGTTTTATTATTTCCTTCTTAAATTCTTACGTAACGTCAGCTTTTTAAAATCCAACCGCAGAATAATGAAATCGCCACACATGCCCTTCCATGCACAAGAGAGGTAAGAGAATGAAATGTAACTGTGTGACAATATAAAAATAACTGGAATAGTTTCCATAAAATATGTGCAGTCAAACTGTTACGTTACGTACAAACAAAAGAAGAAACGAACGAACACTTGGAAATTGGCAATAAAATCGTAATAAAAAAATAACGCCGAAAGATGAACTTTCACTTTCATCATGAGCATATTTTATAATTTTGAATCTGTGAGCATGCGTGCGTACGTTAATGACTGGTTGCACCTCACGGTGGGACCGTGTTAAGCGGATTGTTTTCTTTTTAATAAATTATTGACAGTTTTTATCACTTTTGTGCTTTTTACGGTAAATTTGGTATAAATTATGTTAAATACCGAATTATTATTTAATTCATTATAAAGAAATATTCATACAAATTGCTATTTCGAAAGAGTGCTGTGATGGGTCATGATCATCATATCAAAAAATAACATTCATATAATTCAATAGCAGCAGACGAATACTATAGTTTCTTTAACACACTTGGCGAAGATGGGATCTTTCGCACCTGATCCCGAACATTTACAAATAGAAGAATATTAAGCATTATGCAAGTTCATCTTGCTCTTCCTTTGAAATCGTAGATTCAAGACCCATGACTGCAAATAAAAGTTGCGACTTAAAAAAAAGCTCACGAATTGGCTGATGAGATCTGGTTCTGCAAAAGCCTTCCTTATGGAAACGCCACGAGTCACAAAAATTCTCCTATGTTTAAAGCAGTTTTACAAAAAAATCTGATTAATTTAATATTCCTTTGAAATCGTAGATTCAAGACCCATGACTGCAAATAAAAGTTGCGACTTAAAAAAAAGCTCACGAATTGGCTGATGAGATCTGGTTCTGCAAAAGCCTTCCTTATGGAAACGCCACGAGTCACAAAAATTCTCCTATGTTCAAAGCAGTTTTACAAAAAAATCTGATTAATTTAATATTCCTTTGAAATCGTAGATTCAAGACCCATGACTGCAAATAAAAGTTGCGACTTAAAAAAAAGCTCACGAATTGGCTGATGAGATCTGGTTCTGCAAAAGCCTTCCTTATGGAAACGCCACGAGTCACAAAAATTCTCTACTTTTCAAAGCAGTTTTACAAAAAACTCTGATTAATTTAATATTCCTTTGAAATCGTAGATTCAAGACCCATGACTGCAAATAAAAGTTGCGACTTAAAAAAAAGCTCACGATTTGGTTGATGAAATCTGGTTGTGCAAAAGCCTTCCTTATGGAAACGCCACGAGTCACAAAAATTCTCCTATGTTCAAAGCAGTTTTACAAAAAAATCTGATTAAGCCAATTGGTCTCACGAATCCACTTTTTTTCATTTGTAATTGTTTACTTTTCAATGGCCGCGATCACGAGCACGATCAGGGCTCTTTTGTGGACTTATGATTAGAATTTTTATTTTAGCAATAAAGCGATAAATCAACGATATTTTAGAATTAGTTTCGATGTGTTGAGTGTGTCATTTTTTGGCCAATTAAAATGAAAACAGAAACTGAAACTGAAACTGAAACGGAAACGGAAACTAGAAGACGCATTTTTAGTTTCCCACAATATTTCTTTGCAAAATGAAATCATTCAATTATCTGCAGCATAATACAAAAAAAGCAGCGTTAAAAGAAATTAAAATATATATATATATTAAACATTTAAGCCAATATTTTCTTTAACGAATCTGCAGCGTTAAAAGTGTTTCGCTATCTCTGTGTTAATTGCAACAGCACGCTTAGCTCATTGAGCCGTTTAATGTTGCTATAAGTCTCAAAACTAACAATCCAAACTGTTAAGTAACCAACTATTGCAAAACTACAATTAAATCAATTTTATAATAATTGTTTTTTTAATGAGAAAAAAATTGTACTGCTGTTGTATTTATTTTAAGTATCATGTTTGCAATTGCGAAACGAATAAAAGACTCCTCAAATATAAAATTAAAAAGCGATTTAATTACTTTGTTACGAAATAAGAACAACTTTCATCACACAAATGAACTTGAATTGCAAAAATAGAAGAAAACTTAAAGTTCATGCCATCAAATCGATTGGCAGGCTGACGGAATAGTATTGTTGGTGCCGGTACGGCTGGGTATATGCTTTTCACTTACCCGGTTTTGGCCAAATAAATTATGGCTTTTGCTTCATATGAAAAATAAAACAAAGAAAAAAAAAATTAATAAAAATCGCCGAAAACAAACGATACCGAGTTGTTTGTCCGACAGATCACTATTTATAAACGTGCACGTTGTAAAGGTGTTATTAATAAGATAATAAATGTCATAATGGTAATAAGTTTGTATTAATTATCAACGATATTTACAATGGAGTTTGTATTTGTGGCTCTGCTGGCGGAGGGTAATACGGAGTTATCGCTATCGCAATGAAATGCTTAATCTCGGAGGTAAATGAAGGAAAGAATCGGGTTGTTTCCCACAGGTAAACCAAAATATATTTCATGTTCTTCAAAAGGGCATGTTCATTAAAGGACATTTAAGGACACTAAATTTTTTATGGCTCCCTTTGCTTGACTTAAATAATCCTCGACCGGGATTATAATTATTGGATTTTTTTTCATTAAAATGATTCCTTCGGTTAGCCGTTGTTCTACTTTGATGTTCAATTAAATTAGTTTCATCGTTGAAAACAATTTGTAAAAAGTACAAAACAACCTGTTTCCCTTCCTGCTTACAAATGACTCTTTTTAATCCAAATTGTTAGAAAGTGGAAGAAAACAAGTAGAAAGAAAACTGCGAACTAATTACATCTCAAAGCGTTAAGTGCGCCGGTTACTTTTTAATGGAAAGAAATTAATTAAGGAAAACAATTAATTAAACACTACACGTAGGTGTGGTTACGCCTCCGCAAGTCCATTGAGCAACAATTAGATGCGATTAGCAGCAGGTGCCGTGTAATGGTGTTCTCTGAACTTCATTGCTCTTGGCTTTGTATTTGAAGTCGTTTTCTAAGCATTGTCTCTACACGTGATGTTTTATTAACAAAAATACGAGTGTGAGTTGGCGCGAATGTGTCTCTTAATTAACTAATTAATGGAGGTATTTGAAAGGCACGATAGTTTGGGTCCCAATAATCGTCAAGACAAAAAGAAAAATGTAATTTCAATATTGAAAGCCCGCGATGAGGTTTTTGCAATGCTAATGTGCATTCAAACATTTTTAATCCTCTAACTATCATGCCCGCCTCTAGACGGCTTTAATTTTTACCTAAAAAAGAAAAATTTTAATTCCATTGCATATAACAGCTTAACAACCGAGGTCTGCCCACAGGCGGTGTTCAATTTTTTCACTCCTCAGGCTAAAAAAAACAGTTTTTTGAAAATTGGAGACGGAAGATATTTTGCTTGAAAGGTTTTTAACATTGTTTAATTTTATGAGCGAAATCAAAACTTTAGGAGTTAGAGGGTTAAAGAGATTAATGCGAAAAAGTTGTTGATCTAAACTTTTTCATCAAGCAATAGGCAGTATATCATCTAAGCCGCCTCTGAAAGCAAAGGCGGCGCTGCTTCACTGCCTTCAACATGTCTTGCCGTCTTGGCATCCAGAACTTTTCTAGTGATCTCTCATGTCTTTAGTTATCTTTGAAATTCATTCGGCCATACAGTGGCTGTTTCTATGCAATCTCTTGGCCATTTGCTTCTTTGGGTGCTTGCAAACTTCCCAAAAGCTTTTTAGGAATTTAATGGTTTCTTGTTTAAAATAAGTGGGAGATAAGAAAACTTCAAAAAATAAATAAATGGTTAGGCAGTTTGTTTGTTGGGTTACTCTTAATTGGATGTTTGTGTTGTTCTACGCATGCGCGGGTGTACCTTTGCACATAAGGATTTCCAGTGTACATTCACATTTCATTCCCAATAACTCCCTTCAGGGATTTGAAACCTTTAAATCCCTTCAGGTGCGTTTCCCAAGAACAATGTATGTCATGCTATGGAATTCCGAACTAAGATTTCCTGAAATCGTTTTCTTCAAAACAAAAAAAGAAAGAGTTTTTTCAATTCCACAAAGCGATGTGGGAAACAACTCTTTAAATTGAAAAAGCTTCACAACCTTTGCATCGTTAAAGCAATTAATTGTTTACTCACCTGATTATTATTGTTATTATTTGAAAAAATGCATTAAAAGGGAAATTTTGAAAATGTGATGTATGAAATTCAGAAAACAAACAAGTGTTGAAGTGTTTCTATTAAAAACAAAAAAAAAAGGCAAAATATGAAATGAAACCAAAAAGCGGAGAAGTTTCACTTTATATATGGCTTGTCTGATTACGTGTTTGCTGCCGTATAATAATAATTTTATGAGTACGAGGCAGTCATAAATGTTACTGTGCAGATGTTGTGTATGACGAATGACGTGAGGATGACGGGTACGAGAGTAGATGGTCTAAAAGAACGACTGCAATAGCAGATGAGACCGAAGGTTTGAATGCTTTTTAAGTCCAACGACAATATATTTAATACACTTGGAAATAATTGAAATAAGTTAATGTTGCCAGGAGATAAGAGGGGCCGGATGAATGCACAACTGCACTGATCACATGCAATCGGTAACGGTGGGGGCTAAAAGAGAGAAAAAAAAACAATAATTGAAGTATTTGAAGAATAAGTCGATAGATGGTCTTCTTTCTACAAAAGTGTTGAGTTCTTGAATGCAAACACCCCCAGCAGAACAGCTCGAGTAAGTGCAATGGAAGCAGCTCATTTGAGTGATGGGATGAATAAATTTTTTTTTTTGGGGGAGGGGGGGGACAAAAAACTGAATTCATTTTTATTTTGTTAAGTGTATGAAGTGCACATTTATTAGTAAACGAAAAATTCATTTTACTTTTCTTTTCACCTCATGCCTTATTACGCTTTTTCCTATACTTTTGAAGTTGATTTAAAGAAGAACCAGTTTAATGTTTATTCATATCAGAAGCCCTTTTCCATTGAAACAAAACGATGGAACAGTTAGCATGATAGAGAGATGGACAGACATTGTAACAGAACTGATGGACGCATGGTTATTTGGTCAGTGATTCAGCCATTTGGGCAAGCCGTACGTAAGACGTGTTTATTGTTTTAGCGAAAGTTGTATGTTTTTTTTTTTTGGCCATATTCATGTACTTGTTTGTTTGCATTGCAAGCTGTTTTTTTCTTTCTGCTTTTTATCTTCTCTCGCTTTTTTCAAGTCAGGTCGAGCTTAATACCATGTTGAGTCAAAATAACATCAACAAAAATTAAATAAAAGTTCTTCTAAAATATTTTCTATACACAAAATTAAAAAGTGAAATAATGATGTGGGTTAATTAACCACATTAAAATGTCTTAACTTTCAGTGTTGCAGCAGAGACGTGTAAATTGAAAATAAATTAATTATGAAAGATAAATATACTTAAAATTTAAGCACTTTATTACCTTTTAATTACTTTTTTAAGTCTAACATTCAAACGGAAATTTGATCATGATTGGAGTTTGTGGTACGTCATGTACAATTCTACTGTAAAGCATTTTTAAAACTTTTATTTGTCCACAAGTTGTAAAGCGAGTAAAAGTGATTGAAGTAGAGGTTGACGAGCAAATGAAAGATTCGAAAGTGTTGCGCATGACGGCTATTTGCTGTTAATGACCTTGATTGAACTGCTCTAACAAAAAGTGATAACCGGAAGTCGATTTACAACCGAATTGCGTTTTTAACATTTCTTTTACATCGAATACTCTCAGGTATGGGGAAAGCGCCACAAGTTCTTTAGAGTTACATGAGGAAAATCAATCTGATACAGCAATGCAGAGACGTTGTACAGCTTTTGCAGAGATTTCCCTTTTCATTTATTTCAAATGTACACCAGCCACTTTCAGTTTAAATAAATTTGTAAAATCCCTAGAAGATGTCAAATTAAAGACTCTCTTGCTGGCTCTATGAAACATTTATTTCTACAAAATGAAAACAAAACTTTGCTTATCTATTTAATTCAGTTAAAACATTTTCCACTTTAATTTCATGTTAAATTATTAAAACGCCTTTCTTTGATTGGAAACGTTTACTTTTCGCAATGCTCGTAAATTGTCAGACAAAATATTATGTAATTATTTAAAGTCCTTAATGGCGAAGTGGCCACTTAAAGTCCAAAATTTATTACATTAGCAGTACAGAGTGGATTCGGAGTAGTAAATTTTATTTCAACTTCCTTCAAAGATGAAAAAAATTTAAAATTAATATAGAGCAAAAACGCTTTACGTTCAAAATTTAAAGTAATAAATTTGCCAGCAACGACATTAGAATTGGTTTCAGGTGAGATGCTGGAAACATTTCCAGCAACGAGCGATTCTAAAATTATTTCTCATGGTTACTTCGCGAAGGAAATACACAATTACTGGCGCCCTCAAAATCCCTGCTTACACAATGTCACGGTAAACATACAAGTAATTTGTAAGCACAAATTATTTTGGTCTTGAAAAAGTTATTCGCGGCTACAACTCTATTATGCATCCAATGGATAATATTTCCAAAGCACATTATTATTATAATAAATTTTTTTTTTTTTTGGGGGGTAATGTAGAGCTGAAAATGTCTTTGCACTTACAGCGATCGTCATCAACGGTTTTCCTCCAAGTTGTTTCTGACCACGGGCCCACATTCCCGACTTGCACTATACTCATTTGCAGTTGGAACTTTCCTATTTCAGAAGACACTACGAAAACAAGTAAAATTAATGCAATTGAGAATTCTTTGAGGGAAAACTTGCAGAAATTAGGAACTCGAAAGAATCCTAATTTCAGGGAGTCCTAGTATCTGAGATTAGCAGCCTACTCTTTTCCAGCAACTCATTTCCGCTAGTCCGCATAAAGGCTTTACACAGCACTCGGTGTACTCTTATAGAAAGTAGCAATGAGTGCCTCCGTAGGCGAGTGAATAATGCTCAGCCTAATAAACCGGAGGTGGCGGGTTCGATTCCTGCCTAGACCCTGGGTATTTTCCTGCGGACAAGCCAAAAGTTTTGCCGGTAGAGTTGGTCATAAAAAAGAAAAATGCACTGTGCCGGAGTTAGCAGCAACAGTGCATTTTCTTTTTATATCTATTGGAATACGGTTACAGACGAACGGTGGAGCAGGGTGTACATTCTCAGCCGTATACTGTCATCGAAGTAAGTTGCCTGCTTTCGTCACTTAAGCACTCGCACAATAATTAGCACATGAGGTGTTCTTTTGTACATTCAATATTTTTGACAAAATTTCTGACCAGTCCAGTCGTGACACCGTCTAAACAGTACATGATTTCACCCAAAAGGTCGCATTACATGGAAATTATCCACTGTCCGTCGTACACTACATTCTTCGCGCTCGCGAATAAGTAGAAAATGAATTTGCGCCTGTTACAATTGAGGATTTTAATGAATTAAAAGTGTTAAGTGAAATAAAATCCCGATTGTCGGAGGAAAATCAAGATGCAGGAGCAAATAGCGAAGAAGAAAAACTTTTACTTGTTTGGAAAGTAAAATTTATTAATCATTAAAAGAAAGAAAGGCAAAGCAAAAGCAATAAGTTTAAAAGTACGCGCACACAAAAGCGTACACGCACGTTGAACTTTTGAGTTTCGCCCACCGGATATCGAATGTGGGCGGGCAGGTGTGGTCGAGTGAGTATTTACAGAAATCATTATAAATAATTTTACACTATGGAAAGAAACGCAAATATTTATTGCAATTACTTGCAGATTTTATTAAATATTTACAAATATTTCCAAACAAACGATTATAAATTGTTTGTTTAAAAACAAGTGTTGGGAACGAATGTATTTACTGGACAAGCAACTTGTGTGGATTTCTAATAGCCTCTGAGGACGTGTAAAATGAAATGTAAACAATGAAGCAAAAATAAACAAGATAAAAACACATTTGCTCGTAACTATTAATTTCATCAGAAATTGCAATGGGTTGCCCCATTGCATTACAACATGTCCCCCTCAGGTTCATATTCATGGGCCCATAAAGACTGAGATTTATAGATTAAGAAATTTATCAAACGAATATTGTGAAATTTAGTTTTCCTTTCAGTTGTGGGATAATAAACAAATCGAAATAAAAAGAAAAAAGAGACAATGAAAACACACTCAGCATCAAAAGAGCACGGCAAAGAATAAAATCTACCGCAACCTTAATACAAAAATCGAATGGCCGAGAACATTTTGCCAGAGAGGATTAATTTCAGAAATCAATTACATGGTTCCTAAGTTGTGGTTCTTATTAATTGTGCATGATGTACAGCATCCTTTAACTAGTCTTAAATAAATAGTAAACTGGCAAAAACCAGAGTACAATACTTTTTTCTAGAAGTATTTATTTGACACTGTACGTCTGCCTTCATCATTGTTGAAATGTCGCTATGCAAACGCGATGGCTACTTAATAAGGCACGGATTAACTCATTGAGCCCAGCAATCTCGCAATAGCCTTTGCGACTTGCTGCTTATTACTATAATAGTGATCGTCGTTGGGGCATGTGGTGTTCATCTAAATAGATTTTCCTCTCTCGGTTTTTTTAATTTAGGAAGAGGTTGTGCTGTTAAATGATTTCGACTGACGTAAAGAGATCAGCTCATGGCCAACTGCAATAGGCAAACAAGAATAACATTAACACTTTTTTCCGTGAATTGGCCTAATGTGTACAGGAAAATTGCAAGATATCTCACACGGTTCTGTATCACATGTGCCCCCTTATTCATTTGTCTCATGTGCTTCTGATTGTGACTATGCAAAAATGATACGCTACAAGTGAATACAGTGATAATTAGCCAAAGCGGATAGTGGCGATACACGCCGTAAACTTTCGGCTCCAGCGGCTCGGGAACGCAAACGAAGAGCAAGTGTGGTGCTGCACACAATGTGGTTAAATTGATGAACAATGTAAATGCAATTCATTTCTGATTTTTTCCATACTCGCATAGCCGTCATGGTGGCAGAGCAGTGCTTAAAAAGGAACTGCCTGCGGCCACTGAAAAATACTTTCAACTCAATAATATTCATCTGATTTTTTGCGCACTTGGCAAATCTGCACAAAACCTTTTTAGACACACACACACACTATTGCTGAGTTTATTAACTTGTTTATTAACATGCTTGCTTTTCTTCTTCAGCTCATGGTAGAAGCAGTAGTTGACGTTGCTGCTTTTATGCAATTCACACGGTCAAACTTTCACTGCAATGGTGATATTTATTTTTATTTTTAATATTTTACGCTTTTTTTAATTTAATTTATTTTACCAGTTGGATGAGTGTGTGTGTGTGTGTGTGTATGTGTGTATAGCCATTGAATAAGAAATATGTGTAATGGTGGTGCAAGTGCAGAAAGACCATCCAAGTATGTACATGCATGAATTCGATCGTTGCGTTGTTGTTGCAAATTAAAGCTCTGGCAGAGAAAAATATGTACGAGCAGAATAATTTAAATGCGTTTTTCTTTCCACTGTCCCACAACCACCAAAAATGCAATGAGCTTAGAAAAATATGTATGCAAACTATATTATGTATATACATATATTTTATTTGGCTGTGATAAAGTTTTTTAACTTTTATGAATTGTATGAAGTCACTATAGGTGTGATCGGTCAACGACCCCCCTTTTTGTTTGTATGAAATTGTGTTATTGATTTAAAGAACGAGCAGTAAACTACAGCACTTGTAGTATCCACAGTCATGTTTGCTGACTGACTGCATGTATGGAAAATAGTTTTTAAAGGTCTTTAACCAAACAAAGTGCACACATACACACACACACACGCAAGCAAGCCATTTGATTGGGGAACGTTGCCAGGCAGCAACGTGAAGATACGTTTGCATGCAAATATGAACATGATCTAATTTAAGGCCTGCTGTCTTTACAGATGTGCAAAAAAGGTTCAATGAAATAAATACTCTTATATATTTATTTGGGCCACATTAGCCGAAAGGTAAATTGGAAATGTAGCGAAAATGAGTGTATGATCTTAAATCTTCGCTAAAAGCTTCTTATATTTGAACAATAACTTTTCTTAAATTTCAAGCCTGCTTCTTAAATATCTGTTTAATTTGATTTGAGCAAAAAAAAATAAAAAATACCAGTACCAAAGATTGTATGACTCTTTCCTGATACGTACGCATTCTGCACGTTTAACGAGAATGTAGTGGTCATGCGTTCTTAGGCACAAGTAGTAGCAGTTTACAGATCTTTGAAACTGCACTCCCTTGGAAAACTTCTCTTTTTCTCCACATACTTCTAATGTTGGCATTGTTTTTGCTGGCATTTTCTACACGATCATAAATGTTTGTGTCCTTATTGGCTATAAATTTTATTTGAGCCACGCATTTGCCGAGAAATGTGTTGTGAGCTCATACATTTTGAAGGATAACGTTAGAGAAGCGTATTAAATATTTATGTTTGGTTAAATTCTGCTGCAAGTTTCTTTCTCAAGTTAAAAGGCAAACTTTTTTTTTCATTTGTGGCTTCATACTATATGTGGTTGCCATAAAGCGGTTTATTTCAAAAACACTTTCACTTTTCAGGAGCATGAAAAAGGACTATTGCAAAGCATTTAATTAAGTGTGTGTGGGCTGCCAAATGGCAATGGAATCAAGAGTAGGAATTTAAAAGACTATTTGGTTCGTATGGTTTTTTTTTTGGCGATTTTACAAATTTATTTGACAACTAAAGATTCGCAGCTGAAGTGAATTGCCTTTCCATGACGAAGGCAACAATTTTAAGGGCAGCTTCTGCTCTTTATAAATAATTGAAAAGGATTAAAAACAACTCACTGAATAACATGCAATATTTTATTCTCCAAAGTATTCATGCGTAATTTAATGCTGATCCTCTTAATGTTAATCCGGAAGCAGTTGCCCCAACTAGTAGCCCACACTGTCTATATTTAGTTAAGTGGGGCATTAACATTAATTCAGTTAAAAAGCTCTTAAAAATTCCATTCATTTGATGACTGCCTTTTTCTCTTTATCTTCTTTCTTTCTTTCTTTCAATTTTGGTTCAAAGGAAACTAAGAAGAATTACATATATTGTATAACAACCGAGTCTGTTGAATTTTTTTTGTTTTCAATGAAAGTAAAAGCCCTGCAAGAAGATTTAAAAACGCAAACCAAATTGATACTTAATGGCGGTTAAGTTCAAAAAAAAAAAGCAAAAAAAAAGAAAAAAAAACAAAATAAAAGGAAAAGGAAAAGGAAAGAAAATTTTAATGAAAATAAAAGCAAAACAACAAGAGAAACAATTGTAATTAACAAATAAAATACTTCTATTTTTATTAAAACAAAAATGAAAGGAAATCCATGCATTCGTTTGCAGGGGACTTGAGAAAGAGTTCCCAGCCATTCCATCAAGCAATTGTTTAATCTCCAAATATCTTTCTTATTTTCAATTAAACATTTCTAAACTCTGCTTTGTTTCAACATTTAATTTCGTTATTATTTTATTTAATGGATTTGTAAAACTCTTTCGAAAATGATTTCATCTGCTTTATATGGCCAGAGACGACGCATTTAACTAAAACCGAAAGACAGCAAATAAGAAAAGAGTCGATGTGATGCTCGTAAACAAAAACACTTTCACTAAATGGGCATCATCTGCCACCATCTGCTTGCTTATATGTGTAAATAGTTTGAGCTGACAACACCAACAACAGCAACAGCAACAGCAACAGCACCAGCAGCAACAACAAGAACAACAAATACAGCTACCACAGCTACAACAACAGCAAGAAATGGTGATAATAAAATAAACTTAAATTCAACCTTCACATTTCTTAAAGCTTTTAAAAGTTTTAAATAAGAAAGAATATTGTGTAAAAGGGGCGAGCTTGGCCTGAGTCATGGCTTCTTTTGCAATATATCGATAAATTAATAAGTTATTTTCGTCATATCGAACTACGTGAGAGTATTTGGAAGATGTGAATATTGACGGCAGGCAGGTTACCTCGCACATGAAGCGAACGTCAGGAATATGCCGCATCTATTTGCGAAATCGTGAAATTTTTCCAATTATTGTACGAAATTCTCTTCATTCGCAAAACCGCTACTGTTATCAGTCCATCTGTAAAAGGTTATGGAGCAACTTGTCCGACATCTTGCACGCTGCATGCACTTATTTTCAGAGTTGATTTCTTCACACATTCCGACATCTTGCACGCTGCATGCACTTATTTTCAGAGTTGATTTCTTCATACATTCATCCACTGCACATCTTATTTTTTCAAGCAGTGGATTTAATGGCTGACACAGTGGTAACAAATTGATGATTATGTGAAATGAGAGGTTTTTGGGTTTTCTATAAAGGATCAGAAACCACATTAGTGATGCTGCCAAGTTTTTGGAAAAGTTTTTAAATTCCATTGTGCTGCTTGTTATGAAGCATTTTTTCGACGTGGCAAAAGGATGCTGTTCGAAAACAGACAGTGAAAACAATATCGAATTGCGGTTTCTTGATTTCGGTTTATAAGCAGCATTTCATAAAGATTTTTGTGCTTTAATGCGTGAAATATTCCATCGATGTGAGGGTGGGCCAAAGAGCACAACATGGTACGTAAAAGTCCTCTGGCAGAAGCTTTCAAGCGTTTCGTATGTGTTTTAAGCAAATTATTCATGCCTAGTCTACATTATTTACAAACAGCTCCCCCAAATAAATTACTCATCTTATTTTTTATGTAAAATGATGAGATTTTGCTTATTTTCTATTATATAATCGTATATAATATAATATATTTATGTCTTGAAGGCTCTGCAGGACAAAGACTACACTGCTCTGCAAGTTGAGCCTTGCAAAGTACGTCAGTTATTGGCGGCATCAGTTAAAGAAATATTTAATTTAAAATTATTTTCATTCACTTTTAGATTTTTGTTTGTGCTTAAGGCATTTTGCATCACTCCTTGAAAGCTGATAAGCTTATAGAAAATGGTTATAACTTTAATGTTGTTGTAATGCTTGCCTAGGCGACGTATTCGGTTTTTCGTTTGTGCTTTTTTCAATTTTACAAAAAATATTTAAAATGGAAAAAAACAATCTTTTGCACGAAATATCAAGTTTAAGGTTGTCTTTCTTCAGTTGGCTGCTTCGACTGGCAGATATTTTGCATATTGTTGTTGTAGTTGTTCTTGTTGTTGTTGCTGTTGTTGTTGCCGTTTTTGGTTCATTGAAGAGGTGTCTGTTCCGTAATCTGGTTTTTTATTTCAGCAAGTAGATGTTGTTGTTATTGATGCTGTTGCTGCTGCTGTTGCTGCTTTTGCTGTTGTTGCATTATATTTTCAATGAAATTGAAATAAAAAATTTCACTTTCTATCCAGTTTCAAGAGTTACAACAGTGTTGTTGTTGTTGTTTCTTGCCTTCTTTTCGATCAATCGTTTTCTTTCTTAATTTTTTTTATTTTTTTTTTTTTTTTTTGCTTTATAAATCTGTTGGTTGGCCAGGCGATCGATGTTACATTTCAATTTTTTGTAGAAGGAGCGCTGTGTAGAGGAGCGCTCGTAAATTCAATTTCGATTTATGTAATTTTGAGTAAATTAAAGGGTTGTAACATGAAATACGGCTTGCAATTTCACCTTTTTGGAATTTTGATGAACAAACGAAAGCTAAACTTTAATTTTCTGATTGAATTACATTGAATTCTTTTCGATAAGACGAGAAAGTGTAGTTCGGTTAAGCAAATACGCATTTAATATTTATGAAACCAAAAATTCAAAGTCCAGTTTGTTTCCACATGGATTTCAAGTGCCAAAGGCGGATCACATTTTTCTGTAGAGAATTTACGTGATCACTTTGCGATTTGTAGAGAAAATTATTATATTTAAAGCAAGCAATTGTTTCCTACGAAAGCTTTTAGTCCCACGGGGACTTTTAAACAGTAGAAGGCAAAACAGCTGCACACTATTTGTGAAAAGAATTAATGGGGAATAAAAAAAATGAAAAAAAAAAAATGTTAACTTTGAAATTTCTTGATTTACCGCCATTCACAAGAAGCAACAACAGCCGCTGCTTGCCCAGACATAAGGTCTCAAACAAGGAATGATATCTCAGCCTTTTGACACAATTTAACGCAATACTGTTGTCTCTATCGCCCCCGTTCTTTATCCCTCGAACCCTTTCTCTATACATATATGTCGTGGCCAGCGCAACACTTAAGAAGGCATTCTGAAGCGAGCTTGTGATCGGAGTAATCGTTTCGGCATTTAAAGCTCACCTTATTTGCTTTGCTCCGATCAATAAGTGAATGTAAATTTGTATAAAATAAGTTGTTGTTGTTGAAATTTTGTTTAAAAACTAAATTCAAATTTCTGATACAATTTACACAAAAAACAAAGGAATGCTGTCTTCTGCAGAAATACGCCATTCAGACTGCCATTGCAACAGTTTTCTTTAGAGTTGTTGTTAATGAACAAGAGGAAAAAGTGAAAAATAATTAATTTTTAGAGGAAAAATACTCAAAGAAAATGTAACAGAAGCTCCGACTTGAAGCAGCAAATACGAGTAGATGAAAAGATGACAAGACAAATAAGATGGCTTTTTAAAGAAAAATATGCTGCAACACTTTCACATGAATTGCTTTACGTGTTTTATGGAATACATGGCCAAAATAAACTCGAATAAGCAAAAGCAAATAACAACTCCTTGTAGTTGCTAATTTGACACTTAGAGAAATAGCTGCATTCTATTTAAGAAGTTCAGCATTGCACTAAATGCTTACCTAACAGTGTTTTTCGCTGAAACCCTGGAGCCAATAAATAAATTCAGAAATTCAGAGATGCTTGAAGCATCTGTCAGTCCCACTATTGGCCAGTGTATAATGAAAGCATTTCTTGCGAACACGAATGTGGATGATGAAATATGAGATCGATTGGTTTATGTCTTCTTTAAAAAATTTATTATTGTTTTATTTTTACTTGAACACAAATAACATGGAAATATTTTTATTTAACAAAAAAAAAAAATTAATAAATGCAAATATTTTTGACTTTTACATATTTTAAATTTAAAAATTTGCATAAATATCGAGGTCATGTTTTTAACCAAACCACAGTCGCTCTTTCTTATTTCACATGGGCTATATGCCAAAGATAAAATGTCAAGTGATATTTGTGGTGCGACACATTTCAGCGCCTCTCTGTGACAGCTTTGTGCCAACGTATTAGTAAATCTTAAATTAAAACTTTTAAAGCGTGTAATTATGAGTGAAATAAATGAGAATTACAAAAATTGCCAACAACTGGCTTGGGCTGACTTAAAACTCACTGCACTCCGTAATTTGGGCATTGCTTAATAGCGTGTTTAGTAAGTGAATGCTTGCACTCCAAAAAGCTAAATCGCCACTTGCAGCATTTACAGTTTTTTCCTACCGCCAAACATTTTCAGTGCGTAATGCTGCCGAACTTTTAAATTGTTAATAAAAAAAAAATAACTTTAGCCGCTGATTGTCGAAATGAATTCACGATCCCATCTCTAATGAATACCTCAAATGTATTTCACCTGTATGAAATAAAAAGACTACTTTGAGGAGGACAGGAAAAATTGAATCTTTCTACTTTTGTCGCGCACTACACGCTGCCATTCAACATTTGAATTTCAAATTTAAAAGGAAAAAATATTGTTGCATACTGTTTAGTGTGTTTGCCTCTGTTATCGGCCTTTTTCAATATTTATTTTGTTAATTTTGCTGCTTGTGGCTTATACGTCGTGACCAAACGTTTTCTCTGTTTTATGTACAACATATAAATTTGTGGTTACAGATCTCTTCTTTACGTTTGCAATTTCAATATTGCTCGCTGTTCCAACTTGCATAGTTTTGTGCGCCCTGCACAATGGGAGACGTTTCCTAATGTATTTCTCCATCAAGCAGGAAAATCATTATTATTCAAATCATTTTTTGCTTTAAGAAGGTATGAAAGAAACGGCAGCTTAAATGCCACCATCTCACAATGGGAGAATGAAAGCATGCCTGTACTATATAAAAGCTCATTTAAAAAAATTCAGCAAAACTTTACAAGTGCGATAAAAACGCTTTTTGGTAAAATGCTTTTTGAAAGAAGAAAATACTGATATTTGGAAAGATTTGTTGCAAGATTTCCATTTGGATTTCCATTTAAATGCGTTTGTGAATGTGTATTTGAGAAGTCTACAAAATTCATACTTATTTGATTTAACAGCTTCCCTGTCTCTCCCTTTCATTTTATTGCTTTCAAATTATTGTTAATACAAAGTTGTAATAAATGAATCAATTACCATTCTAGAGAATGAACTGAATGGTTTTCAATCATAAAGGAACCGTGATGATGAAATCGTATGTGCATACAACAAACATTTTCTTCCTTCTTCCAGAGGAAGTCAAGAAGAAGAAAAAAAAATAATAATTTTAAATCAGAATAGAAGATATAAAATAAAAAAAGGTAAATGTAAAAAAAGTGAAGTCAACTATCGAAAAAATTATTTTTAGATGAGTTCCAACTTGATCTAAATAAATCTGCATTAAGACTTCGGTATTAAGAAATTCATTCTTTGAAAAAACAACTCATATCGCGTCAATGGTGTATACAGTCAACAGAGTTGCATTTTTAAATGTCACTAAAAAAGTCAAGCCAAGGCCCATCGATCCGAGCATAGATTTCTTAGCCATATCGACTCATACTATCACATATCACATATCGCAAATATCACATTAATTTTGCTATGCAAATTTTTCCAAAGTTATCGCATTTTACTTATATAATCAAGGCCACACATTTCACTTGAGTTAAATTATATAATTAAAAATTGCCGTTTTCTGCTCACCAATCAAAACACATTCGTACATACTCGTATATAATCACGTTGGCGGTTTCACGTGAAATATTTAATTTTAAGCATTTTGTAATGTATGCAATATGAGCTGTGCAACACGCATGAGTAGAAGACACAGCCTCAAGCGTATACAAGCGAATAGTAATTCGCTTATGACAAATTTTTATCGAAGAAGATGAGGAACATTTTTTAAAACAAATTCGGGCCGGTGGTTTGTAATACAACCTTGTTTGTAGTGAAACGTTTTCAATGTGGTTACAGATGGCATATGTACATACATATGTATGTATGTATAAATGTATGTATGTGTGTGATGCTCCTTTAATTGCAATCAATATTTACAATGGTTAGAAAAACTCGTAGACTTAAGAGGGGAATCCCAAATTAGCTCGATGTTCTGTATAGAAATGCTCTGAAATGGCCAGTACTGACACAATTTTCCTTAAAAAAAACCTTAGCGGGGGGAAAAATGGTTAAAATCTAAATTCCTATTACGAAATAGAAAATCATCAGCCGTTCAGTTTGCACCTTTAAACGGCTTATTGACCCTCCCTAAATAAAAAAGCTGATAACTTTCGCTTTTTTCTTCATGCTTTTTATTTCATGTTTAAATAGTTTGTGCCTGCGGTGAAATCATACATACATGCATACATATGTGTATACACACATCATTAGGAATTGAGGTATGTATGCATGTGTATGTGTGAGAGTTCGTGTCAGATGCACCATATTGAATTGATTATCCAAAAGCCATCAACAGTTTAAAAACTCAAACATACACACACACACGCACACGCACACGCAAGCATTTGTAATTCAGTACACAACGGAATTAAGCATCTCACACCTCAAGCACACGAAGTTCATACTCAAAGTAGATGATGGTTTTATAACGTACGTCAATGGAATTGTGTTTAATGCCAGTAATCAGAGCGCATTAAAAATAAATTTTTAAACAAATCCAGCGCCTGGCAGCGATCCTAATCAACTTTGTAATGCTTATTTTGATATTTCTGTCATATATGTTTGTACATACACAAATACATAAGTATGTACGTATGTGTAAAACACACGAATACAATTATTTTCAATTTTTCTTCCATACTCATCCACACAACAATTATAATTATGTAGGGCCCATGAAAATGTGCACCATTTTCACCTTAAATAAAAAATTAACGGACAAAATATCAAGTTTAGTCAACTTAAGTCAAACCAAAAAAAAAAAAAAAAAATTAATAAATGAAACACAACAGACAAAGAGAGAAATCACCTGAGAGCTAAAACAAATAAAACTTGAGAAGCAGCTGTGGGCAAAACAGCAGTTGCTTCTTAAGAGTTGGAAAAAATATATTTTTTGGCGACATGAGGCGACAAAGTGTTACATAATATCAACCACATATTATTTAATTCCCGTCATCTTAAGCTTTGATTGGCCAAAGAGAGTACTACATGTTTTATTATTAGTTGTCATTTGTAATTGTTTTTTTTTTCTTGCTTTCAAACCCTTGTTCGTGATTTATACGAGACATTTTCTAAAACTGATAGCTATTTTTGTTTTCACTACTGTGCACATAGAAGAAATGATGCATATGATTTAATTCACACAAAGGCATACATCCAACCATACCCATCTCTCTCACTCATCATTGCTGTTACATTTAAATCATGAATATGTTGGGCAGCCAAAAGATCAGAAGCAACCCGCCAGTCGTTAACCGGGTTAAGCTTTGTTGCAATGATGCCGTGTTACCCAAAAATATTCCTCCTCCCGTTTCTTCAGACTTACTAGATGTGTTATTTGCATCCACACACGTGAACATAGCTGTGCACTTGTGCCTATGTATGTATGTATGTAAACATGTTTAAATCCGTCCACTACAGTTGTTTTATTACACGGCATGCATTCCGCCTTAAACGGAGCTTTGAGCATCATAATGAAAACGTTATTCTACTTTGAAGAAACAAGTTAAAAAGTGTACGGCAAAACATTTATGTTGTATTGTGAGTGTAGGAATGAAACTGGGTCGGAAGCTTTTTTTATAGAAATATACGGTTCCCGCTTATGAATTGTGGCAAAATACCGCGCAAGCAAAGGCATACCGTTATGCCGACAGAAATTGAAAGGAAAGTAAAAGCTCTATTCAAGTATCAACCTATCGATGAAGGGCTCCAAAGAAATTTTGAGTGTGAAAAAGCGCCTAATTGTGGTTGTATCAAGAGAATCTCACATAAAACTGAATAATAATTTTATATTCTGGTTTTCGTTTTTCTTAGTTCAGCTTTTAAATGTAAATTTTAAGAACGAAACTTTCTTTAAAAATCGTTTGTCTCTGTAATTTTATAAATTTTTTCACTATTCACGCTATTGATGAATTGATGTCTCTGTAATGTTTTGTTGCTTTGCCACTCTGCAAGGGTCTTAATCCGCAAGCACACACACACACATACAAACACACACAAAAGTAAATAAGGATGGTTCCTTTGCTTCGCTGCGCTTAAAATTTGCCATTTTAAAATTTTACGCAGATTTTTTCATTGTTATGCGATTTTCTCTAATTGAATGTTGCTTCTTCATAGGCAAAGGCAAAACCCAGCACTATATGGCGAAGCGAAATTTTATATAGAGTATTTAATTTTTTATTTGCCATTTTTCTTATTTATATTTTGAAATTTTTATTTTTTTTTTTTTTATGACTGCAAAACAATTTCTTTTTAATGCTGTTTGGAGAAATAAAAACGCAATAAGTAATTTTATTTAAATACAAATTAAATCGTTTTTTATTTCAATTTCCACATAAAACAATGACGAAAAACAATTATGACAATTAATTTTTCAAGTGTTCATGATGAAAGAGTGGGAAGGGTATAGAGAATATAGAGTGATAGAGGGATAGAGTCTGAATGAAATCAAGTGAGACAGAAAAGACATTGTTAAGAATGCCATGACAGATGAAGATGAATAGGGAAAACAATTGAAGATTGCAATTAGATATAAGAATTACCGGGGGATCTGTGTGGCTACTTAAAGTGAATGTGGATTGTGCGTTGTGCGTTGTGCGTTGGATGGCAATGTGGGCTGCAATGAAGTTGGAAAGGTGATGGGTAAGACAATGCTAAAGGGGTTCGTAAAGGCTTGTGCGGTAAATGCATATGTATGTATGTATGTATGGGCGTGTGCGTGTGTTTGTAAATGAAACATGACAGAGGTGAACTGAAAGAACATTTGAGGTGCACGCACATACATACGTACATACATAAATGGGGGAAAGAAAATTTTAAAGTTACTTGGAAGGGGGAATGTACTCGTACTTGAATATACAATAAAGTTGAAGAGCGGAATAAGCAAATTAAATAACAATGCAAATGTAAAATGCTAAATGATGTTTAGCATTAGTTTCTTTTTATCTCTTTCTTGTATATGAATGGAAAATAATTAAGTATTTAAATGACAAATCATTTCCCAGATGACTTTTTTCTTATTAAGATTTGCATCGCACTGAAAGCTAAACAAAATTAGAAATGATATGAAAAGAAAGTTGTTGCTGTTGTCCCAAATATGGTTTCTTAAATGAAAAGTGTTAATGAATTCTTTAAAGTTTGAAAAAGAAATGTCTTCAGATTGTTATAAATGAAATGAAATAAAAGTATTTTGTATATTATTGTTTTCTTTTTTATATAAAAAGACATGAGTTTGTATATTTTTAAAATTTTTTTTTTTTTTTTTTGTTATTATTTTCAAATAGACAAAGGCGAGAATACAGAAATTAAAAAGAATGGCAGATTAGTAAAGTTAGAGAAAGATATCAAGAGAGAGATATATAGAGAGATAAATAGAGAGATAAATAGAGAGGACAGATAGAGTGAGGAAATGATAGATGATATACATAAAGTATAGTTAATGCAATAGATTAATAGACAATAAGTATACGCGGGTAAAATTAAAGATTACGGTTCGTAATAATTGAAATAAAATAATTTAAGATTTTCAATAAAAGTATTCTTGACTAGTATTCATGCATGTTTTGAATTTGCTTACGAACTTTCTTGCAATTTTGAAAGAAGTTCGTTTCAGTTTTACGCAACTTTATGGCATTTCCCTTCTCTAGAGAAGACGCTACTTTCTTGCTCTTGTTTAAAAGTAAGGAATTCTTACTGTTATGTGACATGTGTGAGTAATTGAGAGAGGAAGAGAAAAAGAGAGAGAGAGATGAAGAGAGATAGGAGTGATTTTGAAGAAAGAAGCAAACCGTGCTTGGAAATGATAAAAGTTAGAGAACTGTAAAATGAATATTGTTTTGCTTTCCTTTTGAGAAAAGAGCAAGAAAGGAAGCATTTCAGAAGGAAATTATGCGCCACAAATCTAAAATAGTCTTAAGAATTTTAAATCAATTGAAAATAGTGTTGCGTATTGTCGGTTTACACTTGAACACTTGATGAAAGCTTTATGTGATATTTTTTATAATGTTTCGCATTAAATAATTATAGTAATAATAATAATAATAATAATAAATTAAATAAATAAAAATAAATCGTAAATATTAAATAAATTATTTAGTTCTCTTTGAAAAATTTTTAGTAAGGATTCCTATGTTTTATACATGTGTTGCTTGCTTTGATTCAATTTGTTGAAAGGAAAAATAAAAATTAGTTTACCCTAAGAGATACTTATGCGATAGTAACAAACGCCTTTGTGGTGGCTTATCGTCTGGCTTGTTTGTAGCCAGAGTATGCAAGGGTTTGGGCAACGGGAGAGCTGTGAGAACCGTGGCTATCCCAGCCAGAGTTGCCGGACGACCAACCGCCACCACCAGAAGACCAACCAGAAGAGCCACCTGAAGATGAACTCTTACCACCAAATAGACCACCGAGGCCGCCCAGAATGCCACCAGATCCGCCTCCCAGGCCACCCAAGCTACCAGCACTGGCAGTTATAGCCATGACAAATGCAATTACCGCGACAACAAGAGCCTTCTTGGCCAAGAACAACAAACCGAAGATGGACCCAACACCCAGAATAGCCATCTTAGCACCAATCGCCATTATGATTGGCATCATTTTTTTCATCAATTTCTTCTTCTTAGTACGGGATTCAACAACCAATTCACGTAAGTCGGTTTTAATGTCATCAGGTATAGCTCGTGCTACCGATCGGGCTACATTGGCGAAGTTAAAGTTCAAAGAGCGTTCAGCAAAGAAGTTTTTCGCATTCGCCAACATGTAATTGCCGATTTCATAGTTGCGTGCTTCAATGCTTGAAGCAGCTTCAACAGCGTTAGCGCTTTCATCTAAAGCTTTAGCTTGACGATTTCCTTCATTGTCTTTAATTAAGGATACGCCACCGAACAATTCAATTTGTGGACTTTCAAAGATAGATCTGGCTTTGCGGAAAATCTAAAATAAAACAAGAAAAATAACAAAATTGTAGATGAATGACGTTTTTTTTTACACCAAATTTCATTTTGTGTTAAAAGTATAGAGAAAGCATGGAAGGGCTGAATATTGAATGTCGTCTTTTTACCATTTATAACGTCTAATTTATTTCTAATTACTCAATAATCTAAATAGGAGGTTTATTACTATTAAAGAACGTTTACTTTTGGTCACATTTTTTTACAAAATCAATACGACTTAATGATTGGCAATATGGGGGACTGTTTCGAAAAACGGGAATCAAAGCATTTCGCTAACACTTGACTTGTGTGCAAGAGGGGAACGGAGTTTGTATTATATATATATATATATATATAAGATTTATATAGAGAAAGGGCACATAATGTGTAAATTAAAATATTTCCATTGCCATTCATAATACAATCGAATTTGCACAACTCAACTGATTACAAAACATTTTAAAAATTCGTAGTTGTTCTTTTATATTCCGCTGTCATTAAATGAATAAGGCAGGATTGCGCCATCTTGTGACATTATTTTTTTTTTTTAAATATTACTGAGGCATCAGTCGTAAGCATATCCTTGTTTTATAATTTTTCTTTTAAACATCACTTGTTACTGATTATATAATAATATTTTTGTTTTATATGATTTTTAAAGTTTTCTGCTTGACTGTATTTATTTAACGTTCCACTCAAGTATTTATCTCAAATCACTTTTAAGAAGTCTCTTTTATTCTGAATACCAATTTGTATAAGTTTTCACTTGTGAATTTTTTCCTTTAATATTTTTTTTATTTTTTTCTTATTAATTTTCTCTTTTTTGTGTGTTTGTTCGTTTGTATGTTGAATATCTCGTACCGTTAATTGTAGGCACGATATTGAATCAGATTCCAAGCAGTGGGTAAAAGCACTAGTTTGCTGCTCAGCACCATTATCCTTAGTGACAGCAGGATTTGCAAGGCTGCCGGCAGCTAATAGAAGCACACATGTTGTTACAACAAAGAATTTCATTTTGTGCAGTTGCTCTGTGTTGCGTTGTATTAATATTACAATTTAAAAAATTAGCAAAAAAAATTACAAAATTATTCAATAACCGAAATTTTATAATCTTTTTTTTTAAACACCACCGAAATCACTATGTGTTCATTCGAATGGAACAAGCTGAGGTTTGATAAATTTTCGACGATGTCAGGCTGTTTTTAAGCAGTCTCCAACAATCGACAAAAATCTTATAATTATGCAAAACCTATAAAAGAAAGAAAAAAAAAAAAGAAAATACAACAAGCAACCAATGATAAACCAATTTTTGCTGCTGCTGGTATTGCCGTTGCCCGAGATCATCAACGACAGCATTTGTGGTAGATGATGTTGCTCTTGATCATGAATTTAAAGGTATTGTAATAATAAGAAAAGTAATACCAACACCAGCAACAGTAACGGCAGCCAACATGTACGCGCTACCTACCACATATCATTAGTAAGAAATGTAGGAAAAAACACATTGGCTCATCTTGCCCTGCAGTAACCCCTCGTACAATCACACATTAACCTGGTAAAATGTTTAACGAAAGCTGTTAAAGAGTGTCAATAAAGACTAAAAATCCCCCTTCCCTGTCATAAGCTGTTCAGATGAACTTTCAGCCAAACTAAACAAACGTAAAATTGTAAAAGAGCGATTGCAGTAACAGCACGCTGTATTGGCTATAAGAATTAATAATAAAAAGCAGCAACGTGCTGTTTACACACAACCACATACAACCGCACACACTTGCATACGCACACTGGCTCTCTGAAAGAGTTGTCTTTGTAACATTATTGTTGTCATTTCTTTATGCATTTCTTTGCGCGAGACTTCGTAAACTCTTTTCTAGTATTGCATACATACACATATCATAATTAATATATGAGCGCCGCACAATGGGCCGGAAAATCTTGTTAAGTATCTTGTGCCGATGCTAATTAAGTTAGGGAATACAATATCCTCTTTTTGAACCAATTCAATCAGCAAATGTTTCGGCTTGTCCGAGGGAGAACACTCGGGGTTTAGGCAGGAATCGATTCCGCGACTGTGCATTATTCATTCGTCTACGAAAGGACACAAATATAGAGTCTCAATCATAGATTAATGATACAGTTCACAAAATATACTATTGGCTCTTGGTCGCTAAAAGGGTTAATAGCTACTTCTCAACTTCCGGACCAGAGGGGCATACAGGCTTACACCAATGTACGATTATTTCTTATTTCCTTGCAGCTTAATTATATTCTTCCCTGCAATGTGATTCCTAACAAATACTTCATATCACAAAAGTTCAGACAGACGGTGATAAAAGTTATTCATGTAAAAAAATAACCCAATAAATTAAATTATTGCCGCCATGCTAATAAAAAAAACACTTTTACAGAAAAGCAGACAAAAATCATGGAAAGGAACACACGACTCTCCAAGTTACGTGCGAATTGCCATAGGTTCACAATTATGATGTAGGGCTCAAGGAAACCGCAAAATGAGACATCTTATTTCTAGAAGCAACTTCAAAGAAGAAGGCGGAAACAATGTGTTGTATGTTATTACTCAGCCCAATGTGCATTCATTTTACATCAGAGATGGAAAACTAACATATTTGTATCGAAATTTATTTATATTCTCTAACAAATAGACAGATTGCAAAATCGTGAAGCACTGCGTTGTAAAACATTACCATCAATTCATATAGCGAACTATGAGATGAGATTATCAAACTTTCGCAGGGGCGATGATGTTAACTATTCGGATATTGGGAAAGCTGGTATTTTAATGCTGCTAAGCAGGGAAATGTAGATACCTAAATTTATAAGGGTGGCGGCAAGGTCAAGCAAAATATGGAAATACTTATGGTTGCAATCAACTTTTATTTTATCCACAGCAGTGTTGGAAGGTTTATGGATAATGAACAGCCTATGAACAGTATGAAGAGGAGGTCTTAAGTTTGATTCCTGTGCAGCCCTGTGTGATTTCATGAAAGCTTCCTGATTTTGTAGAAATGCTTACCTTACATCTTCTAGAGGTGCAATTTTGCGTATTGGCTTTAACATGCTGGATGTTATATAATAAGTTTCGAAAATATAAAGTATTATTTACTACAATTAATGTGACAGATTTTCATAGGAAGGAAATTAGTGGAAGCAATTAATAACCCCACAAAAGAAAGAAAAACCGCGAGAGCAGCATTAGGGTATCAGATGCTTTTTGGAAAAGGGTAAATGATACTTTCATGACACTAAATATAGAAGGAGATGTGTCATTGTATCAATACATTGTGCTCAGCCAGATCGTGAGAGAGTTCCATTGCATCTCTGTATGCCAGAGAGGTTATATATATATATTATGGATGTTTATACAAAGAAAACAAAATTAGATACAACAAATAATAGATGTAAAACTTATAAAGAATTGGCGAAATATTAAAACACCACACTTGCACGTTCGCCAAAACTTTTTCTTATAAAGTAACCAAAAAAGAAAAAAAAAATTGTTATTGTATCAAATTATCCATCGCAAGCATGTATTTTTTGGCATCATTAGCGCACTCGACAAATTTGCGTCGGCGCTTTACCGACATATTTGATCGCTGTCGTCGTCATTATTATTGTAGTATGTGCTTACAAAAAAAAAAAATATTATTTTTTTTTGCTTTAATCCAAGATTCAGTTGTACCAGGTTTCTTTTCTTAACAACGGAAATTCACTGTAATCGACTTTTGCGTGCGGTTGCTGTTGATGTTGCTGTTGGTGTTGCTGTTGCTGTTGCTGTTGCTGGTGCTGTTGCTTAAACCAACTTGTTGTTTAAGAAAGTTTATCGATTAATCTGTGCCATCATAAAGTGTTTCCAGATTTGAGAAGTTGAAAACAATCTATTATATAAACATATTTTCGGTTGTTAATACACTTGTGCGCGCGTGTGTGTGTATGTGTGTGTATGAGCATGGATGTATCGAAATATGGGAGTATGCTGTATCGATGTGAACGCGCAACCGTTTGCAGTGACTTTTTCATTGTCTGGTTGCTCTTCGACGTTCTTTTTTTATTTCAAGGCCTCGCTGTCTGATTTCTCCAAATATATTTGTGAATAAAAAGCGTTTACTTACTCTGTTACAGCATCATTACCGTCATCATTAAATATTTTTGAAATTATTAGTGAGTTGTTGATTGAAATGGGGGAAAATTATTTGTTTCGTGCATCAAGTGTGAGGTGATTTACAAGTCAGTCTCATGAAACTGTCATGGCATTTTTTGTCTTATCGGTCGAAAATTTTAAATCAATTGTTTTGTGCATTAACGTACGTATGCGTTTTCTATTTGCACTGAAAGAAATGGACGAAATATTTTTCTATTTTGACATTTGACGAATCATAATTTTCTTTAGAATTCCATTTTTTTCTGCGGAAGAAAAGTTTGAAAAGGATTTGGATTCCCTGTGGGGTAAAGCGTCGACTCAAATTTCTCGAGTGCGTATACGCATAAAATATTATGTGGTTGGTTGCAATATAAGCCCCGATGAGAACTTATACATGACACCCACAAGCTCCTCTATAAATGTTTAATTATAAAAGGAAAATTCAAAAGAAAAACTACTTTATTCGTTTCAATGCACAATATTGTTTATGTATTACAAAATAAAATGAAAACTTTGAATGTATAAAATGATACGAGTACATCACTGTTGGGCACTGTACAAGTGTCAATGCAAACTACATACTTGTACAGTGTCCACCAGAGGTGTATAATTTGAAAAACTTGAACTTGTTTTGGAGATACTCCTGAATTCTTTTAGTTGTGTTCTATTTTGTGGCCATTCCAATCATTTTTGCCAATCATCACGGTTCATGATATCAGCGGCTCATGCCCTCATACTTTGTCAAGCATACTGCACTGCCACGGTTGCCAGAATTTATGATTTGTAGATCTGCATTTTGTAGATCTTCATCGCTCAAAGTACACTAGTGACAATTTTAGATCCTTTAAATTAAATTTAGAGTTACTTCAATTTAGAGTTCAGCGAAGCAAAACCAACAACTCAAGATTTATGGAATTGCCATTTTTCGAACTTAAAAGGATTTTTGAAGGAATGGAGACAAACTTTGCAGAATTTTGAAAAAAAATATCCGAAATGTGAGTCAAGTCTGACTTTCCTAATTGTAACAAGTTCTTAATGATTTTTTAATGATTTTAACACATTCATTGTTAAATATCGAAAGGATATTTATTCAGGTGAGTTTAGGAATTTTCGAAGGCATCCTTTACATAAAGGACTATTTAAAACTTTTAAAGTCAAGTTGCTGCGACATTGAGATCAGTCAAAAATTCTTAAAGATGTTAACTACTGATAATTTTATGTACATAAAATGTTTTAAAAAAAAAAGTTTATTATTTGATATAAATTATTTATATAATTATTATATATTATTATTATGATATAAATTATATAAATAAAAATATTTTTATATAAAATAAAAATATCATATTATTTTAATATATTTACATGTACGCATATAAATTCTGATTTAATTTTTAATTTTAATGGTTTTCCTCGCGATATATACATATATATATGCATACATACATATGATGTATATATATTGATGCATATGTGCATTTGTTGGAAGCATAGTTAATCAATTTGAAGGATTTTTATAGTTTTTGACGTTGTTGACGATATTTTGGCCTGAAATCTGTAGTTTTTGACGATGTGACGCGTAGTAGTTCTGGCAACAGAATGCACTGTGTATGAAATTATAGTTAAGTGAGCGTAGGAAAGAGTCTTGTGTGTATTAAGGGCACAGAGTGAGAAGTAATAGTTCATACATTCCCTAATTTTCATATCTGATTCCACGGCTGTAGAAAGTACTTAGTGCTCCATGTAATCCTTATAAAACAAAACTCTTTGGTGAGTACACAATTTATACACAAATTATGCAAATAATAAAAAAATTTCCGTTTGAATCTATAAATCAGCGTGTGCCCTAAATATCTACAGCATCGTACATAAAAGATGCTTTTCATGTTTAGTAATTTTTTGCTCTGAGCACGAACTGTAAGCTTTAGTTTTAGACCGATTTCAGGATTATTCATAACAACTAGTTGTTGCATAAATTAGCAAACAATTTATATTTTTGTCAAGTTTCTGTCATTCCACAAGTTATTATTTATCGTTGTCTATATATATATAGTAACGTAATTATACGTTTACCCTCGCATTTCTTAATACACGCGCTTCACTAAATGAATTTGAAACCTATAACAGAAACATCCAGCAAAGTCAGCAACTCAATGGAGCAAATGCATTTGTCTACACAACGAAGCTACTTCATCTACTCTACTCCAAAATCAACAATGGAAATGTCCAGCAGAGTCAGCAACTTAACAAAGCGCGTATGTTTTTTCTTCGCCCGCTCTGCTGCCAGACAGACATCCGATACCAATGAATGCAAACATTTTTTTTGTCTTCATCCACTTTGCTGCCACATAGACATCCAATACCAACGAATGCAAATGTTCAATAGTGCTTTTGCACATTTGCAATTTTTAAAAAATATGTTTTCAGTTATCATCTTGAACTCAAATAATAAAGATCGTTTAGAAAAAACGTTCAAACCATCTTTTTATTTAATTGGCGCAGTCGGTAGGATAGCTTCAAAAGAAGAAAATTCGTGATGCGATAGCGAGGCTTACCAATTCTAGTAATTTTTGTTTTGTTGTTATCCGAAGAAAAAGAACACGCTAATAGGCACCCTCGCGGCGGTTAACATCGTGTTAAGTTTTATTAAAAACCTCGACAGTAGCGCGAAACCGTAAAAACGCAACCTGCCTAGAACTTAAAACCTGAAAAAAAAAAAAAATCAGGAAGACGCCACAGAATTTGTGTGAGGTGATAAATCCAATTCGGTGACCTCTGGACCCCACGAAAGTGCTGTGTGTGCAACAAATATAAAGAAAAGATAACTTTAAATAAGTGACATAAATAAAAAGCATAAAATCAGCATGACTCCAACACCACCAGTAGTCCTATCAGACTCCGAAATGTCCCAGATAGCATACCAAATCGGTAATGTGGAAAAATTTGATGGAAACCCACAGTCGTTGTACACCTTCGTCAGCCGAATTGACTACATTCTTGATCTTTACACCACCAATAATGTCCGGCAACAACATATTTTGTTTGGACACGTCGAACGTTGCATAAGTGGTGAAGTTATGAGAGCACTCGGCGTGAGTAACATTACCAGCTGGATCGAGTTGCGAAAACAACTTATACTGAATTACAAGACGCAGACACCGAACCATACCTTACTGGAGGAATTTCGCAGCACGCCATACAAGGGAAATGTACGATCCTTTTTGGAAGAAGCTGAACGTCGCCGTCAAGTAATAACAAGTAAGCTAGATTTGGAAAATGATACACACGAGAAACTATTGTATTCAAAACTGATTAAAACAAGCATTGAGGGCTTAATTCAAAAATTGCCACTAAACATTTACATTAGAATAGTTAATCTCGAAATAAAGGATTTAAGATCGCTTATTAATATTTTACAAGAAAAGAACATGTATGAAGATGTCAACCACGCACAAAAGATAACCCAAAAACACGATACATCCGAAAAACAATACAAGCCATTTGCCCATAATCCTAATTCATCTAACCTAAAGGCACAAAAAAATTTCACACCACTTCAACCATTCCATAACCCACCAGTAGTCTATCCACACCCACAACCATACTATAACCAATTTAATCACCAACCTTATCGACATCCTATCCATAATAATGCACCTCAATTAAATCCATCTACCATGTATACACCAACACCGAATCTTCAAGGACAACCACATAACGCAAATAATCAACCAAAGAAACGATTTAGACCATCAGATAGCGGTCAGACTAGAATGAGTATAGACGAGCTTAGGAATCAAGAGGTGGCCTACTATGAACAGTATAACCCATACTACAATTACTATGACCCAACTTACTACAATACAGAATATCATCAACAACAACATGACCAACCTTATGAACACGACTCCGTAATTGCACCATCCACTGCAGCCGAAAATGAAGAAGGAAATGAATTGACTATTGAAGAAGTTGAAAATTTTCAGCCACCGGCCTCGAAGACAAACAATTTATAATAATCAAGTACAAAGGAAACGACTTGAGATGCCTAATTGACACCGGATCCACGGTCAATATGGTGACTCGTAATTTGTTCAACTTACCAATCCAGGATACCGAATGCCTCATTCACACAAGTAACGGTCCACTCACTATCGATAAAAGTGTCATTGTCCCTTCCAACAATTTATTTCCGGTGCAGCATGAATTCTTACTGCACCCATTCTCTACAGATTATGATCTTTTAATAGGAAGAAGGATGTTGGCGCGGGCAAAAGCTGTAATAGACTACAGTAAACAAACTGTAATACTGTACAATAACAAATACAAATTGATAAACCACAATATTGCACCCGAACAAAACCATTTTCAGAAGAAGTCAGATGAAGCGCCTTACACCACACAACATGTGCGGCATAAATCGAATGATGGCATACCAATTTCAAATCAAACAACTAACAACGACCCACACTGCATTGTTAACCCGATCGTACCAGGATCAAACTCAAATCCTTTCAGATTGGAACATTTAAATTATGAGGAGAGAACAAAGTTGTGTGAATTACTAAGACAGTATCAGCACATCCAATATCACGATGCTGATAAACTAACATTCACCAACCAAATAAAACACGTAATTAATACTACGCATAATTTGCCAATTTACTCAAAACTATACAGTTACCCCCAGGCTTACGAACAGGAAGTCGAAGCCCAAATACAAGATATGTTAGACCAGGGTATTATACGAATCAGTAATTCACCTTACAGTAGTCCTATTTGGGTGGTGCCCAAGAAACGGGACGCCTCAGGCCAACAGAAATTTAGAATTGTAATAGACTATAGGAGATTGAATGAGATAACTGTTGGTGATCGCCACCCTATTCCAAATATGGATGAGATCTTGGGGAAATTAGGAAAATGTACCTATTTTACCACCATAGATCTAGCAAAGGGTTTCCATCAGATCGAGATGGATGCAGACTCAATTTCAAAGACTGCTTTTTCTACCAAACATGGGCACTATGAATATCTCCGTATGCCGTTTGGTCTAAGAAATGCGCCAGCCACCTTTCAGAGGTGTATGAATGACGTTTTTAGACCCCTCCTGGGAAAACATTGTCTCGTCTATTTAGACGATATTATTGTATTTTCCACGTCTCTTGACGAACATCTGAATTCACTCAGTTTGGTTTTCGAAAAATTATCTGAAGCCAATTTAAAACTGCAGCTTGATAAATGCGAGTTCTTACGACAGGAGACTACCTTTTTGGGACATGTTATAACAAAGGATGGGATCAAGCCAAACCCGGAGAAAATAAGAGCTGTTCAAACATACCCTATCCCCACCAAAACTAAGGAAATTAAAGCTTTCTTAGGATTAACAGGTTTTTACAGAAAATTCATTCCGAATTTCGCTGACATAGCGAAACCTATGACAAAAGTGTTGAAAAAGGATTCGAAAATAAATGTACTAGACCCAGAGTATATTTCGGCATTTGAGAAATTGAAATAATTAATTTCAGACGATCCCGTTTTGAGGATACCAGATCTCAACAGAAAATTTGTTTTAACAACAGACGCGAGTAATGTGGCACTGGGAGCTGTACTCTCACAGGACGGACATCCAATTAGTTACATTAGCCGAACTCTCAACGATCACGAAACAAATTACAGTGCCATTGAAAAGGAACTGCTTGCCATCGTATGGGCAACTAAAACATTCCGCCATTACCTCTTGGGCCGACACTTTGAAATAGCAAGTGACCATCAACCGTTATCCTGGTTACACCGAATGAAGGAACCAAATTCCAAATTAACGCGATGGAGGGTAAAATTGTCGGAGTATGATTTTGATATTAAATATATAAAGGGAAGAGAAAATTATGTGGCTGATGCCTTGTCCAGAATAAGAATAGAGCAGTCCCACTTTAGTGAACAAACCCAACATAGTGCCGAGGACGATAGTAGTGATTTGATTTTTATCACCGAAAAACCAGCCAATACATTTGGCCGTCAAGTGATTTTCTCAAAAGGTCCACCCAAAATAAGTCACGAAAAATATTTCAGGAAACAAATAACCCGCATTTCATACGATGAAATGACAAGGGAAAAGGCCGAACAGTTTTTGATTGAACATTTCTGTGGAAAGACTAGCGTATTATACATAGACAGTGATGCCGATTTTGAAATAATTCAAAGTGCACACAGATCCGTTATTAACACAAGCCACACGAAGATCACCCGTAGCCTTATTTTGCTGAGAAATATATCCACCTACGCAGAATTCAAGGAACTAATACTGAAGGCTCATGAGAAACTCTTACATCCTGGAATACAGAAGATGGGCAAACTTTTTAAAGAGACATATTATTTCCCGAACAGCCAGCTACTCATACAAAACATTATCAATGAATGTCATGTTTGCAACTTAGCTAAAACAGAGCATCGCGATACCAAGATGCCCATGAAAATTACACCTCAACTTAATTTCTGCCGTGAGAGGTTTGTAATAGATATCTACTCATGTGAGGGGAAACACTATGTTAGTTGCATAGACGTATACTCAAAATTTGCCACACTAGAACAAGTACCAACCAAGGATTGGATTGAGTGCAAAAGTGCTCTAATGCGAATATTCAATCATTTGGGTAAGCCCCAGTTACTAAAGGCCGATAGAGATGGAGCCTTCACTAGCCTAGCGTTAAAGCGTTGGTTGGAAACCGAGGGAATTGAATTGCAACTAAACACCGCGAAAACTGGTGTAGCCGATATAGAGAGATTGCATAAAACTATAAATGAGAAAATACGCATAATAAAAACATCCGATGATAATGAAGCAAAACTGAGTAAAATTGAGACAATACTTTATGTTTACAATCACAAGACTAAACACGATACCACAGGACAAACACCAGCACACATTTTTCTTTATAACGGACAGCCGATCAGGAATACTCAAGAGGAGAAGAAGAAAAGAATAGACAGGATAAACAATAACCGACAGGAATTCGAAATGGATACAAGGTACAGAAAAGGACCGTTACAAAAAGGAAAATTGGAAAATCCTTTCAAATCTAACAGGAACGTTGAACAAACCACGCCAGACCATTACAAGATAATTGAAAGAAATAGGGTCACTCATTATTATAAGTCACAATTCAAAAAACAAAAGAAAATTAATCTGAATCCAATTTCACAGGACCATGGTGCACAATAGTGATATGTCTCACTATTATAATGGGATGTCATACCCAACATGCCCAAATTCAAATAAATAATCTCGATACTGATCATGGATATCTGATTTTCTCAGATAAACCATTGGAGTTGCCAACTGAATTCGAACATCACTGTTTGCGGATCAACATTACTGAAATAAACAAGGCAAACAACCTTTTTCGGAAGCATTTGTTAAACTACACAAAATCACCCCATCTTAAATATTTATATGGTAAATTGCAACGACAATTAAATGGACTGACACTGCATGAAGAAAGTAGACAAAAACGAGGGCTTATTAATGCAGTGGGTTCAATGTTCAAGTTTTTATTCGGAACCCTGGACGATGATGACCGAGTTAAATTTCAGGGACAACTCGAAAATATGAAAAAAAATTCAATCCAACTACACGAAATGAATAACGTAATTGATCAAATCAACGAAAACTTGGAAAAGATGGAGAAAAACCGCAACATGTACGACGCATTCACTTATGACTTAATGCAGTTCATAGAATATGTGGAAGACATCGAAATGGGCATGCAACTGTCCAGACTGGGACTCTTCAATCCCAAGTGGTTGAATTATGACAAGTTGGCCAATGTAAATAATCGAAACATACTATTAATAAAAACATCTACATGGATTAATCATCAAGATAACATTATACTTATCATTTCTCACATCCCAATTAACTTTAAAACTTTTAACACCCTAAAAATCATTCCTTATCCAGACCATAATGGATATCAATTAGACTACACTAGTACCACATCATATTTTGAACTTGACAATAAAATTTACACTCGAGAAAATATACAAATTAATGATGAATGTATTTCCAAAATTTTATTGCACACAACACCAATTTGTAATTTTGAACACGTTTTCAACACAGAATCGATTATGTATGTGGAACCAAACGTCATTGTAACTTGGAATTTAAGTACCACATTTGTAAAACAAAATTGTCGGCCCAATACAAACTTAAGTATACAAGGCAATAAAATTATTGGAATAAGCGATTGTGAATTGCAAATAAACGAAATAATTTTGTACGAAAATAAATTATCCCCCGAAATTGACTTAACACAAATTTACTCACCTTTGAAAATAACAAAAGTTAAAACAATTGAACACGATGATGTCCTAACAATGGTCTCTAGAAATAATACACTAATTTACATAGTATTTGTAAGCATTATTATTGTACTTTTAACGATACTGTTATACTTAAAATATGTAACTACAAACCCAATTCTAACGATCTATTCCAAAATCAAGAAGCAACAAAAAAAACAAGTACAAGAAATCGAATTACAACCGCAATCACTACCCACATTATACCCGTCGGTGACATCATAAATTATTGGCTCTTCTTTAAGGGGAGGGAAGTAACGTAATTATACGTTTACCCTCGCATTTCTTAATACACGCGCTTCACTAAATGAATTTGAAACCTATAACAGAAACATCCAGCAAAGTCAGCAACTCAATGGAGCAAATGCATTTGTCTACACAACGAAGCTACTTCATCTACTCTACTCCAAAATCAACAATGGAAATGTCCAGCAGAGTCAGCAACTTAACAAAGCGCGTATGTTTTTTCTTCGCCCGCTCTGCTGCCAGACAGACATCCGATACCAATGAATGCAAACATTTTTTTTGTCTTCATCCACTTTGCTGCCACATAGACATCCAATACCAACGAATGCAAATGTTCAATAGTGCTTTTGCACATTTGCAATTTTTAAAAAATATGTTTTCAGTTATCATCTTGAACTCAAATAATAAAGATCGTTTAGAAAAAACGTTCAAACCATCTTTTTATTTAATTATATATATTTTTTTTTTGCTAACCTTTGGATTTCTGCTTCTAATAGTTTATTTTATTTTCCTTGCGTGTTTATATTGTAATTTCTCTTTTATTTCAGTTTTTTTCATTTTAATGGCAGATGCATTATTTGCACTTTTTCTGAAATTGTTTACTAATGTGTCGCAAGTCGTTACGTTAATGATTTGTGGCAACAACAACAAATTGATATGTATTCCGTATTTCTGATCAATAGTTTGTGGAATATATGTAAAGCTGCTTTGAGAATGAAATGCTTTAAAGGAGCCACACTTTTCGAGATACTACTGTAGTAATAAAGCATTGTTTTTAAAAAATAAATTTTCGTAAAAATATTCGTTCCTCTGGACCAGTGTAGCCTATTTAATGACGACAATAAAACTTAAAGATAAAAACGGAGTTTCAACCGGCAAGTGGGGGAAATTCCATTTAATAATCCAATCCAGCAAACACCATTCTCTAACACTCCGCTGAACTTGTAAGATTTCAGTGTTAACTTGTGGCGTTTTCTTTTTTTTACATCACAAAAATGTCTTATACTGGCACTGCAGTATAGATTTTGTGGGAATAAAATACAAAGTGGGAAAAACCGGCTTGTCCACTTTTTATCAAAACAAAATGATTGTTCATTCTATCTTCTTTGGAGAGCGAGAAAGTTGCTTCTGAAAGTTGTTTCCATAAAATAAAAATCGCCGCTAATCTGCCATCAGTGATATTATCTTATGCCACACTGACTTCCCTGGTTTGAATAATTTTCACTATGGTGCGGTAAAGCAATATAGACATACAAGAAATCTGATTTACGGATCATTTTCATTTTACAAAAATTATTTGCCATTGATTGAGCTTTTAATGGTTTATTGATCAATCAAAATGCGCCTTCCTCGTAAAATTGCAAATCCTTGCGATTAAGAATATATTGATTGCATCATTCATTTAAGGATTGCACAATTCGAATTTATTTTTTCTTAACTTTCTCAAGCCAAAAAATATTTAATAAAGATAAACTGCGGCCTCTTGAAATAAAATAGAAAGTGATAATTAACATAAATTCTCAATGAATTTGAATTTAAAATTAATTTAAATGAGTCTTTTGATATTTTTTTCATTTAAACAGCGTGGAATGTAAAGTAAACCACACGTTCATTCCAACGGTGGCAAATGCGAGAAGTGTTCAATATTTTATTTTATTATTTTCATGTTTTTATATTTTTGCGTTTTTGTCTTAATCTATATTTGTAATCTCTAACGCGAGCGTGTTAAATTAACAGTCTTTCATTAGAGTATTGTTATGTATTTACTAGTTGGTTAGCAAATAAGCAATTTCAGCTACAGAAGTAGTGGCTCCATCCAATCAAACAACCTTCAGCCAGAGCCATCCATCCATTAACAACAGCAGCCAATTCATTGCTATTATATATAAGTGAAAGTACTTCGTTTCTTTTCTGCTGTTTGTTTTCTTTTCTCTTCAGACTTTATACGTGCATCTGAAATGTACTCGCACGGCATTCTGAATACTTGTAAGTTTTTGTATAAAAATCGTACACTCGTCTAATAAACTTGCATTTGTGTGCCAGACTTCTTTAATCCTTCAGCAATGGAAAACACAATTTTTGAATGAATCTCTGTCCCTAGATATCCGTCCCTACCTAGATCAGTGAATTTGTGTACACTTTTCATTAGACACGAGGGGGCATCGAAAAGTCTTCAAAAAAAAAAACTCAAAACGGTCACAGAAAGTATTTTTCAAATTTCTAAATTTCATTTTTTTTATGTTTATACTTTTTTTTATAGTTTTTGGATACTTCCTTAACAGTCTGTGAACATCATCAACATAGGCAATGCCTCAGTGGCCACTGCTTCTACACATATCATAATTATAAATCAATAAAAATTTTTCAAAATATTTCATAATACAAAATAGAAAAATTAAAAAATTCCAATTTTCAATAAATAGTTATTAATAGCTGAAGTAAAAAAATATAAAATAAAGCAGTAATAATTGATGGGGCGGTATCTACTCTAAACAGGAGGCACAGCCCTGGATTTACAATTAAATTTAGCTTTTATTGCTTAATAAAAAGCGCTTTAAAAGTAATGAAGAAAAATTGGCCAAATTGCGGGCCCACGAGTCATCGGCCTGCTTTGCAGAACAAAACTTTTTTTTGCCAGCTACGCTGCCTTCGGCTATATTCTGAATATGTAATGTTTGCATAAAAGTTTCGGATTTAAAATAAATAAAAAGTTGGCCTTCGTATGAAAAGTTTCAGTTCATCATTGCAGTATAGCGCTCCCCTTCAGAAAAAAGAGTTGGATTACATTTTCAATTTGGTTGCAGAAGTGAATCAGCCCGTATTTATTATAGAGCTTTTAGTTTCAATGCAAAGAATTATTTTATAAGCGGAATATACTCGTGTTTCGCTCGATCTCGATCCGCACCTCTTTCCACTGAAGGAGAAAATTTTTTTTTAAGAAACGGTGAAAGAGGCTGAAGCATTATTAACAATCCCAACGAAATTTTAATATTCAAACTCCATTATGCAATTTGATTTTTGGGTCAAAATTACCGCACCGAACATTTCAACTTGAATTGTCGTCCAAGTTAGTCGCTAGTCGCTGGTCGTTGGTTACTGGAAAGAAACTGTTACATAATTGCGTTATGTAATTTTAAAAGTCACAAAGAGGAAATAAAAAACTGGTTAATTTGCTACATTTGAGGCAGCAGCATGATTGGATTGACTGACCCATCAGTTGTATTTTCGCATTCTTGGTGTCTCTGCATAGAGAAAACTAAAATCGTACGAGTATATAAAAAATTACAAATTGCCGAAATATAATAAAAGCTACAAAAACAACAACAACAACAACATCGTCATTATATTGCCATTCATTATGATGATTCATTATGATCATGTTCGCTCCATTATTGTGATCAGTCGACATAACTTTCCCTTTTAACAAAAATGTTTATCTTACTTTTGAAATAGAAGAAGAGCAGGAGGCATTTGAAGCATCAGAGCATCGTTTATTGATTTTATCATGTTAAAACAAAATGACAAGAAATTATTTACACAATATTTTACAAATTAACACCGAATTCAATTTGAATTCAAAGTTTATGATTTTTTTTATTACACAATTCGTACCGCAATCATACAATATGCTTTCATGGAATTATCGCAACGTTTAAGCGATAGCGAAAGTACAACTACGTTGGCGGATTGATATCGTCTTTATTACATGCTTTTCCTCTTGCATTGATACCAACTTTCGTTCAAGTTTGATAAAATTTGTTGCCCTGCTGGGGCCAAGTAGGAAATGCGTTACTGCGAATGGGCCAAGCAGTTGTAAATTATTGCAGCCAGTTCAAAGGGTTATGAAAACTCGGCTAAAATGGTAACTTAGAGAGAAGTGCTTGTATGGGAAATTTATTCTACTACTCACTACTTTTCAGTACTTCAAAACTTTGACATTTTTAGAATGAAAGGGAAATTTAAAAAAAAATCGGGTTAAAAATCCTTGTAATTGCCAAGCGCCAGCTATTTGATAATGCTAATAACAATGATGGCGGCACCTGTACTTACTTCTGCTTCTTGGTCGCGCGAGAGTAGTTCTCGTATAGTTTTGAGTTTCTTTCTAAAAAGACCGCCACAGAGATTAAAAATCATTGTAATTGTGAAAGCCCAGCTATTTGATAATTCTAATAACTACGATGGCGGCACCAATACTTCTGCTTCTTGGTCGCATGATAGTAGTTCTCGTTTAGTTTTCGATCTCCTTCTAAAGAGACCCCCACACGGATTAAAAATCATTGTAATTGTAAAAGCCCAGCTATTTGATAATGCTAATAATAACAACGGCGGCACCAATACTTGTACCTTTTGATCGCGTGATAGTAATTCTCGTTTAGTTTTCGATCTCCTTCTAAAGAGACCCCCACACGGATTAAAAATCATTGTAATTGTTAAAGCCCAGCTATTTGATAATGCTAATAACTACGATGCTTTTTGATGGCGTGATAGTAGGTATCCCATAGATTCGAGTCTCCTTCTAAGGAAAGTAAAAATCGTTGTAATTTCCAAAGCCAATCTATTTGATAATGCTAACAACAACGATGGCGGCACCTATACTTCTGCTTTTTGATCGCGTGATAGTAGGTAACCCATAGTTTCGAGTCTCCTTCTAAGGAAATTAAAAATCGTTGTAATTTCCAAAGCCAATCTATTTGATTATGCTAACAACAACGATGGCGGCACCTATACTTCTGTTTCTTGGTCGCGCGATAGTAGTTCCCGTTTAGTTTTCGATCTCCTTCTAAGTGGATTAAAATATAAAAAAAAAAAATCTTACCAAATCAAGAGAAAAATTTTCATCACAACTTAAAACTAAATAGAGTTGCTGGTAAAGCAAAATCTGCTTGTGCATAAAAATGTAATTAAAAGATTATTCGAGGCAGCGATTATATAAACAATATTTTTTTGTATTAATTTCTGGTGTTCAATAAAATATGCAACAAAGGAAAGCTGCAGAGAATAAATTATTTTTTATAACTTCCCATTCCTATTGAAATAACTTTGAGGGGAGCACTATTTGGCATACACACATACTACACTTATCGATCGCTGACTTGTAAAAGTTTCACTCTCCCAATTAAAACAACAGCAACAAACACAATGGCAAAAATATAATTGAATAATGACCGCATCCACATCTATACCAATTTTACTGTTACTACTATCTGACATTTTTTATTTTTTATTTATTATTTTTTATTAATTTTTTTTTTCTTGTTTTGATAAATTTCGTTTAATCTGGCCTGTTAATATGCTAATTCGCTGTATACGAGCATTTAACCCAAATACCTCGAATTCTTTTTGTGTAAATTCAGTTGTAGATTTTTTCTGGTTGTACATTCACGAGTAAATGTCGCACAATATAGTATTCGTGTTGATGAATGAATATCTTGTAGAATCAAACCATAATAAACTGTAAGCTAAAGGCAATTGGGAGTTGCTCTTTACTGTGATTTCATGGGAAAATATTAAAAGCTAAATAATTAATGAAATTAATTAAATTAAAATTTAAATGCTTATTTTGAAAATTACTTGACGTCTTTCGATTTTGCTTTAAATAATTTCGTTAAGTGTATCCCCACATTTGAACGCATTCATTTAACATTAGTTTATATTTGTATGCAACTTGTGGGAACACAGAATGTCCTTGATTTGGTATGACGAACGTGCATTGCAATACGAGTAGAGTAGAGCATATGCCAGGAGTTGTGTGAACTCTGCAAGATGCCCCACATGCTGTCTGAGAAGAATTTGCCAAATATTACACAGTAAAAACTACTATTGGCTTTCCAATGCCCAATAAAGGACGAAAGAAAATTATGAAAATTTTTACAACATATTCAAGAGCAAGAGGTTTTTATAAGAATCCTTAATTCATTCAATCTCATCTTCGATACACTCGAAGGATATTCCTGTTGTATTTACTGGCCAATCTCTGAGACAGAAAAATTTTAAAAATTTACCAATTTTTCTTCTAATCGGCTCTCAATTAGCCGCATTTAACTGAGTTAAACATTGCAAAATAAGACTTAATTAAGCCTTGTGTCTGAAATGTTGTGCAAGAATAAATAATAAATAACAAATAAAAATAAAACATGCAAGTATATCGTAAAAAAATTCTTCGCAGGATAATTTGTTGAAAGCAACATTGGGCTTTGCTACAAATACTGAAATATTCCCGCCCGCAGATTGTGTTATCGTTAATTTATGACTACACAATTTTTGTTATTTAAGAAGAAAATATATGAATCCATAAATTATGTCATTTGGCTCAATATTTACTTAAACAATTTGCGCTCGAATCTCCTTTTATTTATTATGATTTAAGACGTCCTTGCACGTCAGCATTTCAAATCAGCAGTGGACGTTAAACAAATTTTTTTGCGTTTGTAACTTTTTATTGTTTTTTCGTAATGAGATAAGAATTCAGGAGCAAAGGGAGTTGTAAAGAAATAAGTAAATAATTTTTTTTTTACAATATTTGTGCGACAATATTGATTCAATTTAATTGATTGTTTTAATATCCGTTCTCGCCTCAGTTTTTCTTCAAATGCTCAAATGCTCAAAATTTAAAAATTGTTCATGTCTTATTGAGGTAAACTTTTTCTTTCAAGTGTGGCGAAGGAAATGGATCCAATGCTGTCACATTGGCGGGTGCACATTGTACCAAGTCAATATATCCAATTCCTGGACACATGACGTTTCTTATCGCACTCGCGAACATCAAATACAGCCTGAAGAGACCCCCGTTCCATGAAACCCCCACACCGTCCCTCCTTGTGGAGGCATCGGCTAATCAGCAGTCGCTCTAACAATGCTACAATGGTTGTTTATTCATTATCCTGTAATAATTTTATTCCAGAAATACATTTGCAAGTTATATCACGCTGAAAGTTGGCATGGTGTCGGAAGGAGCCAATATACCTCGACTTGGTGAAACCGTACGTCATCATGCAATTTATTAGATTTGTGGTAACATTTTGTGGTCACGTTATTTTATTCATTATACGAGTATACTTGCCGTGGAGAGGAGCCAAATTACTTCCAGTTAAACAATTTCTGCGGTTACTGCGGTTTTGCCAAACGGTTGCTGCCAGCAAAACTGGTTTTCCCTTCGCTACAACGACGGCATGAATGAAATTTATTTACGCTCCAATCAAATTGATGTTGCAATATTTGATATTTGTTGTAATATTTTTATTAAGTTCGCCTTTGTAAGCCTCGTCTGGTTTAAACTGTAAACAAACTGGTTATTGGCCGCTACAACTCCATCTTCATCAAAGTATTTTCATGCTTCTTCTTTTAATTTGTTGTTTTCAATACTTAACTGGCTTAAGTGAGAGAGCGATGCTTGCAGAGCAGACTTCCAGCGTGTGTGAAATGGGGCACTAAATCAATTGTGCGTACGTACGTTTGTTTGTACGAGTATGTCTTCCGGGTAAACACTTTTACATCGTCTTGTGCATATGCTTGTACATGAACTCTGTTTTAGTTTTCCCACTGGAGAAAGTTATTTAATTTGTTAATTTTGTTCACAATTCTTGTTCTCATGTTACTACATTGCTGAGTTTCTTTTTCAGACACCTTGGGACCAGTTCTCTTCTCTTTTGTAATTCCACGTGCTATTTCTTAATTTGCTAGTTTACTTAAACAAATTAAAAATAAAAATTTTAACATATACATTCTTCCTTTCAGTTTCGATGTTACGAAATACATTTTCGGGTGGCAGGGAAATAGTGGACGGCAACCACAGCAAGTAGAGGGAAATCTCCCTACTCCGAGGTTACCCAACATATTAAATGTGTTATTTGCAAGAGCCACAATGGAGAACATGATTGATATTGATGGCATCCTAAATATGCTGCGCGGTTTCTTTACTCCTCCATTTCCTTCTCAGCTCGATTATAATGTGAAGTAAAAACTGAACCAACCCATAGACCGAAATCAATATTTGATGTTGAATACATTTTATTTTGGAATTTCAATATATTTGCTTCTACATTAAGTGGAACACCAGCGATTGCAATGCCAAATTGGATTTAGTGGAGGCAAACCAGTAGATGAAAACAAATAAAAAGATGTGGAGGTGTTTTAAGAATACGTAAGTAAAAAATTTGATATAAAAACTTATACGATAAAATACTGCGTAATCTGGGTCACAGGATTTTACTCTCTCGGCCAGTTTCTATAGGCGAGGGATTGCGCTTTTAATTTTTCTCCTTTCACTTTCAATAAATTTGTTAGGGAATCACTGCTACGTCGACGTCTTTTAAGATGATGATGACCATCAGCTGTTACGTACTGTATGCTATGGGGCGGTTCGTTGCCGTGTTGCGTCATTGACTTCACACCAACCATGGTGGCCAGCATTAACGCAGTCATTGCAATCCCCAAAGCCTTCATGGCTAGAGCGGCGATGCCACCCAGCCCCATTACAGCCATTGCTTTAGACATCATCAAGCCGAGTGCCATCATCATACCGGTGCCTTTATCTTTTTTACGAGCTTCTATTGTGTTTAGAAATAAGAAAAAAGAAAAATTTAGAAATTTGGTAAGATTTTCTAGGATTTGAAAAAAATATTTTAAAATATTTTCATTTCTCTGATAATGATTATATAAAATAATTCGATTCGTCTTAATGGGAATTACAGTTGTCGAACCTCAAATAGCATTATATTTGTAATGAAATGCGGCAATACAGCAAATTAAATTTTTTTTTTATTATCAGAGCAGAGTATTTGGGAATTTATTTATTAGGAAAAGAAGAAGAGAATGTTTGCACTTCCCGCAACAGGAAGTGGGCCATCCTGGGTTCTCATCATTGCTCACAACAAGACTTTGAGCAGGTGATTATGACAGAGATTTGCCCGAATTTGTGCATCTACAGACCAAAATAATATTTTCGTAATCATGGGAAATCTCAACCGAGGAGAGGCATGGGCGCCATTATGCACGACTACATGTGATTTAAAAACTTGGAATTATTTTCCACGAGCTGTATACAAGCACTGTAAATTTCATTATGACACGTGACTTTATGAAATCACGTGCCACTTTTATGTAAATACGTCTATTCGGGCATAATGTAAGAGCTGGTGGGTTGCTGGTGGGTTGCGCCATGATTTACTTACCATGTTGTTCGGCAACAGGGAACAGATACGGTTCATTTTCGACAGGGGACCACAAGTCGTGAAATTTAACTCTCAATTCGTGTGTTCGCAAATAATTAGAAAAACGTCCAAGGAGTGTGATCTCCTGATTTTCTTCCTCTTCATTGCCAGACACTCCTTTAACGTTGCTCTTAATTCCATCTGCCGTATTATTGCTGGAATGCTTGGATGGTACAATTTCCAACCCACGTACAATGACCACCGGTTTGTCAGTTTTACTTAGATTGTTAATAATATTATTTATAGCTCGTGAGCCTCGACAATACAGTGAGGTTTCCAAAGAGTTGATTAAGCAGTCAGTTGTTGCATTAGCAGTATCTGCTGGCAAAGAGGAGCGGCAACCACTTGGAAGAAGGTTTGTAATGAGAGTCAATAGAGCAAGTCGCTTGATCATGTTCGCTCGCGGTTTGATAATTATATTTCCTTTGAAAGTGTCACGTTTCCTAGAATTCCTCAGCAGTCCAAATTATTGTTTATGCTACCGCTTCTTTAAACAATTGTTGACTAAATTCTTTTATTTGAAATACTGTCTAATATATACGATTTGACATTAAGACATATCGACTGCCCCACCACCCAACAAAATTGACATGCCACATTTCTTCTTTCTACCAGCTTCTTGTAGAAGAAACTTCACAGACAGACACTTAATAACATGTTGCATTTATTTTAGGAGTTGACGTTTCTTTACTTGTTACTTTTCTTTTACTCGTCTCTGTAAGAGAAGCTTTTCTTGAAAATTATGTGAAATAGTTTTTAAATGGTCAGTTTTTTCATGGTCAGTTGAGTGAGCCACAAATATCGTGCGTCTCAGAATTGGAGAATAAGAAATAAATGGCGGTTCGTACCGAATTTTGTGCATCCAACTGCCGAATGCATAGTTTTTCTATGAATCTCCAACATGTGGATCCATTGTGAGTCCAGTCAAGAAGTTCCTAGACAATGATTTCTCCCGATCCAGTTATATCTCATAAAAAAACGACTAAAAAATTAAAAGGGAAATTCAAGGACAAGCAATTCAACAATTGCAATCATTAACAAATAGAAAAATATTTGCTTTATCGTTTCCGTCTCTTTATGTTGATAATTCAGGTAAAAACTTAAATTAAAATCTGGCAAATCGGTTCGCGGTTTCTTGTACGAGTATTCGGAATGAATAAAAATAATTGAATATACATATATATATTTTGAAAATCCTCTTCAATGATATATAATATGTTGCACCTTGTTGTTGTGTTTCCATAACTTTTATAACAGTTACAGATTTATACAGGGAAAACGGCCTACTATGCGCTTCTCATACTATCGGTTTACGTGTTGGGGTATGTGTGTTGCTGTTTTGGTGTACGCTGGTGCAAAGGTAGAGTGTATTAAAGTGATTTACGGGAAAACATTTTTAGAAATATTTTTCTCTCTGTGTATATTGCAAGAAGTTAGCTTAGAATTTTTAACCTTTTCTAGAAAGTGCCTCACTATATGGAAACCACTCTATATGGCTCAAAAGGATCTAAATTATTTATGCCACACTTGCCACAGACACGGTGTTCTACCAGCCCCTCCCTGACAGCTGCAGCAGTCAGGGCTTTATGAACGCTTCTGTAAACCATATGATTTTTCATTATGATTTTACTATTTTCGGTACAGACAACAAGAGCTTATACTATAGTCACCAAACCCTTCTGCACCATTCATGCATGTTGCCCACAAATGAATTTAATGAAGTGTAGGGCATTTAAGAAAATGACATTTGCCGAAGATAGAGACAATGTGAATAGTTAACATGTAATTAACTTTTTGTGGTCAATAAATCGTGGTATCGCCCCACTAATTTGTGCAGTAACGATTGTTTTAATTTCTTAATAAAGAAACTTAAGAATAACGTTAAAACATAACAAGTTCAGAGTTCAGTCCAATGGTTGTCTGACCTTGTCGATTTATTTACAGCATTGAATTACTGAAATTGAAAACAGAAAAACTAAGCAAATAAGGATTAATTTGCTTCATGTCCTTGATTGTCTAAAACTTCCGTCATCATTTTTGAGAGGCTAAAAATTCAAAAAAGTATTTAATTATCTTAAATTGAAATTCCATTTTGAAATGGAAAGCTTTTAATACTTTCCCTTTAATATTGACAATAAAAGAATGTTGTATGGGATTATCGGATTTTGAATGGAATTACGCTTAAGGAAGTTGATTAAAATTTAACGTTCTTAGGAGATTTTTGAAAGTCCCACAGCTCATTTTGTAAACAAAACTCTGCGAATCTGGTTTTGTGAACTTCAGCACCGATTTGGTGTTATTTTGTTTTTGACAGTTTTCTGACATTAATTTCAATTTGGTTGGCACGGAATTTAAAAAAATTTCTATGAAGTTGAAAACAGCGGATGCGGGCTCAAATGGAAAAGTCGCTTAGCATTTGTGATGACTCAATTAATTAATTATTTAATTTAATTATTCATTTATAATTTAAATAAATTATTGCTCGCAATTAATCCAGCATTGCGTCTATTTCGACAACTATCTGTAACAATTGCCGTACCCGGCTTCCCATAAAGAACTTCGACGCGCTCTTCTTTAATTTCCTCAAAACGATTAATTGCTAGTCTTGCATTAGTATGTATGACTATTTCTTTTGGCTGTGATGCAGAGGAATAAGAATGGTAGTACCAGCTGAGTCATGAGGTTCTTGTAACTCATGAGCACTGTTCCCAAAAATGTGATAACCAGGTTTCGGTGTCAGTTTCCAGTGCGTAACATGTGAAGCTTCATTTAGTGGTCTCGTAAGGAAGGTTTTGCAGATATCGAGACCTTAATTGGAATTTGTATTTTGCATTAAAATTAATACAAGATTTCTAATGAAATGGTTTTTTTTTACTATTTATTTTCTTTCGCATTTAAAAATAAATTTCGCTTTTATGCTCCGCTGAATATGATTTTCTCTTGCACGACCATTATTTTTTATGTGCACAAATAAAATATTTACTGCGAAATGAAACAGAGTACGAGTACATTAACATTGCACTTTTCGCTTGGCCCATCATTAGCCGATATTAGGGCGCACTCCACAATCTGGTGTATTTCTTAAATGTGTCGGAGTTGGATTACGAAGACAGCGCCATCAATGCACGTGAATGAAGTGAAGGAAATGATGTTGATGTCTTTTTTATTTCATTTGTTGTAGAAAAACTTAAATCATGAAAATGAAAATATAAAGTAAATATTTGTGGACCTCCCTAACTTGAGTTAGTTGAGCAGTAGGGACGTACCAGTATCTCTGTAATAACCACTATTCACGTACGTCTTGCAATTAGTTTTACTTGTTAATTTTTGCAAGTACGTGCCATTTTCGCAATAAACGCAAATACAAAATGTTTATTTAGTTTGATATGACATTTACGATTATTGCTGTGAACTCCACTTTTCCAACTCTGCAATATTTTTAGGATTCTAAGCCAATTCAGAGGCCCAGGCCTAGGCGAAGCTTACATGCTTGTGTAGATGGCATTTAATAATAAATATTCCCCATACCTCGACCTCTTGATGAAGAAAAACCCAAAAAATGGATCACTTAACGCAAATTGTTGTTAAACGTTTTTCATAACAACAACAAGCTTTTTATGTACTACAACTCATTTGTGTAGTCGAGTACACAATCAAGCAGTGTCTACAGCAACTACGTAATCAAGACCAGATTAAGTGGAAAAGAGAAGACACAAAATATTTAAAACTTTCGCTTTTCTTACAGATTCGCTTAAACGTTGTTTGTGTGTTCGAACGTTTCGTGCGCATACTCATTAGCGCGGCCACTAAAAATTATTATTATGTAAATTTCTACTTTTAGCCGACTACAAAATGCAAACAAAATGCTGAATTTAATTTATGTATGAAGTATGGCAGACGAACTGTACTTAAGTAGACAAATTATGAAATGTACTCGTAAAAAAAGTAAAATTTAAAGGGGGCGGGGAGTGCATAGTTAAGATATTTGACTCGCTTAATAAATCAAAAAATATGTGCAGAGTAGCGGACATTTTTTTTTTGTCAGACTGGGTTTCTGTGATGCACTACTTCGCACAAGCAATTGCAAGCGATGTCGGACATCATCTCTGTCCACCCTTCTTCCGCTCAGTATGATTTTTTTTCTTCGTGCACATCCAAACATGTAGTTCCCCCACATGTATACGCATGCTCCGACACTCACGTCGAAAGAGGATTGAAACATATAGCAGGCAATTATTTGATCGTTTAAAGCCCGGCTTACTTAATTCATTCTCGTATTGTTTTAAATCAACTTTCAGTGCTTTTCAGAAGATTTAGAATGGCATTTATATATGGAATAGGAAATATTTTTCAAATGCCGATAAAAATTCAAAGTTTTAGTGAAATTATTTGAAAAAGTCAAAAGACTCAATTGTCTTGCTTTCGATTTTAAATCTGCTAAAAAAAAGTTAATTTCTTTTATTACTAAAGAATGTTTTATTACTAAACATTTCAAAATATTTATTTCCTGAATTCACGTACTCGTTTTTAGTTGAAATGAAAATGTTTGCGGATTTGCCAAACCCCGTTATCGCGTGTGTTTAAGCACTTCCGAAAGTAAATTTAATTCTAAAAAGTTCTTTTTACTGCCGCATTTAAATGCTTATTGGACTTTTAATTACACTACAAACACACACACACACACACACGCATACACTCTGAACGGTAAGTGGCATGTGTGTTTGCATTAGACGCAACAGCATAAACGAAAAGTTAACTGAAACGTTTAGTTTCCAAAATATTTCTTTTTTTAAATTCTGTTACATTTTAAAGAAGCAATAAAAGTTTTCATTAATTTAATATAGAAATCGAATTCATCCGAGATAGAAAATGCTTTCCTTTTCTTAAATCGTTTCCAAATGAATTTAATTGGTTTTAAATGCAAGTTTCTGTTTTGAAAAAAGAAGGCAGAATGTCAAAGCAGAATCATTTTTAATTTTAAATGAATCTGCTTTCAACGTGCACTTGTCGAAAGTATATAATTTGCTCGTTTTCTTATTTCTTCTTTTTTTATTCTGCGCATAATATTAAAATAATCGTTTTTACGCTTTATTAGCTTCGTTTATGATAAAACCATCAGAAGATGTATTTTCTTTTCTTAAAGATACTTGTTCATCTGCTTACAAAAGAAGGTCAAACGAATCCAAGATTTTTATATTTTAAAGAGTGAAAAAGGTAATCACAGAGCTGTCATTCTGTAACTGTTCTCATTCCAACAAACCGGCATGTCTTCAGAGTTTTTTGGGGAAGCAAGTTAAGATGAAAAGGGAACGGTGTGAAATATTTCGGCACCGATGAATGCTACCCTGGCAATAACTTTTCCGTATTCCACATATATTGGCGCACATAGATCCTTCGAATAAAAAATTATTTCTTCAATCAGTTTTTTACCGTTTTTTATTATCGTTTATCTGTTCATGCGTTCCCCTCCACGCGTAGAATTCGTGCAGTATACGCCTAGCATGTTCGGCGGTTCGTTGCAGCAACTCAACTTGTGTAACTATAAAAGTAGCGATGACGAGATAGGAAATTCCGCACGTTGCCCAGGAACAGCTGAGAATATTGTTAACGCCTACATATTTCGCCCCATCTATATACGTGTGTGTGTAAATTGAAGTAAATGTTTTTAAAATATTTAATTTCATGTAGTCTTATTTCCCTTCCGGATCTGATCGCAAAAAATTTTAACTTTAGCACACAATTAAAGAAATTTTCTATTATGGCTACTAAAGAAATCAATTAAATGATCAGTAAGAAAATATTTCAAAAAGTTTTTTGTCTTTTTTTTTTAAATACCGATAAAAGTTTGATGATACTAATGGGAATAAACTTTAATATGCCAGTACAATTGAAAAAGTTTGAAGTTCAACTGGTTCAGAGTTTAATCGTAACATATTTTTTTGATTTGGCGCAAAATCACATCGTAAAAAAAAATTAAAAAATTCTTCACTACACTGAAATAGTCGCATGAATTCAATTTTCTATGAATTGATGGTCAATTCAATCGGCTTTTCTGAACGGTTTCTGATCGAATTTGGCAAAAAAAATGTTTGCTGGGTTTTTAATCGTAAGGCTTTGAATGTTGCTCCCCATTATAATTAATATTGCGTCACTAACATTTAACGACGCTAATAAAGATGAATTTGAGCACATTAAAACCATGAGCTCACAGATATCCCGAAGTATTTGTTTTATTTGCTGAACAAAACTACCACCTAATGCGTTTACTACGATTGCTTTCAACTAACGCCTTAAAGTATGCTTTAGTTATATAAAGCCAAATGGTAAATGGATTGTATGAATGCCACATTTTCGGATGCTCGCTTACAACGAGTTTTCATTTCCTGTCAGCTGCAACCCTGTAACATGAACAAACTGCACACTGAAGAATTGTTGACCAACAATGCAAAACCGTGTAAATATTATCATTTTCTTAAATATTGTGAGCTAAAATAACTTTTTTATTATTTCCAACTATTTTATTTATTTCAATTTTTTGTTATTTTCTAACTCTGCCTACTTTGTAAATTTTCCTATTCTCGTTTTATTTAAGTTTCTGATAATTAATTGAAAAATGTCATTCGTGTTTCTTTCGATTCTTCATTACAAAAGAAATAGTTTTTGAATCGAAAAGGCCTAAAGATACCCACTCATGCCGCACACTCTATACTACTCACATGCTATTCTTCATTTTAAATATTAACGATTCAAATGGATTTAATATTCTTCTTAAGGAGAACGGATGGGTACCAAACCACGTGCTTATAAGCAGTGAAACGCCAAAAAAGCATTGTTGAAGAGATACAATGGAACAGAGATGGCCACGGCCCTATAAGCATCCATAGTTTCAATGAAAGATAGCACAAACTTTCAATTTTTCGTCGATGCATGTTTATAGCGGGGAACTACAGTTTATCGAAATCTACTGCAGGACTATTGCCATCCGCCACTGAGATACTCATGTTTAAAGTGAAGATATTAAATTTCTTCGCTACAGTAAAATATGAATGGTTGCTGCCGATAACATAATGTGGTAGGACGTTTTTGTGTTTTTTCAACCACAAAAACTATAAATTAAATCTAAAACAATATTCGTGCTTTTAGCTTAATATGAAAGAAATTCCAAGTGTTTCCTTTTAATGCACTTTTTCAGGATTTTTGCAATTGCTTTATGGCGCATTTGCCTCTACTGGCTCTGTGTGGCTCTTCGTGTGTCATTCTATCAGACTTCGAACATATACTACGAACAGAAGGATGAGAATATTTGCATACAAATCTGATTTGAAGTTCTGAATTTCCTGATACGTCGCCATAAAAGTTAAGCTCTTGTAGTTCTCATATAGTTGTTAACTGAGTCGATTTCAATTAGTTTCACGATTGGAAACTGATTGTGGTCTCATGAAAAACAGATAATGTCTTTTAAAATAATTTCAAAAACATTATATGAAACTCTTGCCCAAATTATTTAATTAAATAAAAGCTTCTCTCTTATTGAAGAATAGTTTTTCATATTTTCGATCAAACTGAGCAAAATAAGAAAGAACATGACAATTTTTTAAAATTTTGGACTCATGTATGATTGTTATTTTTTTGGGCATGTTTTTATACCTTTCTTATTATTCCTTATCTTTTAAACGAGAATTCATTAATTTTCGCTACACACTCCATTCCAATCCGCGGAGGGTGTAGTTAGCTGAACTAGCCAAGTGAAATCAGAAGTAGGATGTGGCAGCTATAAAAAAGCGAAGAAGTCTCATGACTTGTTTTCAAGTGCTTAAAATAATAATTGGCATCGACAAAAATACATCGGAGCAAGTAATTCCTCCTTTTGTTTTCTTTAGCAGCAGTGGCGTGCGTGCTGCCACTTGAGTGCTGCTCATAGGAAAAGGGTCGGCCGGTACAACTTGCTTGCAATAAATTGCTTAAATCAAATATAATGCAAATAAATCTCAAGACAAGAAAATATTTTAAAATAGCTTTTAAAAGGTTTGGAAACCCTTTCAGCTCTTTGCTAAATCGCTCTATCGAAAACGCATCTCAAATGGCCACCCTAATCAACGTTCATGGGTGATGCTTAAGTATATCTTCGCGGTGTTGATGCGTAACAAAATATTTAACATTAAATCTTGAATAACAACACATTTTTTACACTTTTTTTACACTTTTGCTCTACAAGCTCTGCAAGTGCAGCGCAAATAAGCATCTTTATACAAACTTGCAAATATCGCTCAAGCATCAATTCAATCGGCATTCATTCAGTATGTGCAATGAAATTTAATACAAACACTTTCGCACAATTGAAGTCTGACGGTTACTTTCTACGAAATTGTAAACACTTTCAACACATTCACTCTTGTTTCGCAATCCATTCTCAAGTAAACAATTTTCGAATGTGTTTTTCAGGTGCGGTCAGGGGGAGCACGAGTAAGTTTAGTTACAGCCAGATGATCTATTTCAATTCAGGTAATGCTCCGTTGCATTTTACATCCATAGAACTGTGAGATATTTCTAGATTGTTTTTCTTTTAAACTTCTCTCAAATAAAATCTTTCATTTTCAAAGAAATGAAATTTTAAAATAAGGACATTATTTGCCATTCCTCAGATGAAATCAGCATTAATAAATAGCTTTAGGGTGACCTTTCTACTCCACATTTATAAAATCCAACTTAATCTCAACACTACAAGCATAATTGCACAATTTAATTCTGAATATTCGTTAACAGCTGACAGTTAATTAAGTAATCAGTAGCGTGTTATCGTCATGTGGTAAAATTTGTCTGTATTAACTTGATATGAATCTGCTATGAATCAATTACTTGTTAGAGAGATCTTAAGGTATAAAGATATAAAGTTATGCGCATGCGTGCACTCTTTAGAATTTCATTTAAAATTTTTTTTTTATTTTCCGAAATTGCCTTTTTGATTTGTTATTATTAAATTCAACTTTATTGTTCTGAATTTTGCATCCTTTAAATACTTAGAGAAACTTCCAAGCTGTCGGCGTTCCTTTTTTACATCAGAGTACAATACAGAAACAACAAAAACCAAAAAAACAATTAAAAAAAAATTGTTAAATTTTTATTTTAAAAATTTCGAACTAGCCTGAGTTATTATTCACGGAGCACTGACTATTTACGATTATCGTGCTGCTGTTCATATATTCACACATACATGCACAATTTCCATCTTTACATTTAGGCAAGCTAGTAGTTGAAAAGCATTGCGGTGCCACTCCTCTTTGAGTACGATGTCCTTGTATCTTGACTCCCATTTGAAAGTCGCATTAGAACAATTTTTATGGGTCATTTCCGTATGAGAGCGACTTGGTCCATCAGTGCTCCATCCAAAGTATCACTTGCCGATAGATCTTAACAGCATGGGTCGCTAAGCAAGTGGAACCATCCATAAATAATAATAATAAGTGAAAAAATAAAGTATAAAGAATATTTAAATGGCTCTATTTCATCTATCTAGTTCCTGTTTAATTAAAATTTTAATCAAATCTGTACATGAATTTTATTAAAAAGTATCTCTGTTCTATGCCTGTTGATTTAACGAGAAGATTTTTAGGAGTGTGTTACGAGTTAAGTGTTACGTGTTTAATTGGTTCCTCAAGCAACTGTTCCATTTGCAAAACTCTTTATTCGATTTAAGTATTACAAAACCCACAAAAGATCGAGGGGTTTAGCATAATACAAGGTCAGCCATCTATGGTGACCTTCATTGATAACGAAGGATTAGAAATGCTCCGTATGCAAAATATAGTTTTTATACGTGCATTTTGTAATATAATAATTTTTTAAGGCAACAACTCTGTACCGAGATGAGCGCGGAGCAACGAGTGGCCTTCTCTCCTTTCTAGTTCACGTTTCAAACTTTAAAGTATGGAAATTTAAACATCGTTCTTTTCCAAAAATCAATCTCCTCGAAATACTTTTTTAAACTTGTGATTGAACAGAGATCAGATATTCGGCACATATTCGTGATTCACCAGACTAATGCATTTGTTTAGTTACTTTTACGTTACGCTTGTAAACCTCAATGATTATGGCTTTAACGTAATTATTTTTGTTGTAGATTTTCTTTTCTTTGCAACGAGAAAAAGTGAATTCACAGCAAGTCCGAGTATTCGTTTTTAGACTCACATTAGGAAAAACCGTTGAGTATTTATGGCACACTTTGCTGAAGTTGAATAGACTTCTCTGTAGTTGTTTCAGTTTTCCTTCAGCTGATTCATGAGCATGATGCTGGTGGTTGGTAGCCAACGAGTTACGAGTATGCAAAAGAAATTTAATATCAGCAGCACATTTGCTTAATGAACTTTAATTAATTTTTAATTCAATTGTTAGAAAATCATTTATCGTAAGTGTCGATACTTTGGATTTGAGATTAAATTCATTATTTCATTAGAAAAGAAAATTGTTGCAGTTAAATTAATTGAAGTACATTCACGTACACGATGCGCGCTTACAATTGCATTAATTTCACCTTTCCTGAGGAATGAAATTCATCTAATAAATTAAATGAATAAAGAGAGCTTTTAAGTTTGATTTATTGGCTTTTGAAGATTCTTTTAGTTTTATGAAATTCTTATTTTTATTTTGAAAATCAAAATGTATTCATCCCTCTTGATCCTGCAGTCTCTCCTCGCTGAGTAGGCCTTCGTTTCTTAAATACTTGAGAAAAATTCATGAGTCTCGAACCCATGACTGGCATTGTAGCTGACGAACTTATTGGTTATCAGAATGACAACAAAAAATCCTTGTGAAATCCATAATTTTCACATTATTTTCTATTATTCGTATTTCGCCTAAGATCTGAACTTGCCAGATTGCGTAAAGTGACTTTCATGGCAATTATAAAAATTTTGCAAAGAAAAAATAGTCTAAAGCCGCATGCAAAGCGAAACCTTTTACGGAAGATGGGCGATTTTCCCTTCAGTGAATGTGAAGTCAAAAAAAAAAAAACATTTTTAAATGACCGGGGATGTGGCGCATTTTGTCATTTAGGAGAGTACTAGACGCAAAATTTTACTTTAAATGCAACAGTTCAATTGTAAATTCAAATTCGAATAACGTAAAGAAAAAGTTTTCCCCACAAATTTCACGAACGTGACTTTTATTCTAATTCGTGAATAAGTGGAACCATCCAATTTGTCCATCCAATATTTTTTTGGGGACTTACCTTACGGGCGCCTCCGTAGGCGATTGAATAATGCTCAGCCTAATGAAGCGGAGGTCACGGGTTCGATTCCTGCCTCGACCCTGGGTGTTTTCCTGGGGACAAGCCAAAAACTTTGCCGGTAGAGTTGGTTAAAAAAAAATTGTGCCTGGTAAATAAAAATAGTTCGAAAAATTTTAACGTTCTCCTCGATGGCAAAAGGATTATCGGCTTTTGTATTGAAAAAAAAAATCGTTACTTTTGATATTCGATCTTTCTCAAATATCACATATAAACACTTTTTCGAAATGTATGAATTTTCAGTGAAAGGCTCGGGTTCATCAGACCAAAGACTTGAAAAAAATTATTAAACGCCTTTAAAGTTGCTATTTTGGCTTTATTTTTATGCAACATGCAATTGTAGCATCATCGTTATTTAGCAGCAGCAAAAGCAACATGTTACAATTATTGATGCTGCTTGAAGTACTCGCACACCACGCAACTTTCGAAATCATCTGTAGCGAGAAAGACAGACAGATGATGCATTTGTATGCCGCGTGTGTGTAAGCATGTCTCAGCTCTATTTTCTATATTTTTATTGCGGGGTGTAATTTAAACCCCAGAAGAAAACTTTAGTTTAATAACACTTCACCGTGGCTTGTGTTGTGGCAGAATTCGGAAAGAGAAGTTGCCAACTGAGTTTTCATTTACGAACTTTTGCAAAAGTCGTTACAAATTAGGTTGTAGTGAAGCAGGTTGCAATTTCGTATACAAATTTTGTATAGAAAAGGTTGGCCAGCTCAGATCCATACCACTGATCTCTTGCTAAAATTAAAATCAAGTCAATAATTATGCGAAACTAAGTTCATGGGTTGAGTCTTTCACTTATAATGCTGGTGAACCGAAGAAGAGTCATATAAATTACTTAAACTCTTTTCCAGAGCAGTGCAATTGAATGAGAGAAGTATAGGAGAACGAAATCAATTTAGTCTTACTTGGAATCAATTCTTGTTGAATACAAGTCTAGAAGTTTTAAAATCTGTGAATTGGGTGTACCATAGTCGCTACAGCCGAAACGCATCAGTGCGGAATGCTGATGCTTCTTCTGTTATTTTTTTGTATTGTTTTCCCCCTTTTTGGCGATTGTAAAAATCACATTATCAGGAAATGGGAATCGTTCTGCAGTTAAGTATTTTTTAAGTCTTTTATATGTCACTGATGAGTTAGAAGTGATTCGATAGAAGTTCGTTGGTGCAACTGCCCAGCTCTGGTGTTTATGTTTGCAAATTGACAGTTGTAATATTTTTTCGCTTTATTTGGTTCACTTTTGTCCGTAACTGGCCCATTGTGCAATGCCTTGAAACCACTAAATGCAATGCAAGAGCAAAAGTATTTTTGTAAAAACATTAACATTCTTTTATATACGTTTTGTTTGTAATCGTTTGTGCAACAGAGACAATAAAACTGAGTTGCAAGTTAGAAATAATAATTAGTCGACATTGAACAGCCACAACCATAAAATCATACAATAAACAAAATAAACAAATTAGCTCTTAAGAAGTGATACGCTTTCGCGTTTTTCGCCCAAAGTAAATAGTGGCCACAGTACGTCCAGGACAATAAATGTGTGGATTATATGTAAAAAGAAATTCCTTTGGTGCAAGAGAAAAGAAGAGTAAAACTTAAGAAATATTTAAAGGAAAGAAAGCCACAATATTCACAAAGATGGCCTACAAAAAGTTCTGTAGGAAACAATTATTTCTAACCGTGTTGTTGACTTTTTGTACGTGTTGCTTATTAGTGTTGCCGGTTACAGCTGAGATACGTGCTCGCGGTGCAAATAATTTCAATGCAAATACTCATGATAAAAATAAAAATGGGAGGCAAGAACAGTTAACAAGAAAGTTAACCAAAGTTGATGACGAAGGTGATGCTGCAACTATTCCAGAGAGCTCGTCATCTGCACCTGCCTCTCACGTCAACACAGATTTTATGGATAAGCTATCGTGGCAATGTGCCAACAATGCCAGCTGTCTGTATTCCTTGGCTAGTGGCATATTTAGGTCATACCGTCGTGGTGACACGGTTAAGTTTGGCTTTTTGGATTTAGTAAAATTGCCAGCATCGACCCACAAAACCAAATCTAAATTTGATTCAGCTGGAACTGGTCGCAGTATGTCAACATTTGTCGACTTTATCAGCGGCAATGCCATTCGCATTCCGGTTGGTCCAATGGTTTTCAGTGTGCAACGTGCTGAAGACGACGACAACTACATAGAAGTTGCTCTATTGAAGAAAGCCAGAAGTAGTACAGGTAGAATCTTGTTCTCTTAAATTACCAACAACAAAAGGAACAAAAACAGAAAACAAAAACAAAATACGTGAAATTGAAACGTCTTGCAGTTGAGGTTCTTTTCCACACTCATTTGCAAAATGATCGTAATTGATTCATCTATAAGAACCGAAATTAGATTTTCTCAGGATTCGAAACTACTACTGCATTCGCATTCTACTTTTGCATTTTGTTCCTAATTTTGTGTTGGGATAAGTAAGACTTAGGACAAGCAGCACCAGGGGAAATTTCTGAACACTTCCGACTTGGTGGTTTTTCTTTATTTTATTTGCAATACTACTTCAAGCTTCTATTGCTTTTTTTTATTTCAAATGCACTGCAAACTTCTCTTTTCTTCTGGTGTATCGTCGAAGTATTAAAAAGTTCTTGTCCTGCCAGTGTGGAGAAAAGAAGTTACTTCTCCGACTCCAAGAAATTCCTCTTCTATTGTCAATCTGAAACATGTAATAAAACGGTGGCAATAATTGTGGCATGAGCGTGTGTGCGTGTTGGCATAATAATGCCATGCAGACACACCGTATACATGTCACTCATATTAGAACAACCTTGAAAATATATATATATTTCACCAACAGACACACATAATTTTCTTACGACCAGACATTTTTCACTTTCCATCAAGGGCTGAATTTATCAAATGTTGTTATTCTAGACGGAATGCTGCATTATAAAAGTCATCTTACAAAATTTATTATGATTTCAGCAGCGGCGCAATTAATTCTCTCTTTGCTTTTGTTGTGATTCATTCACGTCCACGTGAAATTTCACCTCTAGCAAATGCAGTGGGAAGCTTTTGCTCGTATAAACTTTTCTAGTGCTCATTGGTTTTTTTTTGCTAATGTAATAAATGCCGGCAGCGGCAATGGCAGCATAAACTGTACGAATATGTGGATGTAGGAATTTCAGTTTAGTTCCTTAAATTCCTTATATAAAATATGAGTTGCCACTTTAAGTGGATTTTATTCTGTGAAAGTTATTTCGTTACTTTGCACATATTTAACTAAACTAATGAAATAGAAAAACCGATTAAAACATTTTTATCACACACTGTTAAGTATTTTGGCCGCAAAAAATTATGTTACCATCTCTCTCAAGTCTAATTCACTGCTCGTACATCAATTAGGGGAACTTCTTTAATAAAGCACTGGCTGACTCAATACTTAAGCCAGGGATGGGAAAACTCCTTATGTAATTAGTAAACTCTTCACTTCGTACGCAAAGCAAAAGTATATTTCAATTTTGTTTTCAATTTATTTGTGATAAAAAATAAAACAATAGTAATAATTATTTGTTTACTAAAAGACGAATTGCGGCTGGTTTTCTGCAGAAACAGCATAAGTCGGAAAATTGCTATTAAATAAAATCACACAGCTAGCGGCCGATTAGGCTTTATTAGCATTTGCTGGCCTGGTAATTGTAAATTATATTACTCTTCTCATATGTGCTTGTCTACTCTCCCTTCTTATGGGAAGATTACATGTGATTGTAAGCAACTCTTGCTTTGCATAATTCAATTCAATTAATTTAAATTTTTTCAATTTTATTTTTATAGTTTTTAAATCAATAATTTATTAAAATCTTAATACATTTGAAATGTTATTCCTATTCTGGAAGAATTGCCGACAGTAAATAAATATTATTATTCGATATCAGTCCTCCGATAAAGGACATCTTAAACGACATTTTAAATGCTGATGCATAAATAAATTAATTATATAAACAATAATGAATAAATATAAATACAATACAAATAATTTAAACTGATATATCGTTTAGCGATTTTGATCATGGCAATTTGATAATCAATATATTTTCGATCATTTGCATAAACTTAAGATTGCTTTCGTTTGATTAAAGGAATTTTTTAATGAAAGCCATTTTCTAATTTTTCTAATGAAAATTTCATAGAAATAATCCTTTTTCTCTAGTAGGTGCATGGAAAGATCTGGAATGGTCTTATATGAAAGTTGAAATTTTTTCACCGAAAGAAGTGTGGAATTTTAAAGAAATGCTGGAAAAGCCAAAATGTTTTAAGGATAAAAAATGTTCATAAAGATATTTAAATTAAATGAAATGCTAAATTATAAAAGAAGAAATTGCAAACAATATAATCAATAGAATTTTACTTACTTGAAATTGTATTGAGATTGAAATGAAATGAAAGCAAGTTTTTAAATAATAATTATTGAAATAAAAAATTGATTTCACATTTTCTAAATCGGAGCGGGGAATAATGTTTTAGTTCCAAATCCGACTTTTATCACATACGCTGATTACGCTCAAAGCGGCGTTATGAGAGCAGTGTGACTTAATAGTGTGTGAGTGTTTAACACAAGCGCATGTATGAAAATATGAGACTTCCATGGCATATCAAGGCTACTTGCTGCTGTAGAGAGAATACTTTATCATTTGCTGTCCAAAACGAGCGCCGTATCACATGAGGTTTGATAAATTATTCCTCTAACATTTCGTATGCCCCTGATAGTTGAAGAGGCATAAAGTAACATGAAAACGTTCGCTCATGTTCACAAGAAATTCATTTGCTTTGTTTGTATCTGCAATTTATTTTTGGGAAATTTTAGAACTATTAATTACCAGCGAATGGCAAAATAAGCATGTTGCACTTTGATATTTTAATGTCCTTTTTTATATAAAAATTATAATAAACCTTCAAAGCACATTTTCATGTGGATTTTTGGTTTTAGTTGTCTGTACTATGTTGAGCAAATTTGATGGAGGTAAACAATTTTGTTTTCACGGCATTCGATAGGGAATAAAAATTTAAATTAATTAAATAGGTATTTAAAATATGCACTTTAATAAATAAAATGCAGCCAAAATTATCCAAAAGAACTTCAGGCAAGTCTGTAATGTAAGGAGAAGTTCCTTCGAAATATGCGCCACACGATTCTCGTCTTATTTTGCAAAGAAACCAAAAAAAAAATTTCTAGCTTTTCGTTTAACTTATTCCTGTGCGACCGCCTAAAAAGGTGCGACGTACTGCCGCGCATTCTTTTCCTTTTTACTCGAGAAACAGGAAATGGAAATAAAAAAGTTGAAGCGAATTTTGGTTGGCAGTAAATGAATTTGTTTTTATATAAAATAAATGGAAAAAATCTATTTAAGTTATATTCGAGCATTCAAACACCAGGGCTTTTCCTTACACACGAATAAGTATCGATAAAAAAAACGAAATTTGGCTATGGCCACTCAAAGAAGATGGACATTCTGGTTTTTAAATCATTTAAGCCCAATCACGAACTTTCTTTCTGGAGATTATACTTTCCCTACTTCCCTAATTGTTTGAGATGATTCATTGATACAGTTCGTCACTGATAGAGTCACAGCTTTGGATATTTTCCATTTCAGCAGATATGCTTCCAATCGTATTTCCAAATACTTAACTTTTATTTAATTTTTTCTCAACACTGAAGTGACTGCAGTGGAGAACCGCTCACAAAATGTGATAATGAGAAGCATAAAAGCCTTCCAAATTCAATGAATTTTAATGCAAACAGCAGTTTGTAAGTTTCCATCGGTGTAAACATAAATTTGGTGTACATCAATGAGTAGGAAGGGAATTACGGTCGTAAATTTTTCGTTCAATAAACCGATTAGTGTCATAAATTTATACATTTTTGTGATTGAATCAGAGTCAGAGGAGCGAGAAAAGTAAATAAATAAATTTTCTAGCACGTTTGGGTGGTGGAGGCGGAGATGGAGGTGGCTTATTGGGAGCAGGTGGCGATGGTGGTGGCGGTGGTAGTGGCCATAATATTTTGCAACGCATTAGGGGTAACAAGGATAAAGAAGATAAGAAGCAAATGCAAATGTATATTCCCATGTATTTGGCTGCAACTACGTTTGGTTGGACGATGGTGGCGGCCAAAGCGGTTGGTCTGCTCACCCTTAAGGCCTTGGCCATATCAAAGATAGCATTTGTTGTAGCTGCCATGGTGCTTATGAAAAAACTTATGGAAAATGCCTCGGAAAAGTAAGATTAATATATAAAAAACTAAATAAATAAAAATAAAAAAAATAAAAAAAAAACAAAATATTGTTAGAATGATGTACCAGTATCCGGAACAATCTCCATATATGATGCCGTACAGCATGGACTATGGAATGCATTCGATGGCGGCAGCTCCGCCTGATATGGCAACTGCAGCCGATATGTATGGAGGTGGTGTGCCCATCCATGCAGCGGTATCACCCTTGCAGGGACATCCAGGGCACCCGGGCTATGAACATTTAACAGCTGAGAGTAGCGTCCATCAAAATATAGCTGATATTCAAAACAATACTCAGGTTCTGGCAGCCTTAAATGCCGCAGGTCTGGGCGCAAAAGTGAAACGAGAGGACTCATGGTTGTCTCGAAGTATGTATTCAAATAATTTCTGCCTCACTAGTCACTCACGCTTCTCCCTGCACTTGCTCAGAACCCTTCAAGCACATTACACCCCTTGCACGATTTCCGTTTAAGAGTCTTCCATTATATTTAAGGAAACATAAGTTCCCTTTAAGTGAACTGAAATCTTATGATGATTTTATCACAGTGGCAGCGGTCGCAGCTGCTGAAGTGGTGGTGGATGAAAGAGAAAAACGTTTAAAGTTTAACTCAGATTTCGTTGGAGAAGACATTGACGGGGATGATGAAGAGGAAGATGATATTTTCAATGAGGAAGAGAGAATAAAAGAAACCTTGCAATTTTTTGGTATGGAAATACGTAAAAAAAAGAAATAATTAAATCGTCATGCACAATCATGCACTTCAAATAATGTGACAGCGACCTGCTTTACCCCAGCCACTATCGCAGTTTCGTCACTCTTAACTTCCAGTAATTAAAAATTATTAGTTTTCTCAGATCCTATTTGAAACTTGAAAAAACCGCAAAGTTATGAAAATGTAACTGCCATCGAGCGGGTGGGAGACGTTAAAAGCAAAAACTATTGTGAAGAAAGAAAAATAAAAAGTTCGTAATTCGTAATTCGTAGTTTCGTAAATTCAATGAACGATTTTCCATTTGTTATTATTCGCTACATTTCTGATGGAAAGATAATTCATTTACTAAATAATTAAAAAATGCATGTCTAGAGCTGCCATCAATTTACATCATCCAGTTCAACTCTTAAAAGCTTTTATGAAATATGGTAAGCATTTGGCATTATAGGGAAATGTTGCGATGACATCTTGCCCATTAGCCTCGTTGTCTGTCAGTTTAAAGCCAATCACGCTTTATGATTATGCTTTTCAACAAATTATAAGAAGACGGCAATGTTAAAAAATTTTTGCCCACCACTGTACATCAGAAGCCGAGCAAAGTAGTAAAGTTTTCACACTTTATTTAAAAGTGTACTTCTGCTCTAAGATGTAATTCCTTCCTCACGAATTATTAACTGACAAAGGATTTGCATCTAATCATCTCCCGCGTGTTGCCAGTGTTGTCTACGTTACAGTTTCAAAGGCAAAAGAAATCACATAAATTTTCAAAAATTAATAAACTATTTTAGCATTGAATGTTTATTAAGTTTATTACGTACTTTTTTTTTTTTTTTTTTTTTTAAAAAAATAAATAATTTTTTCTATGAATAAAAACATCTACAAGCCCACATAAGTTCAACACTGCCCATCTGGCGCACAACAATTTTTATTCACAAAACTTTACACTTCATTAAAAACTGCAATTGAAATCTTTCGTCATCAGCCAATGCAGCGCGGAGGCCAATGATGTACAATTATTTAAATCCGCACACCCCCTACTACAGGCAATAGCAACCAGCGAAACAACGAAAACACAGGTAAAAAAAATTGCGGCAAAATTGGATGCAGGATCTTGAGGGGACAATAATGAATGGGAATATCGCTGCACAGCTTAATGTCAAGTGCAATAACGAATAGTTAATTAATTTATTAAAAGGCAAATAACAAAAATTTAGTATTTTCCATAAAATTAAAAAAAAGATAAAAGCGCAGCTTAAATTTAGTTTACTTTAGTTGTAACGAGTGCTGACGCACCCACACACACACACAAACACACACTGACACACACTAATGTTTTCAATTTGTTAAAAAAGCAAGTAAGTTTTTTATTTTTAACTTTAGTTAGCTTTTAATAGAAAACCAGCAAAAAATGCTAAAAAATTACAAAAAAAAAATAAAAGAAAAGAAAAGAAATCAGACAAAAAAGTAGAGAAATTAATCATAAAAATCCAATTAATTTAGTGTATGGCGGCAAATGCGGGCAGTCGAGTGTATTTGGCGAATTGTAAGCAAAAGTTTGCTTTTTTATTTTTTATTTTTTTTTTATTTCCTTTTTAGTTAATTTGGCCAAACATTTTCTAAACATTAAACGCCACGTTTTTTTTTATTTATTATTTTTTATTGTGCTTGTATGTGTTACTTTTAATTTTAATTAATTTGATGAATTACAAACGGCATCGTTTTTTCGCCTTCTCGTTTTTGTAAAAACTATATTTATTTAATTTTTGTAATTATTTTTCATTAAACAATATTTGTTATAAGTAGTTTATTAATACAATAATAAATATGTACGTTAGTCAATAAATAAATAAATAAATAAATAAATAAATAAATAAATAAATAAATAAATAATATAAATAAATACCTTAAAGGATAAATCATTTAAACATAATTTTTTGTTATTCTTTTTCCTTCCGTTTTTACTTTTTTTTAACGATTTAATACAACGAATTGACAACCACCAACCATTTTTTTAGGGAAATAAGAACATTTTTGTGTGAATAATGTTTTATTTTATAAAAAAACATTCGATCAGAAAGAACAGCGCATTCAGAAATTAGTAATTGATTTTGCCGAAAGCGATATAGACATTAAATTTCAACGGTTTTTATAATTCCAGTTACGATGTATTACCAGCGAACGGCGAAGGATGAAGATAATTGATAAAAATAAATTAATTACCAGTGAATGGCGCAAGACGAAGTTAATTGATAAGAATAGAAAAGTTTGAGAAATACTGAAATATCGATAAATGTAGTTAAGAAATGTGAAAAAATAATCGCTATTTCATATTAGCCAATATCGCAATTAATAGAAAGTCTATAATGTGGACGATTCCGGAAAAGTAAAACTTTTTTTTTTTATTTTTTTTTTTTTGCTGTAAATAAAAAATATTTTAATATTCAAAATTTAAAGAAGTTCAATACTTGGAAATTCTCTCAAAATCTCGTCCTTAAAATCGTCTACTCCTACTGCTTTTATTGCATTTTTTTTTTCATCGAAATGCTCTAAACGGATCCATGATCTTTATAACTCTACTCACTTCTGCTGCTCCACAGTTGAGTAGCAACTGTCAGTGTACCGCAGTTAGCAGTTACACGATAGCGAGCATTAAAAATAAATACAAATTCTAGAAAAATTTTTTGGATAAATTCAGAAAACGTTTGCAAGCGCTTGAGGCAATAGAACAGAAAAAGTTGCGTTGAAAAAATTCTGCAGAGCAAGTGAAAATTCTAATTCTAGTTTAAGAATTTTTTCTAAAACAAAAAACAAATGTTGTAACAATAAATTAGTTGAAAAATAAAAAATTTTAACATTCCCAAAACCCCTCCAGAAAGAGAAAAGGATATTAATATTTTAATTTCAAATATGTAAATGAAAGGAATGTCGTATTATTTGAGTGAGAAATACTGGATTTGAATTTTAGTCGTATGAAGGAAATTTTTAAGAGACGAGCGATGGCTCACAATTTCTACAAAATATGTGGGATCATTGGTCGGGCTTTTGACCACTGAAAGCCATATCGTGTGCTTCTTCGGCTAATATTTTCGCTGGCACTTCGGCTATGCCCTCTATAAAACCGTCTAGAGCACGAGCCCAGCCACTGCTGGAATAGCTCTCATGATGTGGCACTTCAACAATGTGTTTCTTCTGGGACAAAAGTTTCTTTAAAGCGATAATTACCGAGAGTAGTAGAGCTATTTTGGATACAATTAATGCTTTGCCAGCTAAAAGGAAAAGACCTTTCAATAAAATGGCACCCACGATGCCAGCCTTGCCGATCATCATTATTAGCAAGGGTGCCATATTTTTCATTTTACCACGACCCTCTTCCAATGCTTCCACCGGACTGATGGAGACACCGAAGTTCAAATTGCCTTTAGGTTCGGTATTCATAACAAAATCTGCATTTTCACTAAACTTGTAGCGTAGCGTGCGTGATCTAATGAATTTCCATAATCTATTGGCGACGATAAGTCCCAACGTTTCATCATCCGAGTCAATGGAACGAGCTAAAAGCATGTCATCCTCTGGATCATCCGGTATATCATCAACATCTCTAGACATTAAATAAATTAAATGCATAAACAAATTATTAGACTTTAAAGACATTTAACATTTTCCGGCGCACCTGTTTTGTGTAACAGTGACTTTTTTGCTCATCTCTATAGACGACTTCTTAAACATTCTGTTCATGTATACAATTAATTTCAACATCATACACGAGTGGTTGTCTCTTTGACTGCACTTCACATTCAGCTTCTGCAGAAATCCCTCCTCCAATTGATTGCGATTACTTCCGAGAATCTGTATAAAAACAAAAATTAAAAAAAAGGTGCATGTAGTGATTTCGAAGGGATGTTAAAATACACCAACTGTTGTCAGGTACGAGTATCCGGTAGCAGAATGACGGACCTCTCATATAAGAAGTGTAGGGTATACTACAACGCGTGCTGATGGAGTGCCCCATAATTATTTTTCGAAGAGGACATTACTAAGTTGCACTTGCCATTTGAGCGGTGCGATGTCATACAATGAAATTTGTGAAAAGGAGCCAAATTGGTTTGTGTCAAAACTAACTTTTATCGATAGACTGTCAAGTTAAGAAACGCCCTTAAAAATCGCAATCGAAACTTACTCAGGAAAGAGAAATTGAAAACTCTACGAAAAAAAATGTTTGAAAAAAGCATTTTCTTTTGAGATGGAAATAATTTTAATGATTTTTGATTAAACTATTTTTTAATTTCCTTAAAATTTTTATGACTTAACAGTTTTAGAAATTTCTTTTTTTTTGGAATCTTGCCTGTGCAAGTATATATTAATTTTAATATATACTTAAATAACTTATACTATAATAACTTTCTCTTTGGTGTTGGGGTTGCTATTGGAATTGCCTTTTATTTCATTCTCTGTCCGTTTTTTTCCTCAAAGTTTGTCTGTGGCGAAAAGCAAAATTGTTCAAAGTGTATGTTATAGAAATTTCTAATGGCTTTAAGCAAATGTATTATTATGGTCAGAAAATACTCGTTTGTTGTTTCATATAAACCCTTTTGGATCCATTAAACATGCGAACTGGCGTCTACTTCTCATGGCTTTTGTGTTTACATAATAAAATGTAAAATAAAGCAATAAAGACGTAAATTGTAAATTACACTAGTAACTACTCCCTGAAAGGCTTCCATAGGATTCAAAGAATTCTTCCTATCAAATTCGATAACAGTTTTATGTTGGTTTATTACCAATGTAAAGAAGGGTTTGGTGCCATGGCATGCAAATGTTGGGCACACCCTAAAGGATAAAGCAAATTCCCAAAATTTTAATTCTTTGGAAGTTGAGAAGTAATTTGTTAGAAAACTTAATGCAGGATGAAGAGTGAGTTGTGCGTTCTAAGCCGAAAATGTGGTTTCGATAAAACGTTTTTCACTTTTAACTAGAACGTGTCTTCTGACAAATATAATAAAATAAAAGAAAAATATCGAAAACATCATTTTTAAGGTCCTGTAACAGTGCATAGTAAAGCTTAAATATTATGAAAGCCAGCTTCTCAAGATGGGCGGCAAGCCTGCATTTGCATGATGTATTTTCTTTCCACAACTTTAAATATACTGCTGAGGAATAATAAATAAAATAACAAATAAAAAGCCTAAAAAACACGATGTCATTCCTTATCGATGCCGTAACAGTTTAAAAAACAAGAAAAAAAAATAGTTTCTGAAATTACCATATTATCGTTGGTATTGATGGCGGGGGTGGCTCGCACCGTGGCGGCAATTGCAAGTGCGATGGCACACAGCAGCATCGGTGTTGTATTCATGTTGTTTGTGAACTCGTCGTGTTTCTATTTAACTTAAGCTTAGTTTTTGGTAATGCAATTAGTTTTTACTAATTCACTAGTTTGTGTATAATTAACAATAAATTTTTGTGTTGTATCCTTTTGGGTTTAAACAGTTCCTAAAGGACATTTATTTGTTTATTTTTTTTTTCAATTGTTAATGGATATAAAAACTTTGTTGCAGAAGTTTGTGCAATCTTTACAGCATTTACTTTTAATAAAATTAAAACTTGTGAATTGTAACTCGTTATATTTGCTTTAGTGGGACACGGTCGAAGCTTTTACTCACTCACACAGTTTGCGTACACGCATACTAATAAAACTTAAACACTAAATAAAAAAAAAAAAGTTCCTTTTTAAAGGATTTTGTATATCATTCTCTTTTTGGTAGCGTTTAATTTATTGGCAGTTTGGTTGCCTTTAAATGATGCCTAAACTACAACCTCTGACATGTGCGGTCACAAGTATTGTTTCGCCTTCGACTTCTTCTACTGCCACTACTTCGAAGACAACAACTGAGCGAATTTTGTGCGTTGAAAATGTGATGACATCGTCGTGATATAAGAAAACCTAATGCGAGTTTTCGAGAGTGTGATTAGATTTTATATGAATTCCAAGTGAAGCTGCGGCCACAATTGCAAGCAGTTCGCTTTGATGCTGCTGTTGCTCCTCGCTTATGAAAAGACAAGGAATTTTTCATTAAACCCACCTTTAGCCTGCTCTTGCCTTGTTTACGATACAAGTCTTTGCTATTTCGGAATTGCATTTGTGCAATTTTTTTCTTCTTGCCAGTATATTCATTGCTTTTGGTTTTGGAAAACTAACTCGTTTTCTGTACCATCACACTCCATTTGAAGCTGCAAAACGAAAAACTGTACGTTCACACACTGTCACAGATTTTACTGACTTACAATTAACACATGCGGGGTATTTTATACGAAACCGCAAATATGCTCCAAGAACTAAAATGAAATACTTAAATTGCAAACTGCATCACAATGCGTTTCCACGTCATTCGCATCCAAAAGTAGGCAATTAATTTTTATATATTTATTAATGGCAGTGATCATTTCTTATAGTCCAATTTTAATAAGGAACAAAATTGACGATATTTTGTATATGATTAGCAAAAGTGGGATGTGATAAAAAAGTGGTAGGAAACGTAATGAAATTAATAACAAGAGTGTGAAATATTTCAAAAACCCAAATTGCTGTGGCCGCCCCTCAGAACATAAATTATTCCTGAGTTGCATTGGACTGTTTAATCGGAAAGTACGAGCTCTTTGAAATGATATGATCGGATTTCGCTAACACCACCTTAGCACTCATCAAAGATACAAAGAACGTATGGCACAGAAGAAAGACAGAGCAGGATATATGCGATCAGGCAGACATGTTTGAGTTTGCCTTCACCAGTTACACATTCCAACACTAACTAACATATAAGGTATTAAAGTTCTTGGAAGAAATGTATGAACATAGATCAATTCGTAATGAGAACCGTATGTAGGGATCGAACCACGACTTCAGCCATTTGTAGTTGACATTGTATGGTCAGCCATGGCAAGCTCAATGGCACAATGCCAAGAGCTAATAAAAATTCGTATTACTTAAGATCACATGGTGAGAATTTATGGCAATCATGCTCATGCTTCTTTAATCGTACAGTACGATATATTAATTATAAAATATTACTCATACAGTAAGTCTATTCAAAATGGCGTCAACAGAGGTTTGAGAAATTTAAATGTAAACAAGTAAAAGTACTGAATGTTATACACTGAGAAATATTAAAAATTCTATTAATAAAATGCTCTTATCTTCCTACTTATGTAAGTGAAACGGAACGGGTTTGACTGCAAGGCAAATTTTCTTATTTATCTTTTATTAATACTCAAATTTGCTGATTTTCGTACTATATATTTTGAGAAAATTCTGAGCTGTTCGGTTTTAAAATTGTTGGTTGTGTATATACACCCCCAACCTTTCTGATAGAGATGGCATAAAAACAATTTCATCAAAATTAAAGTTCGAGTACGAGATGTATAATTTTCTTGCTTTGAATTGGCTAAAGGTATTTGCTTTGCATGCAGAAGCGAAGCTATTCGTTAATGTTGGCCGAAAGTTAATATTTCACTTCTGCAATCAATATTGTGTGTGCTTAAAATGGAACGACTCTGGTTCAATTCACATATTTTTTCTGAAACGTCCATGCAGCATACCAACATAAAACCGACATAAATTACTTATAATAAAAGCCACGCAGATCTTCAGCTCTCTGACTCGTTTTTCAAGTTCAAGGCGCTTCACTTTTGTGTTGTTTTTCTTTCGGTTTACTTACTTGCCACACACGCCAAACTTTTCTTCAGTTTCCATTCATTTCATCCATTTATCATCGTGCCACAAACTAACTGTGCTTAATTTTTTCGTTTCTTCCACACGAATATTCATCAAAATCATAAAACAAGAATAGTTGTTTATTTGAATTAAACAAATTTTTAATAATGCTCGCGTACGAGTACATGCACAAATGCATGCATGCATTTTTGAACTCGTTTTTGCGTGTTTCATGAAAGTTCAAACTTTCAAAATTTCGACGGTGGAGCTTTTTATTATGTAAATTCTCGGCACAACCGATATGTGGATACCAGTATCGTAGGGAATAGACTTTTCTAATCACGAGTACCTGCCATCAGTGCTTCACGACACGAGTGCAAATATTGAGTTTAAAATTGGGGCGATTTATCTAAAGGCAGAGCACTACACGAGGGTAGCCTAACTATGCTGGAATTGTGGCGAAACTGATTAAACTTTTGATATATATTTTTTAACGGAATTTTAAAAGAAATTTATGTTCTCTAAAAGTGGCGGATTTCTTGCAGAAGTGTATCGATTTACACACCATATTGCCCTGTTGCGGCTTCGCAGGATTAAGTATTCCTCTATTCCACTCCACTTGTATTCTCATGTACTCACTCCGGTAACTTTAATGTACGAGATCTATCGTAGATCTTTTTTTCATAAAACCAGAACTAATCGAGTAAAGTATTTCCCCCCATCTACCTGATAGTTGAAACGTTACTATGGCGCTTCACAGATCGGTTATTATGTTTTTGCAATTTCCATCCATTACAATATTTTCTTTAGCTTTTATTTTAAAATTCGATAACAACTTCCTGAAAAGGAAACTCTTTTTCAAGGAATTAACAATTTTCTGGCGATCCTCATATAGTTGAGTAACTGTACTTCTTAAACTCTCTTCGTTATGCGAACATGCACTGATGGGACAATATTTGATATGAGATTTCTTCTTTGCTAATTCTACGGATTTAAGTGAAACTGCTGTTGATGTCCCGCGTGAGAAGAAAAATAATAGCCAAAAACCTCACACATGTATCATGTTCGCATACAGTCACACGTTTTTGGCAACAGTCAATGAAACTCAAAAGCGTCCAGTGAACGACTAAGATGCTTACACTAGACAAGATGGACCGCATTTTCCAAAAGAAAGCGATTTCCAGGCACAAAATCTCACACACACACAAAAGCAGTCACACTGGTCATGAATGTAAAATGGAAAACATTTGAAATGGAGCCTTTTGAAAGAAATTGTTTATATAAAAGTAGAAGAAAAATATCAATAGCTTTAAGCATCGGCGCCAAAAATGAAAATTTAAAACAAGCCTAACAAGTAGCACCATCAAGTGGCTTGGCAATGGGATTAATGGCTTGGAAATTTATTAAACGGAATGGTATGTATAAGCAGACTGTAAAACAGCGTAAGTTGCTGCTGGAATTAAAAATTTAAAATAATTTTCCCAAATTGATCCTTAAATAAGTTGTGAGAAATGTTTGCATTGGTATGAAGAATCCAACGTATGCGTACATATATTGAAAGCAAATGGTTGTGGGAAAAGATAACATCGTAAGACTGGGGCTTGGAATGGCGGCTTTATTATGTTTCAGGCTGGCAATAACCTATTGCACTGTAATTGTCTACTTTCAGTGTAGTTTTACGGGAAATATATGTCGCCCACTCGCAGTCGAATTTATTTGCAGAGTGTAGGGTGCATATAATTTAATAGCAAACACGAGTTTTAAATTTACTTCTTAGTATTTTAATGCCTAAAAAACTACATGCAACAACAATTGTTCACACATCACTTGCTGCTCAGGCGCCAGGTCCGTTGCACTAGATTGCACTAAATTTAATATAATCAGCAAATGTGTACGAGAGGTATTTTGTAGTTTTACGATGTATCATCGTTCTCAAGTAGCGTTAAAGCTTTTTATTTTGCACTTGATATCACATTTAAAAGAAGATGATTGAAAAGAAAAATAAAAGTATTAGAAAAATATCAACTTGCGTGCCAGAAGAAAATTCATACATTTCTAAACTTTGGTTTGAATTTGCAAGTGCATTCATAGCCGCATGGACGCCACTCGTGTACGCTGGGGTTTCTGCTGCGTAAATTAATTATGTGAACCAACCAGGGGGAAGAAATAAATCTTATCATATATCTGACCCACTTAGATTCACTTTAGCTAAATTTCTTTCTAGGTCGAATATTTGCCATCTCACTTACTCTTATTTATTTATATACACAGTTAAGCTCATTAAACCACCACACGCATGCGCATAGAGGCCTGGCTTTGCGGTTTCGGGAGAAGAAATAACTTTTCATTCACTAAATTTCTTTCATTACTGATTGTTTTTCTACTATTTTTTGTAAAAGAAAAACTTGACAATCTTATCTTGTTAAGTGTTGAAGAAATAACAAATGATGCGAATTATTCAAACAAAAAAGATATATCTTTAATTAAAAACCCTGTACGCAGCATCCACGTCTTTAACGTTGTTGCTTACGGCCACGCAATTTTCATTTCTTGAACGTGGTTAATCATAAGATTGTTGTTAGAATGTTATTGCATTTCTATACTCGTATTTAATCATTTTTTATTCAAAAGATGGCAAATACAAAACACCCGCAAAGCAGTTGCCAACATCAGTTGAAAGGTCAAACAGAATGCTCGACCAAAAAGTCCCCGATAAAGAATTTATGATGTCATTAGACTAAAGGACAGTGACACGATACTAAAAAATTTGGAGCAAACCAGGTTCATGAAATATCGTTGAAGGGGCAAATGTCTACAACTGTGAGCCACTTTTCACTTGGTTGACACACTGTGCAATGCATTTCTTTGCTCTCTCAATGATCATTGTAGGCAGATTATAACAATATTTGTTTTTTGGGTTGCCTTAAATGGGGACTTTGAATTACTTGAGTTTTACTTAAAATGGAAATTCACTTTCTCTGTATCTGTATCGGCAGTTTATTATTGTTAATGTTTTCACAGATTATACTTCTACATTAGTAATTCTCATTTATTGCCAATTAATTATTTAATCAATTAATTAGCTTATACAATATCAAGATTGTATAAATTCTTGCATCCATTCTTCTATTTTATTTTATTTTATTTTATTTTTTCAAGTTTTCTCACTTACGTTTACAGTCAATAATTCCTCAAGTACTTTATAAACTACTGATACAAGGAACTGATACAACTTCGTTGGCTTCAATCTCCTACTTGTTGTAAATCTGAAGAAAGCATATAGTGTAGCATTAATTAAATGCTCTATGGCGATAATGTTAGTCATTAATTTCCTTAATGTGGTGCGTTTCTAGGCAAACCGTTTATCGTTAGTTATTTAGTTTATTGGCAATTGCTTAAAGGGCTCATCGATATACCCCTATATGTCTTTAAGAGGATAATCAATAGTTTTTTTTCTGGTCGGTCGTTCTGATCTATACAAAATAAGCCCAAAATGGTAAATCATATGCGGAGCAAAGTATTAGTTTGACTGCGTGTCACTGACAAAACGCCAGTAAAGTTGTTTATCAGTGGCGGGGGCATTATGGTTGCACACACATTTTATTTTATACCACATAAAAACTTCATCTGTCGACTTCGATGTAATAAGAAACACAAATAAATTTTTGTGGGAGAGAACGAATAGTCTTATAAAAATACAAAATCGGTTTTATAAATCCTTACCTTTCACGACGCGCTTCTTCTCATAAATTAAATCTTCTTAATTATTTCGAGTTTTGTTTTAATGCTTTAAACAGTTCGACATGTCAAAATTTTGTTTCAAATTGTCTCTGGTAAATAATTAGGTTACAGTTCGTATAATCTGCAGATTTAAATAATTTCATTTTGCATGTGGGAGGAGAAAAACAAATTAGTGATTGTGGCAATAGTTGCCGAAAGTTTAAGCTAAAGTTCTCCACACTTTCAATATTAAATAAATATTTAACTGTTATAATTAAGTTGTGACTTCTTTTTTTGATGATCTATAATGATTTCTTCGTCCAAGGAACTGTATCCTTTTCAAAATAGTCAGAATTCAAGAATCACGTTCTTTATAATCTTATAGGCTCGCTTATTGTTGGTCTGATAACGTCGAAATCAATTGCATGAGGATCCTTTTCCTCTTGCGACTTTTCTGAGAGTTACTTTTAAGATAAACTGCATTATCACACAAAGTCCTTTCGGAATGTCAGCAATTCAACAATAATATCAAAAACTCATACGTATTGATAGAGAATATTTTCTCACATAGAGAACATATATTTTTTTTTTTTTATTTTTATTAACTTAAAAGCTTAAATATTATTTATAAATAAAAATTAAACACTAATACTTTAACAAGAGTAATAACGATTTAACAAAGCGTGTAAAAGAAATGCGTGAAAAATTAAAAGAATGGCCCTGGGATAAGACTTAAATGTCGTTTGCTAACAGAACTTCCTCCCGGATTTAACTTTTCTGCTCACTTTCAATATCTTTGCCAGTATTTCTGCCGTAGTAACCAGAATAGGCAGCATCGTGTGATGATGTTTCGCCAAAACTAACCGAATTACTCGCTGCAGGATTGCCATAGTTTTTACTGTAATAATCTCCGTAAGGCTTTGAGAAACTTGGATCGGGTCTGCTGTAATGAGAATTGCCTGCACCAGCATCGAAATGATCATGATGATGATAGTAGGTGGCTGAACCAACACCTTGCGGCGAATACTCGGGAAAGGTATTTTTACTGCCGAACAGACCAGAAAATAAGCCGCCGCCGCCGCCGCCGCCGCCGTAATAGCCGGGACCAGTAGAAGGACGACAAAACTTCAAGTATGCGAAGAGACCGGGCAGTATGATAGCGGCCAAGCCAAGTATCTTCTTCAAGCCGACAATGCCCAAGATGAAGGGCAGGAACAATAGTAATTTCAATTTGAATATTTTCAAAACCAACAGAAGTGGAATAATCATTTTCTTTAATTTTTTACGTTCTACAAGGAAATGATTGCTAATTGATAAAATTTATTCTACCACTTATTTTCTACCTAAAACTTACTTATGATGGGAGCATGTTTGTCCTCAATGATATCCAATTCACTGTCAATTTCGTTTCCAATGAAACGAGCATCATAACGACCAGCCTCAGTGAACTCTTGTGGCACATCAATTTCCAAGGCAGTAGATTTAATAAATCTGGAAAAAAGAAAACACCTGATAATATCAACAAATTCAGTAAACTTGTTTCCATCTGTATCACTTTGCCGCCTTATTTCGCCCTTTTCGTAAAAAAATAAGAAGCCAAGAAAGTAAACAGTCAGAGTCTGGCTTTTTTTCTATTTGATATTAATTGCCCGTATGTATCAACACTGATGGTGGGGAAACTCAGTTTTAAGGGCATTTAGCACTGAAGGCTGGAAGTATGGGCTTACCTTTCAGCTCTCCTTAAAGCATATTTCAGTAGCTGATTCCAGTCGTCATCTTCATTGCGGGGTTCCTCTGAATATTCGAATGGCTCTTGCAATAACGAACGCTGCTGAGATTCAGGCATACGAACCACACGAGCAAAGTCTGTCAATCTAGTGAAAGTAATGCAATGTTAAAGCAAATTAAAGCTATTAAACTAATTAAAAGTAAATGAGAATTGCAACATTAGAATTCGCTATTTAAATTAATTTAAATCTTTTCTGTTGCTGGCACAATTCAATGTTTTTACCAAAAATTCTCTTGTGATAAATTCTTGTGGCATGCAACATTACTGATGACTTTATAAGCCACGGCAGAGAAAAAATGGATTCTTGTCGGAAATTGGCCACTCTATTTAAAGTGTTTACGTACTTGTATTGTTCGCGATAAAAGATTTCATCAAAGCTATTCAGCGCTTGAGTTTTGAAGCACTCCGATAGGTCGCCGCTCAAGCAATTTGCATTTGTACGAGACAAGTAGGGATCGTTCTCAGCACCGCCCAAACCAAAGATACTAAGTATAGAAGAGCGCCCCTGTTGCTGCTCCACATCAGCCGAGTTTTGCTGTTGTTGCTGTTGCTGCCCTTCCTGATTAGTGAAGATTTGTTGCACATGTTGCTGTTGGGGTATTGAATTTGACTCCTGATCTGGAAGACGTAAACCTTCAGCTGAGGTCGCTACTATTAAATTGCCCGCACTATAGAGCAACGTCGTTGCAAGTACAAAAAGTCCCACCGATTCCATTCTCAATTTCATATCTAAAGGAAATTAAAAGTAGGAAATTATTTTAATTAGGCATTTCTTAGTTCTCTAGAGACTCAAGTCTCTCTTCGATCATCCGCCAAAAATTTCACACTTTTTCTTTCACTTAAGCTGTCTTATTTAATCCTCGTTTAAATGCATTTTCATTAAAATCTTTTCTTGAGGCATTTAAAATTTCTTTTAGATTGTAAATACTTTCCCGACAAGCTTTTTCTTTACTTCATACGTAATTGCATACGTTTTGCTTTTGCTTAATTTCTTTTTAAGATAAATTTGACAATGTACGCATGAATTTAATTGATTTCTAATTAAAGTTTATTAACATTTGGCGGATTAGCACGGAGGGAGATGGAAGAAATCAAAATGCAAAACCGGTGCTGAAGACTCTTTTCTGCTCGCTCTGAAGTATTAAATGGTGGGCCGGTTGGCTGGCAGGGTGCAAGTGGGTTTGACTGCTTTTAGTCGTACATTAAAAATAAAATCTTTCTTGCTATGGATACGTCTGGATTTCACTTTGATCAAAACAAAATAAATTAAAAAATAAAAGTTTTTACTTTTTGCCTAAAAAGCAAAAAGAGATAAACAAAACTGCCAAGCAACAAATGTAAAATTTTTTACATAAACACTGCCATGTAAATGTATGCGTAAGTATCTGTTTGCTTGGCTTTGTGTGTGAATATAAACTTCGTGCCCAGTTGCTGGTGTAGCTATTAGGCAACAGATACTGCGTAGGGGTTAAGATATGAGTAGTATATTAAATTAGTCACTGCTTAAGTTTGTATTTTGTGTCCTTACATTTTGTGTATAAATTGTCGTAAATGGTGTGTTAAATTGAGGGTTTTTCACTCGAAAAACTCAGAGATCGAATCGCGTAGGGCCATTAAGCAAGTTGAGCAAAAGAGGTAAAAGAGATTTTTTTCATAATAAGCTACAGAGGTCAAGAGGCGGAGGAATTGATAATCGAAACGAGCTTTTACAAGTAGTTTAAACTTTATTTCTTAACCTCTACAAATCACATAAAGCCGAAATACGCAAACAACGCAAACACGTAAAGCACGAAATGTGTTCCGGGTTACATGCATATTGGCAAGCTAAGGCGGAAAACAGTGGAGTGAAATGGCTACTAAGGAAATGATATATTTGCAAACGTTACGTAAACGTAAGCACGTACTCAAGAGTAAAGTGTTACATACAATATAAAAGTAAATAAAGAAATTCAATTCCACGCTCATGCGAAAGCCTGGCAACAGGCCACCCCGAAATAGAAAAGGGCTACAAAACCCCATTCTAGCAGCGCCCAGTTCCATACCAGAGGCGCTGGAATAAACTACTATCTCTTCGTCTTAATATCTGTACAATAAGTAGTTCATCATGGTGAATACGAACATGTACATTCTGTACCTAAATTGGCAAATCCACAAATAATTTGATGTACATGGAGTCATTCTTGCCAAAACTCAACCCTATGAAATATATATGTGTACCTTGGCAACAATTATTCTATGGAGAATATGCTGTAATTCCTTTTCCATTACCGAAATTAGAACCTGCACTTGACAATATCCCCCTAAAGCAATCCAAGTATCCACTGGATTATTTCTTCTAGTTAAAGGCCATACACATGCATTTATGCCTCCTTGCAAAGTTCTGGCATGACTCAGAAAGCTCTCAACGTAAACTCACGCATTTTGGGTTGCCCTGCTTTTCACAACTTTAGCCTTCTCGTAAGTCTACTTAACCAGCGAAATTTGATCCCGTATTTCTTTCTTGCTTTTGCTTGCGAACAAACAAATAATCTAAAAGAGGAAAAAATAAACGTTGACAATAACAGGCTTTCAAAGCACTTACTCGCACATCCACATTTTAATAAGCTTTATAGAGTTTGTCAATTTTTTTCTTTGGTTTTTTTTTTTTTGGTTTAGTTGTCGGTCGTATTTAATGACACACCTGACATACTTTCTTTTACTCTCAGCCATATAAACAAGATCGATCATAAATTAGCCAAGATCAACATTATATCAGTGTGCTTTCCTTTATATATGTTGCTAAATGAATACAACAACATAACAATCGATACCGAAATCAAATCATTTGTAATCACTTCAAGTGATTGCACTCTCGCCGAATAGCAACTGGACTCAGCATCCGAATAATTGAACACATTTTTCCCGTTTGCCTTTCAGCCAATGAATTGTTGTTTCGAAGCAATTGGTGTTTAAGTTTTTGGAATTTACGTGTACAATAAGTTTGTGCAATATGGCTAAAATATCGAAACGACTTTGAACATTTTAAACGATTTTTTTTTTATTATTTATGTGTTTATTTTTTAAAATTATTTTCATTCACTTGTTATTTGCTTTAAACAATTGTGTTTAGCAGTTGTGAGAGAATTTCACTTTAGAGTTGTTCGCGTCTAAATAAAACTGCGCACTTTTTGCCATCGCCGTGGCTTTTGCAGCTTATGAGTGTGCAGCTGCTTCGAACCAGCACAAGCTTTTTGCTTGCCTTTAAACAGAAAAGTGTTTTAATTTTACTTAGTTGCGTGTTGTAGCAGATGTTGTTTGTACTCGTGCTTGATCGTGTTTCACTAAATTCTGAACATTTCTGTTCTTGGTCTGCTTTCTTGGTGTATGGGCTTTCAACTAGAACCAGATTCAGTTAAAGCATTCATTTTTTGTTCTAAATTCGCAACGACTGCATATTTCGCATATGGGATTGTGTGCTGAAATTCTTGATGCGAAACTTTGATTTCAGATTACTCAATTATGCAACCTACCATGTAATCACACACTCATACAAACATACATAAAAAATAATTATTATGATATGAGAATAAGAACACTTAAAAACCATAATAGGAATTTTTTTTAAAAACAAAATATTAAAATTAAATTAAAATATTAAAGGGGAATCCCCACTACTGGTGACTACAGGAAAGTATTCTCCAGCGCTTTTAAAGACATGGACTATAAAAACGAAACACTATCGAAAGGCGTAATCGATAAGCAATATATAAAAATATCAGTATCTCGTCTTTAAACCGAAATCGCCTTCAGTCTCTTGCCACTTCCGTTCGGTTGCAGCAATACTGATTATAAGACAACACTGCATGTAATAGGAGTATGGCAATTTTCCGCAATTTTTTTTTTTTTGTAATTTTTTCTTGATTTTGTTAAGCAATAATGTAAATTTTTATGGAATACTGTCGTTGTGAATTTATCACACAAATTGCTTGAGTGATTGAAAATATTTAATAAATCACCGAAAATAAAATCCGTTTTATTCGATTTGCCTGTTGCCGCTTTTACCTGCTTTCGATTATCTCTTAAGTAGCAAATAAGCTTTTAATGTGATAAATTTCCAGCACATATTTTACTCCAATAATTTAATGAATAGTTAATTCGTTTTTGGATATGTACGAGTGTGTGTGTTTGGGGTGTGTGTGTGCTAAATGTATATGGAGGCATCATATACGTAAGTAATATTGTTCGTTAAAGTGTGTTTAGTGGACTAACAAAGCCCACAGTTGTTAAGACAAAACAGTCTGCAGTTTTCATTCGTTGCTTGTGCCAACAACAAGCATGTTTATTTATGGTTCCAGCGAAATGGTTTTATATAATTTTTAAATGTCATTCTTGGTTTCGATGTAACAATTCGGCTACTTTTGATGCCAATATGGAAGCATTAGTGAAAAAATTTAAGAGAAATTAGAGTGTTAATTGGATTGTGTAGAAATTGTACAGAAGTGTGATGAGAAATTTGGCTTATGTAATTTATGGCTTAAAAAAAGTTTCGAAAATAAAATAATAAGCTGTGCCATTTAAGAAAGAAAATTGGTAAACCAAAAGGACAGTTTGGAAGAATTTTGAATTAGTTTTTTAGACTCTCCCAGCGGTATTTGCATTCTTTGTAGCATTCGCGATCATTTTCAACTGCTTGCATTCTACATTCTACATACAAACTGACATTCTATACAAAAGTGAGGAAAACATTAACAGAAAAAGTTAGGCATTTTTCGGTATGGAAATATTTGGGAATGACGAACGTGACAAATAAAGTAGATTATTCGTTTAGAAAACTGGCACATATGGATTAAACGGCTAGTACAACTTGTAACTATAGACTCGTAATTAGACTTTCCAAATATGATTGATTGGTTATAGCAAATTAAATGATGTATTCATGAATATGCTCCCCTCCAGGAAACAGAGTTAATTTTCTCATTCGCCAGAAGTACGCTATTAGAAGATTAAAAATTTATTTCTTCTTTACAGGAAGAATAATCACATCATTATAATGACTTTATAAGCGGGATTCAGGCGGGCGGGAAATGGCTTACAAATTAAAAGACAAACTCACTTTATGCCACCCTTTTCATTTGCCATGAAGTACATTAAAATAATTCAATTCATCTTGGCAAGATGTTTGACTGCAGCAGCAAACTTATTATCCGCATCATAAAACGAAAAAGTAAAGTAAACTTGCACGAAATAAACTTTTACTTTTGTTTTTCACTTTTTTCTACTCGTATTTTTTCCATTTTTTTTAATTTTTATTCATTTTTTTTTTTTTTTTTTTTTTTTTGTTGTGTGATATCATGATAAAGTTTCAGAAGTTGCTTAACAATTTCTTAATTTATTTATCTGTTTTATTATGATGACGACGATGAAAGGCACAGTTGCCAATGCCACGATGCCTACAACAAACATACACCCAAAGAAAAATGTTATTTAATAGTGTACGAAATGAAATATTCATGAATGTTGTTGTGTGAGTGCGTGCTCGACTAATCGATAAACTCGATAAATTAAAACGGCTGATGACGAATGCCTGTAGAATGACGAAATTTTGTTAAATTTTTGACGCCTCATATTATTCTTTTCGATCGTTTTTTTGTACAAAAGTTAATGCTGTTAATAAATCTTGCAGCTGCCAAGTATTTTCATTAGTGAAATTGATAAGTGAATACATATTTTATTCTGATAATATTTTTACTGCCAAAATACGATAAAGTTATATCCCTAATGCGTACACAATTCCACCTAAATACAGATATCAATATGTTGAATATTCGTAGTTCGGCAGGTTTGTTCCGCAAGACATTAATGGAGATGCCTTACCTACCGAGTCAACACCAATTGTTTATTAATTGCAGGTAGTCGCATATCGACAAAATCAAAAAGCTCGATCCTTTTGCTGAATAACCATGTGCAGAAAGTCGAAAAGTTTAATAGCTTGACGAAATCACAATTTATCTACAATTTTTTAGATATCTTGTTCTAAAGGAAACATGATTTGAGTTGGTTTGTCTCTCCTAAACATAGTTAAACGACACCTTCCCCAAAAACCATTTTTCAGTTTAACCAAACATTCGTAATTCTTCAATTATTTGGCACTTTTTAACTCCTTCTCATTTTATCACCCACTTTGAAGCTGAATAGAACCCAGAGAAGTTAAGGAGCCTGTGAAACGAGTTACATAATAAGCATAAGCAGGCTACGTCGTAATTACACTGAAGAAAGCAACATATCAAATATCCTTCGAAGGACAAAAACCAAAAATAGTAGAAGGAAGTGCATGCGTGGGCATTCGAATTGGTTTTTAATATCGACTGCAGCATCCAATCAGTTTCCGAATACACCCAAAAGGACTAAATTATATAAATCGGCAAATTAATTTAAAATTAAATCAAATTCATTCAACAAGTAACTTCCTTAACCCATTTGCGACCATTGTACCTATTTGGGCACATCTACTTTGAATACTTGAATATGTCATAATTAAAAATTGTAGAAACAAATTAAATGTGCAATTTTTTCGCCTCGTATAAGACCAGCGTGTCAATTTGGATACACCTATTTTATATACCCAAAAAATGACTTTTTTATACTTCTGTATTTTTGCTTAAAAACAATTTTTTTTAATGTATAACTATTTTACTGTCATTTCCGTTTAGCTTTAAATGGGTTAATTGGAAATATGACTCGTACATGAAAGAAAAAAAAAAGTGAAGAATTTATCCGAAGAAATTGGAAGTTTGACTTAATATGATTCTTTGAGGGTTTTGCTCCTCCTTTTGCTTTTGGTCTCAACAATTTTTTTTTTACCAGAATACACATTAACTTATGAATGGTATAGCATTGAAAAGTCATTCGTTATAATTATCCGCCTTCCTTGTATTTACAAAAACCAATATTTTTTTTTTTTCTGTTTCGCAAATCGAATGAGAAGTGTATTCACAAAATTCTGATTTAAGTTCGAAGTAAACGCCATGAGGTCTAATTATTATAATAACAAAATTATTTACTTTCGCTTTCAAAGCCACAGAACACTTTATGGCATTTAAATTCATTATTTTCATTTCAAATCTCAATAATTTATATCCGTTCAACGTTTAATAGCAAACAGTATTAAATACTTATTAAGGCAAATTAAATTGAATACGCTATATAATTGTAATTGACGGTAGCGTCCGTCTTGCTTTTTCCCGCTGCCCTATTTGCTTTAGCAGAGCGTTTATTAATCATGGATTGCATTCGTAATGCCCGTAATTATGCTACAACTAGTCTTAATTGAAGAAAAATACAATCTGCTTCAATATGTTTACACAATAGTACCCTTTTCTCCGTCAGCAAGTCGTAATGGTAACGTGCGTCATTTTGGGAACACAAGCATTTGTGTTACAATACAATAAAAGAAGTCGTGTTGCAAAGCCAACTTTATTATGGCCAAGAAAGCAAACAAACAAACAAAATTATTTCTTAATAATGGCACGCTAGACACACGTGTCGCACTGCTGCTAAATATTTGTCAGCACAACTAGAAATATTTATTTATTTGATTCATTTGCTTTGTATACTCAACCAGGCCATGATAGTTAGACTCCTCTATTCCGAGTGGAAAGAAGTGTGCCACTGCAGGACATTTAGAAACCTTTTTAAATATTTCATTGAAACACAATCTCACAAGCCGGACTTGATTCGTGACCAATGAAGAATTGTAAAGTGGCATTGAAATGTCGCCTTAAAATAGGCTACAATTGGCGTTGTCAGACTTGTGTAATTCCCACCACGAAACAGAAATGTGTTGCAGTTAAACAAAATATTTTCATGTTTTACATCAATTTGTGGTTTCATAGCCAACGTTGTTCGAAATTCTGCTGCCCAGCTGTAATTACACCCCGCAAAAAGTGTTAGTTTTTAAGTTGTTTTATTGAACTTTAATTATGGACCTCCCTAATACTGGTAATCGAATGTTGGGAAGATGCCGGCCATTCAAAGTGTAGCAAAGTGGTAGGTGTGATTGGCATTCATTTAGAAAATAGTTCGGATGCAAATTATTAACTGGTGCCAATTTTTTCATGCAAATTTCACAGTTCCTGCAGGACTGCAGTGTTGTCAACAAGAACAACATGTTGCTTTCATTTATTAATACTGGAGCCCAAATTACAAATACAAATTTATTTCTAGCATTTGAGAAGTCTATACTTTTGATGAAATATTCTCCCACAAGCACCATATTACGTGGTGTGAAGGGAAAGGGTAATAAAAAATTCTTTTAAACCTCGTTTTATTTTGCCAGCGGCTTTTGGCTTTCGGCTTTCAGAATCCTTAAAGTGATGTTGAACCGAATTATGATGTTTCATACATTCTGAGAAGTCTGCACAATGAGTTGGTTTCACGGCTTTTAAGGCCGACGAAATCGAACGGGGACCGGGTTCCACTTCAAAAGCTTAGATCGCAATTAAACTAGAAGTGCTCGTCCATTTTTCTATGCAACTGATTTTTATATATGCGATTATCTCGTCAAACAAAATTACCGCCTAATGGAATCGGAGCTGCGTTCCTCTCAAAGGACTCACACCCTTAATGGATTTCCAGTGAGATACAATTCAGCGCTCCTTAAACAGTATTAGGAACTTGAAAATTAGATACGCATGTTTCATTTCAATCCACTTTTATAAGAAATACTGCTGTTACTTCTCTCTTCCCCCACCACACATACTTTAGAGTATTGCAAATTGCACATCAATGAAATTTGTGGGGTTTTTATAAAAAAATGCCAACAGCAAATAAGAATTTACAATGTGGAAGGCTTCAAATAAGTGACTTCGCAAGGCGAAAACGGTGTATGCAAGGCAAGGCATCTTAAGGATTTATTTCTCTCTATTTTGACTTGCTCCTGGTCCCAAAAAACACAAATATTGTTAAAACTGAATCGGGATGTTACAAAGCAGCAAACAGATCAAAAAGTTAAGATTTCTGACAACTGCAAATTTTATAAATCCTGCAGATAAGCTCCGCTCAAAAGACATGTTGCCATCCGCAATCTTTGTAAGACAAACTTGCATTTTTTTTTAATTTTATTATTACCGAACTTTTTATGGCTGCGAGCAGCAAGAAATCACAACGAAATCACAGTAATCATTTCGAAATGTCTTGAAATTTATGGAACGGACACTTTGCAGTTCAGCGTTTAATGACTTTAATAATTTCATTTATTAACTTGAATTAACCATACGGCACTTTTGAGAATCCCATTCGCGAGCTTCAGTCATGTTTCACTGGATTGTACACACAATTAAAAATTAAATAAAAACACTCACTTTTACGACGAATACTTGCGAAAGCTTTAATTTTTAGGTCTTTGCAAGTGTGTTGCAACCGCTTTGACATTGACCTTCTTTATAAAACATTTAAAGACCAGCATACACACATACATATATCGTTAGCTGAAATGCAGAAGTGGTAACTATAAAATGTTTTTCCAATGTAATTGTCAAGCAATATTCGAACTCTGTTGAGTGCATATATTAGGCTTCGAAATCTAAATTGTCGTACGGCCCCAAAGCCATTCGGTAAAGAAATTTTTCACAGATGGGAAAAAGACAAACTAAATATAATGAACTTTTTAAGAATTTTTTTAAAATGATCTTTTTTTTTGATGCCCCAAAATTGTGTTTATGTTTCTGGGAAATAAAAAAGTTTCGAATTGCCGCCTTTCTCTTATTTCGTAGCGCCGTTTAGAGCTTTAAAGGATTAAAAAGCGTGAAGTAGGCAACTTTTTCACTAGAATTATAGACACCTAAACGTATATCCGCTTGAATACAGGAACAGTGGCATTTTATATAGAAATATTTTTATTATTTATTAAATTTATTATTACTAGGAAACTAATTTTATCGGAATCATTCACTTCATTTTTCGATTTTTGATGACAAGGATTTTTTTTTATGTTCACTTAACCAGCAAAGCTTTCGGCTTAGCCGCGGGAAAACACTTAGTGTGTAGCCAAGAATCGAACCCCTAACCTCCGGTTTAGTAGGCTGTGCATTATTCATTCGCCTACGGAGGCACCCTACCTGATGGGCATGCAAGGACATTCGTCAATTGTAAACATATTTTTTTAGGTTCTCCAAATACATTGTCCTGCTACTCGTAAATACATAGAAGCTCACTGGCATTTGTTTTGAGAAACCGACGACAAAGTTAGTCGATAAAACTTTTATAACTTAATGCTTTTATAACTTTATCTGCTTCCATAAATTCCAAGATTTTCACATTGTTGTCACATTTTGATTTCGCTTTACTTCCTCTTCCTGAACTTTTCATTTGCAATGTTACGCTTTATTTGCTGAATGCAATTCATAATTGATTGCTTCGAGATCATTAACTTTCATTACAAACATCCAACACGACACAAACAAAATGTGTTACACAACTGTTTTCCCTACAATGAATCAACACACTTACTTGGCACTGCTGCTTGCAACTGCTCCTTGAACTGTTTTATCCTTTGACGGCAAAGTTTTGAGAGGGACAACCACTTTCGTGAAGTGTAAATATAAACTGTGCCTTCAAATGCCGGCGACAATGGTTTTATACAAAACGAGCAAATCCGCTGCATAAAGTGGCAGCGGATCGACAGATAACATTGGTAAAAACCCAGAAATGAATATACTCGTACTGGTAAGCTGAGCTTGAGTTTAAGTTTGAAGCAAAGTACGAAGCAAAATAGTAAAGATAAAAAATTTAGCAAACAATGGAGCAGCTTCCTACAAAGTACAAAAAATAAGTTGGTTACTGCTCTCGGTTTTACACAGACAAACACTTTATTTAAATCGGTTATGAGAGCACTTCAGTTCCAAAGATGTTGTGGTAGGTTACGATGATGGATAGGCACAGCCACACAAAGCTTATTGTACTTTAGTAATGATAATGGAATACAGCGCACGTAAACATCCATACCATACCAAAGAACTTTTTCTATTTTTTATTTCTTTTGTTTTTTGTCCACAAATACTCGCACGCACAAAACTTTTAATAGATGCGAGTACTTTTTTATGGTTCCATTAAACGGACCAGAAAAACCCAAATCACGTTTATTGTGACGTGTTTTGTAACCTTGATTCGATTTTGGGCTTTCAAAGTAGCACGACCATCGAAAAAGTGTAAAAAGTATTTTTGTTTACATTTTGGCAGTGGGGCTCGCTGATTAGCTTTTAACGCAGCTTATGGAAGAGTACGCAAACAAAAATATGATTCATCAACCGAGTGGGAAGAGATCACAGCCAGGTGTTTATACAGAAGCGTGTGTGCATTAAGTAGGGCGGCCCCTAAACTTATGAACAAAGTTAGCGCAGATATCTGGCACTGTGGTTAAACAGCTTTAAGTTAACGAGTGGATTTCTCGGCTGGCAATAACTTCATATTGGCCAGTCAATCAGTGTTTGAGATCAACATCAATTTTTGAAAACTTTTGGAAAATTTTTGAAACCTCCTGTAATTAATGGTGATTATTAGTCCGAATCTTTAACACCATAAAGCAAAATGTAAAATATTCGCGGCAATCCGTGTAAGAAATGGAAAAGGATAACTTTCACTTATGGCGTTTTCTTTTCTACATTAAAAATGTCGCCCTGTGAAAAGGTGCCTTTTTAAAATGCATTGCCCGCCCTGTGAAAGTGCAATTTTTTATACAACGAGAAAAGAACACAAATTAGAAAAAAGTGCAATGCCTTTTTTTTACAGCTGAAAAACAAACATTTTCTGTATATTTTATGAAATGTGTATACAAAAATGATCAGTTGCCAGATTGCTAATTCATCTGCTTGAGAAAACAAATATTTTTTTTTTTAATATCTCATACAAATAAGCAGCCGCATAGTGTTCTTTTGTTTGTTTTATATGATACAAAATATAAAAATAATTATTAAAATCTAATTTTGTGACACTTTCAACTCAAAAGACTTTTTTTGAACATTTTCTGGTAACGCTGTGCAAGAATAAAAACCATTTGTTTTACAAGGCAATTTCTGCCCTGTTGATTTGTTCAGGGCAAAAGTGCAATGCCTTTTGCACTGCGAAAGGGCAACATTTTTTAGAAAAGAACACGCAACCCTTTCACAGGGCAATGCATTTTCGAGAAAAGAACACAAAATTGCCCTCCCTGCGGGTAGTGTTGCCTTTTTTTGTAGAAAAGAAAACGCCATTAGTATACACCAAAATTGGTCAATGTATGTTGATTCCTAATAGCGGTTGCCCGTTTCCTGTAGGCCGCCTTAAACCGTTTCCGAAGTGATTTTTTCTTCTCCTTTATTTTTACCTAAAAATTTATAAATGCTTTTAGTTGGTTGCGTTAACCTAGTTAGAGGTGAAGGGGCACCCTAATCTTCATACAAATCACGCATAAGTGTTAAGCCATTCGATCACACACACACACTCATACACTCTCGCATCCATTACTGGCACTATTTGCATTTAAAAAGCAATAATGAAATTCAACAGAAAAATCATTCGTTCGATGTTACGCAATTCCACTTGAAGTTTGTCGATTTCTTCATTTTGAAAATTGTGATGATGATGAGTCTGGTTGTACGGGATCTTGCAGAGCTTTTTTTGGGTTTGCAGGGAAGTCAATTAAAAATTAATCCCATGAAAGTGTCCCATGCAGTGTAGGTAAGTAAACGAGGACGCACTAAATTAGAAAATATGATTCCTCACAACTATTTTATAGGGAAATAAGTTGGAACACAAAACCAATTATCAGCCATGTGATGCTTGGAGCATGGGAAGGTCTTCCAAGAGAAAAACAGAATTTAAAATAAAAAAATTTTCTTTTACATGGATTCACCGCAGTAAAGGAATTGTCTGAGGGTGTTTGCCTTAATTTGAAGAGGGTGTATTAAAAGCTTTTATTTTAGAAGTTGAGCGTAGGCTTTGCGTTACCACCGTTTTCGAAGGTATACCCGCAGGACAACGACTCCCACTTTTTGGGGATGGAATTGATGAACGACACTTACACTGGATTAACCCAATAGAAAAACAACTTTATTAATGTTTGTACAATGAGATTTCCATTTGTCATTGCAGAATTAATTATGGCTTAGAATCATTAGCATCATCGTTTGTGCAGACTTATGGGTGTAGTCGTTGTCACAAAAATTGGTTTCCGTGACATCACGTTTATTTCGTCCAAAATAAACATGTTTATGGGCCTATACTTTTGCCTTTCCTTCAATCAAATCGATAACACTAATACTTCCATAAAATTGCTTTAAGAAAATATTATTAAGTTGTGCCATGAATTTCTTTACTTGGTGTTAATTACACTGTGCAACGACGTCGAACTAAATCACAAGGAAATGATACGGGGGAGAAGGTGGCACAGCGCATAGAAGTTTATTCCGTGCATTTTCACTTTCAAATTTTAGAAAAATTTTAAACTGAAATCTATCAAAAAGGAGATTAACGAGAATTGATAATAATGTGTATTTAAATAGGTATAAAATGGCAAAGGACTGAATAGGTTTCATATGTCAGATCTCCAATTTAGTACAATAACTCCACCACTCCACTTTAAGTTAACGAATTTGCTAAATATTTGTAAATAGATTGTAAATAAAATTTAAATTAAAAAAAAAATTATTTAAAAAAAAATAAAAACTTTAATATATTTATTAAATGCCTTTCGAAGAGAAACAGCTGATTACAAATATGTTTTGACTTTTGAGAGGAAAACTTATAACGACACAGTTTATATAATTTCATCTTATTCGTGTTCATCGAAAGGAATTCAATGGTTTGCAAGGATCGTATAGGATCTGCTCAAAGATTATTTGTTCTGCATACTTTTTTATAAATTTCTTTATTACCCTGTTAAGATCACATATCGCTGATGGTTCATCGGTTCCAAACTTAAACAGCATTTTAATATGCCAGTAAAGGAGATGAATGTACTTCGAAAACTGCATAATTAAAGTTACACTTCGTAGAAATACTGCAAGGGACTTTTTTGGCACTTCAAACATTGTGGTCCGAAATTGTGTTCAAAAAGCTTTCAGAAAGCTTTTTTAAATTACTCGCATTTGTTTATTATCTGTTGAACAGTGTTCTCTGTGAACACAATGACAGCGCCTTGAACGATTCCACATGAAGCGTTCGTTTAGATATCAAATTGAATCATAAGATGTTCATTCAATTGGAATAATTTTAACTCTGCCTCTTTAGACATTTTGTTTTATATTAAAAAAGGAAACTTCTCTCTTGACAGTGTGTAGAGTTTAAAGGAAATGTATCGACATTGGTTGCTTCATTTATACTACTTTAGTGGAGGCAGACAGCTTTCGGGGAAAAACTAATTAAAAGAATATTATTTGATTACATTTTTAATAAAAGTTCATTTCAGTTCATACAATTTTCTACACGTATTTACAAGTGATCATTAATAACTAAACAATTTTCTAAAACTACACAATTAATGCCCCTATTATGGTTCACAACACCTAAGTGTTGTGTTGTAGAGCAGCCAACACAACACTTACACTTTTTCTGATTATGGTTCACAACATCTACATAGATACTGTGTATTTCACAGGGTTGTTCTTCAAAAAATGCATCTGACAACAACACTTAAAAACAACTGTTGTAAACCATAATCGCAATTTCAAAAATACAATATCAAAAACTTTTTACAACTGTTGTGAACCATAATAGGGGCCTAAATCTCTTAATTACTACATTTTCATTTAATGAACAAAAGCATCATATTTTTATTTCAATTTCGTAAAAGTTTTGTTATTTAACATTATCCTGAAGGAGTTTCTTAAATGTGAACACGTTCAAGGATACGAATGCTGCAACATTCAAATTTCAAAGGCAATTTCTATTCACTTAACTTATTCTGTAGCATTCAAGGCATTCTACTTGAAAAATATTATATATCGTCATCGATGCTATAAAATACATTATATATAACGGCAAAATGCGATATTCCGATATCTAATTAGATTTCGGATATTACAACGAGTTTTAAAAATAATTGCCTGCATATTTTCCCAGCTTTCTGAAATTTTTAGCATCCGCGAATGTGTTGCCAAAATTCTTAATTTAGTAAATGTAAAGGAGTTAAATGTTTAAAGGAGAGCAGTGGCTTTTGATTTGACTCTTTTCACTACTACCCGAATTGTTGAAGAAAATGCTGACAACCAAGTTAATGTCGACTCCTGCCACTATTTCGTTTTCTCCAATCATTAAAGCAATGCGTCCGTTTCGTTTTAATGGTTAAATTTCCCAAGTGCGTTGTAACAAAGTCTTAGCCAAGAAGGAAACACGTGCAGGTAACGTTTGGAATTTCTCGCAAGCAGTTTTTAGTGAAGTTCTTAACTCATCGCAGAATGTGTATTTTGTTACTTTAATATTCGTATTATTTAAATTTATAAAATTAAAATAAACTTTAACTAAAATATTATGTTAAGTAGAAGAATAAAGCTAAATTCCTCCAGCCATTCATCGCAACAAAGCTCTCGCCAGGTATTACACTTACATTCAGGATGTCAGGCTAAGAGAGAATCCTGCGATATCGGAAAGGAGTGGAAAAGCATCATTCATATGGCATGGAGCATACAACAGCAGATAAAGACAGCAAAGTAGGACTGATAGAGTAGCAGAGTAGCCACGGCATGGCTACTCGCCGATTGGACCTTCTATACCTCATAATTCGAGGATGAAATCAAAGGGTCTTTCAAATTAAATACCTGCCAGAAATTAACGGTCGAGAATTATTTAATTTATTCCGCTTATTGTAAAAATTCGCTCTCATAAATGCACATAAATTTGTATATCATTACAGTGGAGCAAAAAAGTTTTAACATTTTTAAAATATATTTTCCAAATTATTAGTTAAAGTTTTATGCTTAAAAGCGAAACTGATTTCTCAATTCTCTTCATTTTATATATCCTTCTGTATATTTAAAGACATGACCATTTTGATTCCTTGTATTCAAAAGTAGTGTGTGAAGTTCTTTATTTGGCTGGATGCCGGCCACACCATACGAGATTTCTTTACCGGTCATGTATTCTTATACTATATAAATTATCCGATGGCTTATTTCAACAAATATAAGAAAAATAAGTTTTGACTGAAAGAGTTAATCAATTTTATATATTTGGATAGAACTTTTGGCAAAAGTAATTTTGCATTATTCCATTTTCTGTAGATGGCAGATGAAAAGTTTTAAATTTGATTTTATTTTTGTATTTATAAGTAAGAAATTAATTTTCAAACGGGCATCAAAAAGAATTAGTTCGCCTCACGATAAAACATGAACTTGATTGACTCTTGGAAATTATTTTGATTTATGCGATTCAAAAGTTACCCCAATCCAATCAAGCATGTGTCATTAGTTATTATTATTAGTTGGACAAGGGGGACAGTGCCAGAGGCAGGTTTCCTTTTCCTGTTCCTGCCGACTGAATAACAAACTGCCTAAAGTTATAAATTCGTTTTTATTAGCTAAGCAAATTGTATTTGGTTCACACATCATGTTTCAAATTATTTTCCTTAAGCAGTTTTTATTAGGATATGAAAACAGTCACTAAATCCGACAAGTGAAACTTTTAAATTGACTAATACAAATTTATGCAACTTTAATCACGACTAGGCGAATTTCAGTCCTAAAACTGTTTATGGACCGTATTGCAATAAAACTGCATTCAGTCAAACTATTCACACAGTATGGTCAATATCCGGTGTTGCATTTTAGCAACATTAACTTCTGGCAATGCTTAGTTGTCTCTTTGATTAAACCAGTCTCTCGTGTGCCCGTCTCTGCATTAACCATTTCTAGCAGGTTGGTTGGGAACTATTTTCTTCTATTCAAGTTCTCGTTGTATATTCCGCCAGGCTAGCTAGCAAACTTAACGGTGACAGCTAGCACACATGCTGTTAGCCGTCATTGATGGATGTGGAGTCAATTCAGCCTTAATAGTTTTATTTTTGTATGAAAGCCTTTCTTAATGGTATCACTTGATTGCCAGTAAATCGTATAGTATTGGGAGGAAATTAAATAATTTAATAAATAAATAAATAAATAACAAATAAAAATTAAAGAATCACTGAAAATAAATTCGGGGGTATCGAACATATACATAGATGAAATAAATAACAAAAATTATAAAATGCTCTTCAAAACTATGGCTGCGGTTGTATTGTTGTCGTGTGTTGAATGGAAAATGGGAATGGAAGAAATTTTACTTTTATGTATGTAACTGTTTCCTTCGCACAATATTTTACTTGTCGTCTTCTGTTGCTAAAGCTTTTCATTTCATTGCTTCCCTCATTGTCGCAGCTCCTTGCCCTTCACTTGCCATTATATTTTCTTGCTTGTACCAATTTGTTAATATCATGGTAAGTCGATACCATTGCCGGATTATCAAAGTCTTTGAACTCTGTGCATTTGTCAAAGGTTTTCTCGCAATCGATGCCATCCTGTCCATCCTTGGCAGCACGCATGTACTTAAAGAATCTCAATATGTCGGGATTATCTGAAGTTGGCTTGCGTAATTCATTGAGTTCCCTTAAAAAATTTAAATAAAAACAATAAATTAAGATGTAATAGATTTGCGTGGAGATTATAAAATAAATCGAATCATAGCAAATTCAAGTGCTCATGGCATCAACGCCCATTTAATGTCAACGCCAAGTAAATTGCAAAACTTGCTTTACTTTTACTTGGTAAAACTTTTGAATAATAAAAGTTTTTTCTTTTAACCACAATAATTTTTAAAATCTTTTTGCTTCGAAAATTATCAAAGTGCGTACAAGAAACGCTGCTCAGCATTTTCCTTAAATACACAATACTTGGCCCGATGGATTGTAGAAATATTTGTTGTATTATTTTTTTGAGAAAACTTTTTAGACAGAAGAAATTTTTATGGAAATTAATTGCGGAAAATTTAATTATTTCCAGTTAGACTTGGATTTATTGGCTGAACTCTTAAAACTCAACACTAGACAAGAAATAAATTCTTTTCATGGCAAGGTTTTTGGTGGGAGGGTGTCTGCTGCTGATGGGTAGGAGGTTCCTTGAGTGGGCAGAGCCTGGATGTCGCTAGAACTTTAGCCACCGCTTAATAACCCGTAACAAATATTATTGCAATGGCGGGGTAGGCAGCAACGCGCATTAAACTACATGAATGCCGAAAGCATTTTCACTCACTGCTTAATTTCCATACAACTTTGCCGTCTCTAAGAAAAGCCACCCGATACACATCTTCACTTATACGTAATTTAATTCTTGCACAGAATTATTTAGTATTTAAATGAATGTGCGGAGGACTCGTTGCCATTTAGATACATTTATTGGCTAGACAAGAATCGATTTAGTTAAAGTAAAAGCAGAAAAAAAATATATATATATATTTTATGATTTGGGTTTCCTAATTTCGTTATAAAAGTTTAAAAACGAGTTTGTTATTTATAGAAATCCTTTCTGATTTTCAGGTTCGTTTACACTTAAGGACGCAACAACACTTAATGTTGAAGGTGTGAAAAAGGTAAAATGTCTCATGTATTCCATACTGCTGTGTCCAACACTTGAATGGGTATGTTGTTGTACTTTTAAGAAAAATGAAAATGCCAAATTAACAAAAAAAATTATATTTTGTCTCTTTGGGATATTTAAATCGTCGTAAAGTGTCAAAATTAATATTCAGCCTTAAAAATACATTGAAATTTATTACTTCGCTGTAGGAAATTTTCCCACAACAACTGGAGATTTAAGGAATAAATGAAAAGCATTCATTCTCGTATGCTTCATTTGCAAATTTCCTAAAAAAAAGTAATTAATGGAACCGGCCCAAAAAAACCATTTGTTTGACACTTTTTAAAATAAAGTGTTTAAAGTGTTTAAAGCCACATTTGCTTTCGACAGTAGAGGTTTTGAATTTAGTTTTTCCGCTGCTTTTCAAATTTTTCTATTTGAGAAAAAACAACTAAACGAGAACTACAAGATTCCATTATGATGTTGTCACTGTTTAGCTGTCCTAGAACATTGTGTATTATTTATGGCTGTGATGAAGTGACGCTTCAAAGGATTATGAATTTCTGTTCTCTCTGGTATTAATTCATTTGCTTGAATATTTTATACTGCACGAATTTTCTTTTTTCAGAATTAAAAATGTTTGGCAGTAGAATTAATAAGAAAAAGCAAACTGAGTGCAAACGCATTTTTCACGGTAATCAGATCTTTTCACAGTTGATGAAACATGAGTCACTTGCACGCATTCACATTTGCATATTGTTTGTTGAAATTGTTGATACATGAAGTGAAAATATAATTTTATGATAAATTTTAAAGCGAAAAAATATTTATTGAACCCATAATGTAATTGGCATTGGAGGGGAAATTTTTACTTTTTAAAGCCCAATTGGAGCGCAAATAAATCCGGCGCGTGTAAAAATAAAGCTCTTTTGCTTTCAACATTCCAGCCGTTGCAACATATTTCAAATAACTCACTCGCATTATTGAGTAAATAAAAGAAGCACAATAATCGTTTTTATTGGGAAGTAACAGATGTGCGATATGATAACGCCACTAGTGGCAACAACTGTCATAGATTGTGTAATTACGCAGACTAAATGACTGAAAGTAGTAAACAGTAAACAGTGGCGTGTTAATATAGAATGCGTGCGTGTCCGCAGTAATAACCTTGTTGTTAAGGGAAATGCGATCCATAATGAAGACAAAGTTATTAACATTATTATACGGAAATATTTTTTTTTTAACTGGACACGTCGACCTTGCAATTTGAGGCCACTACAGACACTACACGAGAATGTCTGGTTTCAGCCATACACATGATCATATTCACTACACGCAGCTACGTTTGCCCTCTACTTCTACCACGTGTTAGAGGAATTTGTATATGTTCCCATATCTGACGTATGTGGCATATATGAGAATAGTAGCAGGGCTTTAATGCGAAAATTCCCATCTGTGCGCGCATGCGTAAAATAGTAATTTAAAGAATATTTCAAGATGTAAATTTCCTCTTAAATTTAAACATGAAAAACTTACCGACTCAATTGAGCTGATACTAAATTACTGTAGGGTGCATATTTGGCGGGGTTTGCATACATTAAACAAATTAGTTTTTCTCGGCAAGCCTCTTTGTCCGAATTGAGTTTCAATTGGGCAAATACCGAGTCAAGGCGTGACAACAAAGGACTGTAGAAAGGATCATAGTTGGAGAGCAGTAGAGAGGAGTCTGGTACATTTTGGAATTGTTGAAAGGTATTCACATTAGCCGCTGGCGGTGGTCGCTTAGCCATGGGCGCTAGCAGACCAGATGAACTGCTCGACAAAGATCCAGAATTTTTGAAAGAGGCGGAACCAATGCTTTGTAAAGCACTCATGTAGGAGTCCTGCATCTGTTGGTGTTGTCGCTCATTCATGCCCAGGCGAGTGTATGACAGGTGGTTATTGACAGAAGAGGGATCAAAGACGTATTCATTGTGCAATTGTGAAGCATCTAAATGTAAAAGATTCCAGTTAATCTATTCCATTTAATTACTTTTTAAATTCATTTTAAGAAACCTGGATGATTGTATTTGTAAGGCATATTATCTTTCAAGCCTTCATCAGTCATCGAAAACTTGTCTTCATCAAAACTGAGACTGTTATCTCGGAAATCGAGTTCCTGTGGGGGGTCCATTGGCCTTATGAAAAGTGGTGCGGACCCGGTGGAAATTCCTAAAATAGAATATTCGTTTCAGCTAAAATTTTGATTACGAAAATATTTAAAAAACAGTTGCGCATAAGCAATAAATTGGAATTCGGTCTCTGTTGTTGCTCTCCTACTATTTTTCGAGAGAGTAATAAGCTTGCAGGAGCAACTGGTTTCGTATACTTTCAATAATTAGACAATTACCTTTTCCCAATAATTTCGTAAATGAGCCAATAATGGCTGGTATAAACATGGCGATTAGCAGTGATTTCAAAATTTGTAGTCCCACAAATACCGGCCACAAGACTTTTTTGAGACCTGTTGATATAAGGAAAAAAAAAAAGCTTTCAAGATTAATAACAATATAAAAGAATGTATGTGTGTGAGTATGTGTGGGGGCGTGTGTGTCTGTATGCAGCAAACAAATAACATACCGGTTAAAAATAACAATCGACCGGTTTGCAATGTTCGAGGTAAATCGGTTATGAGTTTGGCACCGGGAACAGCAACAGCAGCTTGTCTTGTGGAGCGTGGCTTATCGTTCTCATTGCTTGGCACAGTTTGGTTGTGCTGTTTTTGCAGTTCAAGCAAAAGGTCAGATGTTGGTTTGTATTCGCCTTTTTCAAAGAAGTTCGTTAGATATTCGGCCAGTAAGTCGTTGAGGTCTTTCATGTCCGATCTCATATCGTTCTGTTGGTATGTTTTATTGTGTTCAACACCGTGCTTGTACGATACCACGGGTTGTTGCTGCTCTGGCGCACGTCTATGTTGTGGCTGTTGTTCTCTGCTAACCGCTCTATGATGTTCTATTTTACGCGGTTGTTCTCTATAAGGAAAATTATTCAAATTAGCTTGAAAATTCAGTATGTCTTCCTGTATTTGGATTGCTTACTCATATTGTTTTTGGCCTCTATTTATCTTTTGTGTTGTATACACTGGAGTGGATGGTGTGTTTACTGAACTTGCCATTTTTTTCTTTCCATGCTCATGTGCTGTAATGTGCTCTGTGGGAACAGCAGCTCTTAGCTTCATATCAAATTGCTGAAAAACAGGAAATTGTCCAGATGGCACAAATGCATCTTGTGGCTGTCGCTTTGAATCGTTCACATTCTGCGCCCAGTCATGCATATTAATAAGACCGTGTTTAAACTGTGCTTGCCTGGACAAGTCTGTCACTGCCCCAATTCTTTTTACTCTGTATGAGCCTGTTGTCACATCTAATGCCATGGCATGTTCTATGAATGTCGCCAACAATAATATCATCAGCCATAAATATTTTTGTTGCTCATTTCTGAAATGAGTGATGATGGCGTTGGTGCTCCTCCACCGCCTGCTTGGAGTTGTTATTGTGGCAGGAATAAATTCAGTTAATTTATTTGGACTTGGCGCCAGTTTAGACGTTCGCCACCTACTTTTAAACCAGAAATTCCTTTTGCTGTTAAGATAAATATTTTGGTAATTAAAGTTGCTCGTTTGTTTAATGTTTATTGTTGTAATTTTGTTTTCATTCGTATTCATTTTGCAATTTGGGGTGTGGGGACTCTTTACAATAAATAGAACGTCTACCAGGATTTTATTTTCAATTTAAATGAGATTTCTCATCTTGTGTACCAATTTTTTGTTGTTTCATCTGGGCTTCTGCATCTGAAACAAATTTAAAAGAAGTCATTTAATTAAAATTATACTCGTATCCAATGAATGTTTTATCTTTTTTTAATGATTATTATATTGTTTATTATACGAACAACTTTTATTAGAATATTAAACGGCACTCACAACTCAATTAATGGATTGTAGAAAAATAATTTTATGAGAAAGTAAACAGCTGAACAAAAAGTATTTGATGGAGACTGCCGGGTAAACAAGCTCTCTAACGAAACGCTTTTAAAGGAAAGCATTATTCGCTGAAGGCCCAATATTTCTTGGATTTGTACGTGTACTATCATGGCTTTGCAATCAAGTACAGCAAAACACAATTCTGCTTAGAACACAAATTTTTTATTAATACAATGCCAAGACTGCCTCCACTTACAAGTATATGAATGTATTTTAACACGCTTCATTTATGATGCCTCAAGCAAATAAATTCACTAGAAAATTGTGAAATTTGTTTGGAAGTTGACATTTTTGTGAGACAAGTATATTTACTGGGGAGGAATCGTCTCTCGCAGAGTTCGGTGTCGTTAGCAGATATGTATACATGTATGTAAGTTATAATAGGTTTATTTATGTTCTTCTTCGGCAGATATTTAAAAAATGACTCTGCCAGACAGTAAATGAACGTTTTCTCGCCAGAAATTTTCATCTAAAGACTATGAAAATGGCACCGTCGCGAGCAAGAAATATGCGAAATATTATATTGGACATAAACAGTATATTATAATTTACTTTTATTAGTTTCCTTTATCCTTCTTGTAAGTTTGTTCCACATTTCCTGATCACTTGTAAATTATGTAATGTAGAATACATTTAATTACAATTTACTAGACATGTAGAAATGTTTCATATTCTTGTGTTTATTGCTATTGTTTCAGTTGCAGAAAAATATTATTGTTACAGCATTTGTTACAGTCACGCACAATTGTTTATTTACACACACAGCATAAAGCCATAAGCATATCCTGTGTCGTGAGTTGTTGACATACACTTTTGGATTATAACTTTTTGCTAGGCAAAATTATTAATGGACCATGTGCTGTAATTCTATGCGTACCGAACAAGAAAGTACAAGGCGATTACATAACCGTACATTATGAGTATCGTCCACGTAGCGAGTCACACGCTGAACTTTTTTAGTCGAAACATAAGGCAGCCTTAGGGGTAAAGTATTTTCAGTGCCACAATCATTTGATAGTCACATTTGAATATGGCAAAAATATTGCATTGTCGTAACGTCCGTGGACCCCGTACTATGTAACAGTGAAAATGCCTTCAAGATTTAAATTTTTCGTAAAAATGCAATAATTTAAAAATTTAAAACGTCTCGATGAATGTTGACGAATTTTTATTTAAACTTAATAATTTCTATTCTTTTTTTATGAAATAGAATGCCTTTTCCTTTTTACAGTGGTGCTGTCACAAATATTTGTAACCTGATTCCCAGCTAGACAAGTATTGTGATATAAATAAGCATAAAGTTATTTCATTAATATGTAAATATATTTTAGAAAAAAAAAAAAAGTTAATTTTCTTTCGCCCGACTGGCGCTTATAGTTTAATGAGAGATTTTGCATCTGACAATTGAGGAAGTGAATAAAGGAAATTCAGTTATCCGAACAGCTTTAAAAAAATTTTGTCTATTCTGCTAACAGTCACAGTGTTAATCACGCCAGGACTTTGATCATTGACGAAAAAATTGTTTAACGTAACAGACATAAACAATAAATGATATAAATAACGCTTTAAGGATTGGTGCTTTTCACTTAAATAAGCTTTATTGAGCAAACGAGCAACACAGTAGCACGTGCTTGTGAAATTACCGTTATGTCTTAATTAAGCGTAATTAGCTAAAATCACTTTGTCGAAAATTGTAGTCCGTAAATTACACACATGCTTACGTAAATGGCTTTAAAGCTCTTATGTTGTCTCAGTTTGAAGGAGTGATTTCAGATTTCATGGCTTTTGTTTGGAAGCGAAAGCAAAATCTTAAACTATAAATAAATAAATACTTGCATGTGGTCCCAATAATGTAAACACTCATTTAATCTGAGAAATGGTGGATTCATTTACGTTGGCAGGTGATTAAAACTAGGAAATAATTCCTTTTTGGTAGAAAATACAAACGCCTTCTTCTAAGTTTAATGTTGGAATTTATTTTATTTAATGGTAGGCTTAACGTTGAAGTACTGCGTGAAGTACTTTTTTATATCAACAAAACAGCTTACTGGCACCACCTCTGCGACATTAAAAGTACAGAGTCCTTCGCTTATCTACCACAAGCTGTTCTCATCCTGTATCCTGCAGTGAATTTCATTGCTACGTTTACATTGCGTTAGCATTCTTAGTAGCTTTACTGACACTTTGAAATTCCAAAAAGTTGCTCATTTTTAATTTATTTTCGTACAGGAGGCTAAATAGTTTTCCTTTTCTCTTTTTACCCCACCGTAAACGAGAAGTTTACTTTAGCAGATATTTGCCACTTAACGTTCCACTAATCGCATCAGGTGGTACGCACAACTTCGTTTTAATATAAAATCCATACAGAGGACACTTATTGTTCCCCCTGAGACTCGATCGTGTCCGCTTTTAGTGATATAAAGTTATTTAAGTTTCCTTGTTGTGGAATAATTTCTGTTTACAAGAACAAACATTATAATTGTAAGCCATTTAGCAAAGTTGTAAAATAGCGAACTTCCGTAGTGGGAAAAAATGCATTTCCAAATTATTTTTTTAAGCAATTTAACATGCAAAGCTTTCGGATTGTTCGCTAGGAAAACATCCAGCTTCTAGGCGGGAATCGACCTAACGACCTTCGGTTTAGCAGGCCAAAAGTTTTTATTATTGAAGTTGCTCAATGAGCCCTCGAAGTAATTGTACTATCAGAAAGAGTGAATGGGAAATACATTGTTAACCGCCTTTCCCTTTCGAAGTCCAGGAACGAATTTTAATACCATCTAATAGAAATAATGGCAGAGTGCAACATATTTCATAATGGAAATAAAAAATAATAATAATAATAAAAATTAAATACCGATCATGATCAGTAATTGGATAAAACTAGAAACCCGAAGAAAAACAGACTGATGCTGGTGAAGACCCAATTGCATAATCGCCCATCTACTTCCTAAATCGAAATGGAGGAAGGCTGAGGTTCTTTAGGGAATACGTGTATATTTCATTTGATTTTAGATTGGAGCTGAATTAGAGGGCCTTGAAGTGACTGTTGTCAGAGAGTCCTGCGGCAGTCACTTCCAGCGGCTGAAGCAATTTGTAAGATGAGAGTAATTAAAGCGATAACAGAAGTATTGCCGCAAATCTTTCTTGGCCAACTAAATATTTCTTTTGTTGTAATTTATTTTCCATTTTATTATCGTTTTAGTCGTGTCATTGCAACGCGCAATGCAATGATGGTACAGAATACAATAAACACATCTGTAAATCACTGCAGGTAAGTGACAGCCCGACGATAGAAAATTGTAACAATAATTTGTAAAGAAACTTCATACGCCTTGAAAAGCACTCAAAATTACCGTTAAAAGTTTATTTGCCGTTCACTCTTTCTGATAATACGAGTACTTCAGCGGCTCAATAAAAAACTTCAACAATAATAAAAACTTTTCAAAAGAAATTATAAAAATAAACTGGTTTAAAAGAAACTCAATGAATAAATTGCTTCTAAGTGTTTACACATGTATACGCACACACATGCGAAACTTGGCTGTGTGTGGTATGCAATAGAAAATAACTTGTATAGATTTTATAACAATCATTCAAAAGCCAAACAAATCGTGTGGAAATTGTTAAATATTGCTGAGAGATGTGGGCAGTTATTCACTCACACTCTTACATTTACGGAATCGATAAAGTCGGTGGCAGGCTACTGACCTTGAGATGAGTCTTGAGATGAGTTTTGCCAAAAACGGATATTGTCGTGCTCTTCCTTTTCCTTTACCCTTTGCTTTGTTTATGACAGCTAATTAACGTATTCGCATTAGTATTTCAGTTCCTGAAAAGTTTTATAATAAGAAAATTTGTGAGTTTGTGGGAAGCAAGATTTTCATTCCAATTATATCGTCCATGGCAGACCATGTGAGGTTTAAGGTAGCCGAAATATTTGCTGTAGCAGATCACAGGCGAAATTTTCGCATTACGGAAAATACAATTTCTGTTAAAACAAACTTGCAACGAACAAACATTTAAAACTTGTTTTTTGATTGATGTTGTATATTCTTAAATGAAATAGGAATTTTTTAATCAAGTTGGGCGGAGCTGCAACGGTGGGCGTATTCACCTGTTATGTAGTCGGTATCGACATTTTCTAGTTAATAAGATTCATTACAATTTCTTTAGAAATCCGACACGTTGGAAACTGAAAACGAAGCAACACGAGCTGAAGCTCAATCAAATGCAAACATATTAAAGGGTTTCCTTATTTAGGCGGGTAAAAATGCATAAAATAAATTTCGCATTAAGGTTCTCTTCTTACCCCCCTAATAATAATTACAGTTATACCCGCTTGATACCCTGCTCTTAAGTTTCCACTTTAACGACAACCGCTAACAGTCCACTAGTAAATGTGCTGCTGCGTATGAAGTTTTTCCAGGCTTCGCATTTCTGTGCGTGCGCTTAAATCAAGATCGCCTGCGTGGCATCACACCTCCAGGTGTTAAGGTGTTGCTTAATTTAGAAATTGGAGAAAAACCTTTGCACCACTCATATAAAATAGAAAGTATTTGTAATACAAATCATTCACTGGTAGTGAAAATAAATGATTATCAAAGAGAAAACTGACGTAACGCATCAATAAGACAACAATTAACACACGTACGTTAAATAAAAATATGCGATAAAACATCAAACAACTTATTATTACTCACATAACAGTCGTTGTCAATAAAAGTAGTCGTAAAATTAGAAGTCTGGCCCAAACTTAGATTTTTATTTTACTTTTCATTGGATTTTAGTTGTGTGTTTTTGGCCAAAACGTATTAACTTTTCGTATCTGTATAGAAAGTGAAATTGTAAATATTTATTTTGTTGTTTAAATTATACGACAGTGGTATTTATTAAATTGGCTTTTTGACTTTTGCTTTAAGCTTTGAAGTGGCTAATAGATGGCGGCTGACGTTACTGTATTGTAAAACCAAATTTGTTTCTTCTTTACTCACACACACACACACACACACGCAAGCGCGCACACACTCTTTATGCCAGTTTTGTATCGCACAATTTTCAATAATACAGTATCGCCCCTACAGTTTGTTAAATTTTAAGTGCTTTTTGGTTAAAAATTTCATTAAAATATTTCTGGTTCACTTTCGAATTTTTTAAATCCGTTAATGTATGTGTGACGTAAATGAATGATGCTGGAGTTGCAAAATTTTGCTCCATGTGCTTGACGCTAAGCAAAACATGTAACAAAGTTTTTACTTCTAGCCAGGTAAGAGGAGTGCATACAGTGTGAAGATGTGGGGGACATTTTCGAGTAAGTTCAACAAACAAATACGTTCGCAGTTTTGTAGTTAATCCAAGTAGAGTGCACAAATTTGTGCTCGTTCGGAAGGACTTTTCAGGCAATCACTACTGTGTGTATGTGTGTGTGGCAGAATCACAAACTCAACTCTGGTGCTGAATCTCTGTGGATAAATTGGGGGGTTAAGTGGGGGAATAGTTGTAGCTATAATTTGTTAAAATAGTGAAATTGTTGTCTTTTAATAAATTCGCAGTTAATTCGCATTCATTCTGTGGACTTCTGAGTTATTAGAAAATTATTGTTCACTTCCGCCTCTCCTTTAGCATTTAGAATAAATACGATTTCACAACGAGGCTGTATAATAATTTTGCCATCATCATTCCAGCCACGTTAGAAAGCCTTTCCTGGCAACAGGCTCACATACATATGCTTACAGTGTATGTGTAACGCTCCACTAATAGGAATGTGAAAAATTTTTCTGATATTCTTCTTCCAGCCACTTAGTGAAATATTATCTGATACATAATTGACTCGAATGGAAGCGTTTCTGTTCAAATGCCTCAGAAAAATGTAATTATTTCCTCCTCTTGCTGGTACCAGAATTTTTCATTTGATTTCAATTACATTTTTCTTAAATGTGATTAAATAATATTTTTGTTTGAATATCTCGAGTGTGGGAGTCACCATGCAAACCAAAGAAATATTTTTCGCTGCATGTTCAATTTCAGAAGTTAACGAAAATTCTAATGCCCACAATCTACCATCTGGTCTTAATAATAAAAAAAATTGTGGTTTGATCTCAAACATTAATTAAGGCAGTGCAAATTGTGTTTTAAATAAAATGTAAGGTACAATTAACATGTAAAATTTTCCCTTTCCGAGTTTTGTATTTTTCAAGTTTGAACTCGCGCATACCGAAATGTCTTCATTTGATTTCTTTAGGCATCTCTCTAAGCAGGTACACCGTTTCCTTATACGGCGGTGCGATTTTATTTAGTGCTTGCAGCCAGAAAGGAATACCCCTAATATTTTAATAAAGCCAACAATTATAACATTTTTGGTGTATTTTTATGACACATTTTAAAAATGCAGACATGACTTAGATCTCATTACCCCGCCCTGCAAGCCACTTTTTTATTATTTACAATAACATTAAATGAATACCATTATGGGTTCAGTAATAAAAGGACAAAAAGGAACCTGATGGGAATATTCTGCTATCGGATTGGGCATTTGTCAGCAATCTGAATTTTTTCTCTTAAGAATTGGGGTTGCAGCTATTTAGTTGCGCTGGACGTAAATATTCGGTGAATAAAAATTCACACAAGTTTCTGGGATATGTTGCCCGAAACCATTGGAACATTTACGCACTCGAGATTGGATTTATTTGAAGATTCTGAAACGCTTATTCAGACAACTAGTGGAAAATGTACTTTCCTCCTTTTGCTGTTGATGTTTGCTATTAAGCGATATCGGATTGTAACCGCGCATTACGTACAAGCCATTTCGGTTTCCTCTTCTAGAATCATTTCTTCTCACAATTGTTCCAGTATTCTGTATTCTTTATAAAAATACTTGCAAGTTCGGAAAAGACTTGCAAATAAGAATTCATTAGCATACAGCGTGTAAGCTCGAAGTTACAGAAACAAACGAAACTATAATTGAATGAAGGAACAGTGAGATGTGGCCAGAACTTGTATACTCATCTGTTTTTAAATCATCAAGCCATCATTAGCATATTCATGTATTCAAATGGTGCTATAAAGGAATTTAAATTTTATATTCTCTTTATGGTTCGCCTATGGAGCTGCGTTACTGCATTTAAATTATGCTTTATACAGTCGTTGTTGGACTGAAGGTAACCAAAAACAAAAAAAGGGGAAAATAATTTTTTTAATTAATTTCAAAACTTTTGAAAGTGGATACATGTATGGTTAGTGTGTGGAGGTGTGTATGCACACATCTGCAGTTATAAGTTAAATTCAGGTTGCATAACCGATCATACCTAAACATTCGGTATGAATCTGTTTAAAAATCTATTTTAGATTTGTAACCTTTCAAGGGCAGGCAATGAAAATAAAAGTAACATTCTAAAGCCAATGTGAGATGTGCTGCCACCTTAACAAAAACCACCATAAAATATTTTCAAAAAGTGTTACAAAAACTTTTAAGTTTCAAAATTAATTAACTTTCCGAGAAAGAAAGAAAGAGGAATAAGTATTCAAATGAATTTGTGGAAAGCATAATATTGCCAAAGTCCTCAAAAGTGTTCTTGAAATACTTTAAGGAGTGAAAAACTTAAACAGTTTCATTTGCGCTGTATTTTTGACTTGAATGGCTGCTTAGAAAAAAGTCCTTCTTAGTCCTTGATTTCATTCCTCTAAACTCGCTATTAAAGTTTAAACGTCTTTCAGCCACTTCCCCCCTACAAAGTCTTGACTTGTTGTTATTCTTAAGACTCGCACAGCAAGTTTTGTGGTAAATAATTAACAAAACCGTGAATTTTTCAACGCCAAATATTTTGCGTGCAAGTCTTTTGCAAATTCATCTGCAGATCATGCTGTGTCATCTTCAACTTGAGTGCTTCGAAAGTTATACAAGTTATAACTTTTGTGGTTTTTTTTACTTTTTTTTTTTATTTTTTTTTTTATTTTTTCTTTTTAACCAGCCAACCGTTCATTCGTTTATTAATTAAACCAAATAATACACACACACACACAAACATGTGCATACAACGCCGATACAATTAAGTGAAAATTTCTCTTTATGGACGAATGGAATAAAACGATTTGCTATTCACCTCGAATGCTGTTATTTGTTGTTTCTTATTTACATTCGTGTACTTCAATGCGGTGTTTATTAAACTGCGAGTGTTTAGCTGTTAATTCACATACGAGTAGGCCCGTATGCAAAAGTTAGCATTGCTAAAGTTAGCCTGTGCTCAAAACAGGTTGTCTCATGCAACATCTGCAGATATTCGATCCGCTTTAATTATAGCAGTCGCGTGGAAATTGTTGCATTTGATCTATTTCTTGTTGTTGCTGTATTGCTTAGCGCAAAGCAATTAAATACCGTCAAATGGTCCTGCCAATTCAATTCATTTGCAAGGATTTACAGCTTCCTTGGATGAAACTATTTATCCGTCTGCCACTGTGTATCCGATACTTCAGCCACCAAAAAAAAAAGAAAAAATAGCAACTATTTTTCATAACTTTTAAAATTTATTTCGTTAGAAGAGATTCTTTCTATTACCGAAGTAAGTGTCAAGTATTTCAAACTTTCTTATAGCCGCAGACAACAAACTGTAAAAGCTGCCAAGAAAACTTTCTCCTTGAAATTGCTTTCCTACGACAGCAAATACTTTCTTCTTACCAAAAATATTTATGATGACTATTTTGCATGCACATCTCTGGCAACAATATTATTGTAGACATTTTATTAGATTATAAGCTTTATTCAGTTGGAAATTTAGAATTCCTTGTTGGCATCGCGGCTCACAGCTCACAGCCAATTGAAATTTCGTATGGGTGTTTCCACAAAAATGATATGCCACGATATGTATGTGTACTATGCGGCATACGAAAGGCATCTTTCCATTAACAATTTCTTGCAATTTTTCATATTTTGCCAAAACCGCAAGTAGAGGTACAATTTCTGGGAGGGAAGAGAAACCGGAAAGAGCACAAAATGCTTTAAACGTTATAAAATATTGTACAAGATCAGGTGTGGAGGATGATGGGTATTTTCGGAACATGCTTGCATGTTTTAATATTTTTATTTTCCCTTAAAAAAAATGGTATTTTCTGTAGCGCTGGCTTGCATTCATTTCGGAAGCGATGTGACAGTGCCAACAAGCTTTATGACAGCAAAATGTTTAATATAATTTAATATTTGATTAATTTAATTTAAAAAGAATGTTTTACTTTTTAGTTTCCCCTCTTTACACTTATCCTGACAACAAAGCAAAAGGTGAATCTGGAATCATAATGTGTCCTCACAAAAGAGCTTTTTTATGCTTTTAGCCATTAATGTTAAAATTAAAAAAAAAATAAAATATTACAACCGATGCACCAATGCCTTGTCCTGCTGTCACTCTCCTATTTTATATGGATGCCAATATAAACTGTAGATCTGATCAATAAGCACTGAGAAAAGCTTTATACGCCCACTTTTACATGCCACTTTAACACATGGCACACATGCTACTCACTCTTATTAATCCAAAAGCTACTTAGCAAAAAAAAAAAAATGTAACTCCGTATGGCTTGAAGTTGGAATTCGGCACTTGGTAATAACCGTGGCCCCATAGTGAAGTTGCTGAAGTGTAAAAGCTTGTTCACGTGTTCAAGTTTATGGCCATGCGAAGCGGAATAAAATGCTTTCAAATACGAATCGGATGAAATTTGCTTATAGTTTTTCGTTGGCAGGCACTCTACATGTGGCATCAGCTGACATTTTGTTGGGCTTTACGAAAACGGATAAGTGAGTTCCACTGTATTCTCTAAAGAAGCCTTCGAACAGCATGAAAGTTTGCTTGACATACATATAGAAAAAAATATGAGGAAGTACTTGTGTAGCGCAAATACTTTGTCAGTGGCAGTCATAACTCTTCTTAATAATTTCTATACAATACATTTTTGCTAAGCACGTAGCGTGAAGGAAACGAGGCATACACTTTTCTGGTTTATTTCATAACGGCTTGCACTTGTTCATCAAGTAATCACTTCTGCAAGAATGCATGCATTGAAACAAATAATTGAAAAAATAAAAATTGTGTATCTGAAGCGCACAAACCGAAAACCAATTATTATACGCGGTTATTGAAAAGTTGCGAATTTCCGGAGAGAGAGAGGGAGAGAGAGAGATTGTTTAAGGTTGCAAAAAAGTTTTTACTCCGATTTGGGAATAAAATATTTTTTTTTAAGGAGGAATTTTGTATTCTTTAAATATCAAATTTTGCTGAAGATAAAAAGTTTTTGGAAATTTTAAAAGATCGGCGGAAGAAATAAAACAGTTTAACGGCATTTAAAGACAAACATTTGAAAACAACCATTTGTGTGACAAAAAAAAATTATGTCGTAATAAATTTTGTTTGAATTTAATTTGAAAAATCCTTTTGGAGTATCGCAGCCATCCGTTCTTGCAGTTTCTCTGCTTGTCTTTACTTTGCACAATAATTGTGCTTTTGCCAGAGATATTCAATTTTAATCTTATGCTCAATGCAAGCATGTTGAGACCCTGCTGTTTCATGTGTGGCGCGAAAAGAAGACTTAATTCGTTTGCAGTTTTTTTTTTCTTTTGCAGTTTTAAAGACGAGTATCTTAACAATTTTATTGTATTAAAAATTATCAAAACTGTCTCTTGTATTTCTACAAAAGTGATGAAATCGCATGTTGGCTTTAATCTGCCTACGACTCACTTTTATAGCAAACAAAAAAGGAATTGGAAGAAGCTGGAAATACAAAAATTATTTCTGTTTTGTGATACTTTCGTACAATATTGAAAATCATGCAAATTAAAAAAAAAAATTAAAATTATTCCGTGTCAAAATATTTAATAAATGGAATGGGGGAAGTAGAGAAAGTGGTTGCGATTACGAAATTATTGCAATCATTTTTGGGGAACGAAGGCAGAGAAGGCATCTGAGTCACTTTGTACCACATCGAACCAGATTGAAACCCATTTTCCAATTTTTTAGTTATAAAGACGAAGGGATGTACATAAAGGAATTAAATTGCTTGAGGTAGGCTTCTGGCTTATAGGGAGAGAGTTCATTTAGAAGTTTGGATTCAGATTTTACATAAAAAAAAATGTTATGAATATTAAATTAATAATAATAATAATGACGAACGAGAGGCATTGACGATGTTCGTTTGCTGGCGGGTAGAAATACAAATTTTGATAGAGAATAAATTTGTTAATAATTTAGTTCGATTTGCATAGCAAACCAATTTCGTTTTTTTAATGGATTTTAATTTGCAAATTTCTTTACTCCGCATCTGAGAAAATGTCTTTATATAGACACATATATGGATAGGTATATGTATGTGTGTGGAAATGAAATTAATACCATTCAATTTCTCGGAATAAAAATGCTTGCCGAACTTTCATATAATAAATATTTCAATTTGCACACTTTGTAGTCAATATTTGCCCGAGTTATATTTACAATCACATCAGCAAATAAATATATACAATTTATCTTAATTTCCTGTTTGTGCATGAAAAATGTCAAACATTTCGCTGACAAAGGAATCGTGAACCGAAAATACTTCAAAGGTTTGATGTTCTGTTTATTGGAAGCTTTTTTAGTTCTTCTCTATATTTGGAATTTTTGGCTTTATGCATGACATTCTGTATAAGTTAAGCAGTAAAAACATACTAGAATTAATTTCTTTTGAACTTGTTTATGAGTTTTTCGCATTTACTTCCGACCAAAAGTTTTCTTAAAAAAAAAATTTGTAGCCACAAAAGTTTTCTTCATATGCGAGCAAGTAATTTCGTAAGAACTTTGCTAACGAGGCTATTTTTCTGCTCTGAAAAACATATTTTTAAAAGGTCCTTTTGATGGAACAATATTGACCAGATATATTCTGATGGTTAATAAATAGCTCGGTCGAGAAAAAAAAAATTTAATATTCACAACAATCAAGCGATTAATAACACTGGGCAACAAAATCAAACTTTTACGAAAATTACAACAGAAGAACTGAAGTTTTGTCTCCAGTCGCACATTCTTATTATGGAGTGCTTAATCGAATTACAATTAACATTACATTTCCGGAAAGCTCTTCTGTGATGAAAAGCTCCAAAACAAGGAAAGGCCAAAACTTTGGATGCATTTAGAAGTAGATTTCGTACTTATAGTAAATGATCATGAACATACAAAACAAAGTTGTTGCTGAATTTTAAAAAGTGTTGCACAAGTTTCGCAGCTAACTGTGCTACAGTCTCAGAGTCCTGATGAATAAATTGGTAACTTCATATGCCTTAGACCAGGAAATGGTTAAAAAATGAAACATGCCACTAAAGCAATTTAAAGTGAATTTGTTTAAAAAGAAGTAAAAAATTATAATTGCATTGAAAAATCTTTAACGGCTGCAATTTATTTTTAAGTCGCACAGTAGAACTAAACAAAATCAAAACCAGAAGCACTAAATGAAAGTTTGCAAGGAACCTTTTGCAAGAACGAGTTTCCCGAAACGCCTACAAAGCCCTTAAAAAAGGCAATCGTAGTAGTCTTTCATATAAAATGATCATTTGTTACATGGAGCAAAAGATCTCTCATTAGAGTTGCCAGTTGAAACTAAATGTGGATCGGTTTGGATTCTAGTTATCCCGGAAGCCTACAGTGCGGCAGTACAAAATTTGCTCTAGAAGTTTCTCGTCTTATTACCCATCGGAAGAACTTCATACTTCAATTAATTTTTTTTTTTTTTGCTTTGGTGTTCCACGCAGGCTCAACATTATAATTTAAGAAGTTTCCAAAGCATCTATTTCGCTTAGAGATAATTTTATTTCATGTGATGGCTGTGCTGGCTGTGCTGGCTGTGCACGCTGTGCTGGCTGTGCTCGCTATGCTGGCTGTGCTCGCTGGTACGACACGACGTGACAATTTTAAGGGCTGAACTTGAAATCAAAAGCATTTCATGCATGAAAAGAGAATTTCCCTATTTTGGTTATCATGGCAGCAATTACATTGAAACTGATTAGCTTTTACAGTTGAAATTTATGCAGAAATGAAATTAACTTTACTCAAATCGTATCTGCTGTTATTTTCTGTTATCAATTTAAAGGTCTGTCGATGGGAATGGCTTTAATGCCGAAGTGAATGGAAGAGCTACGATGTGAAATTGAAAGTACGCGTATTTGCTGCGAGAAAGATTAGAACGCTATCAAATACGTTCAATGAATTGTAATATATAACTTAAATAAGCTCGAGAATTCGTAAAAATAACAACACTGAAATCCAGCTATATTTTAATTACAAGATGGAAAATATTTTTCTAAATATCCAGTCCTAATGAAAATTCCGGTTGCTGAGATTATAGACGGAAATTACCTTCAAGTCTTTAATAGGCAAATTCACGTAGTAATTATGCTAATCTGTAGGCTACTTCAATTCGCCAAGAATGCAAAAAAAAATCAAAAACACTGAAGGCGGTGTTTCGAAATCCTTTCGAGTGGAATCTGAAATCGGAAAATTCAGGGCAAAATAAACGTTTATTTGAAAACGTTGTCTCCGAAAGTATAAGAACATACCAAGGTAAGTTGGGTCGGAAGGGTAGAAAAGTTATATGGCAAGTTTCAGTCTTGCCGTGTTAAATTTTTATTCTGGAATTCCCCCCAAAACTACTGGTTGGTCATTGGCGTACGACTTGAATTAAGTCTACGCTCATGACTAGGCATTGAAATTTAAAAAAAAAAAAAAAACTTCACTCAAATATCGTTAGATGTAGCCGCTATCAAATTTATTTCAGGCAATTTTACGAATTAATTCGATAATTAAAAATAAAAAATACGAATTAACGTCATTCGTTGTCTTTATTGCATTGATGCATCGTGAGAGTCGTTATTCATGGAGGTAGAAACGGTATAAGTATTGAAACGAATTTAAATTATGCAACAAAAGTTGAAACAAATGAAAGTAAATGTTATAACGATATGCATGGAAAAATGCAGTAAACGGAAATTGCCTTTTATCGATTTCCCATTAAATGCCATGATGGTGGTAACTTGACTCCAATGCGTGCTGTTGTGCAGACATACTCAGCAGCCTCACGCAAATGGATTGTTGATGATAAACTTGGCCAATCATTATCTTGCGAGTATTTGCTTGTCTTTTCACCTTTATCCATCGGATATTGATGCACAATATATGGAAGAAGAGCTTTTCTTTTTTCCTTCTGTTTTTTATTTAAGATTTTTCTTATAAATGTTATCACGTCTCCGACTTGCTTGCAATTTTTCGTCTTCGTTGTGGGATTTATTTTGTGATGATTTCTTTTCAGACGGAAACTGATGACAGAGATTTTTTTAATAACGACCGCTTGTTTTATCTATAGATCCGTTTCCTTTCAAAAGTAACTTTTTAAAAAATCGTTTAAGAATAATTTAAGAAACGTTTAATATCTGAAATTTTCAAAACTTATGAAAATATCTTCTCATAAGTTATTTAGCCTTTAATTTAATTCCAAGTAAATCCAATTGAACGGACTTGCAGGTCTTATAAAAAAAATTACCGGCAGACTTTATGCGTATCAGTGTAGGGAAATATTGATATTTTGTTAAAATTTTGTTTGTAATTTTTTATAAAACTTGGAACTTGTTTGCTCAATCAAGCTTATATGGTGAGTATCAACAGAGTATGGGCGACTGTAATCGAGAGGGGAGAGATACTTCACAAATATCCTGCGAGTATTACAGTTCAATATGCTTCCTCTTGATATTTATAATTAGTATCTTAAGTGAAAACGATTAGCATGAGTTCTCTGCTTTTGTGCTTGCTCATGCACGAATTATATATTTATAGCAGAGCTTTAAAATTCCGTTCCTTTAAAAAGTACTTCCTGCAATCAACCGAACCAAAGTGAAGCAAATTGAACGAAATTGCAGTTTTGCTCCCCCGAGTTTGCTTCCGCAAATCTTCAAGTGTTTCTATTAACCGTGTTTCCTGGCTAATTTAAAATAAGCTAAAAGAATTTGAGCAAAAGCTTTTCCTATTAATCACATCACACGTACTAGAACTTTGAATGCGGATTTATCGGAATTTCTTCACATCTGAATGCCGTTTTCCAGAAATCCTTCTTGATCAACGTCGTTACCGAATTTAGTATTATTAAAGCGAATTAATGCCGTACAAAAAGCTTTTGAAGTATATTTAGTCGACTATTAGGTGGTGTGGGGTATCTCCGCCTTATGAGCGCGTCAGCCAAAGCTTGATGCATTAAAGCAGCCATCCGCTGTTACAGTTTGTTGGATGTAAAGAAATTTATGAATGCAAATGTAATGTAAACGATGTAACCTCCAATTTATATGCATACGAGTCTTATTTGCAAATGTCAAATTATAAATACTGCTCCTTGGCGCATACACTTTGTGTGTGGAGCTGGAGGTGGAGGTGGAGTTAAATTGGGGTTGTTGGATTACACGTTATAATAAGTAATTGATAACTTGAGCAGAAAATTGGTTGAACCTTTTACAAAAAGTATGTTTATTCAACTCAATATAAATTATTTTTAGAGGAATTTTATATTTAAAATTATTCTTTAAAAAAAAATTATTCAGCAAATATTAATGCTTTTAATATTTGTTAATTTAATAAATACTTAATATCTATTCTAACTTCAGTTCGTTAAAAGTTTTTGTTAATTTTGCAACCTAATAAGAAACGAATGATAATTAAATAAATTAATTAAAAACTTTTAAAGTAAATTCTCAAAAGATGGCAGACGCAAAAATGACAAGCTGGTAAAAGCTTGAATGTCTTGAGTACTAAAACGTGAAAAGTTCCTAAAAAAAGGAACTTATGAAGTAAATTGGCTGGAATGTAACAAAATATTAATATTTGTATTAATTAAAGAAATTAAACAATGCCGCGTATGAATTTCAAAAAAAAAAGTTTCAAGCGTAAAGCACAATCTTTCAATCATTTCCAGGATTTTTTCACTCTCCCAAACAAAAGTTTTAGTTCATTTTCTAACAAAAACTTTGCTTATAAACATTTTCCACCATCAACCACTGAAGATGACAAGCATAATAAATGATTTTTCCAAAATATTAAAATATTTTCTTTTTAAATTTGCATAGAGAATTTATTTATCTTCAATTTTTCATTGCCTTGTCTCATAGAAGTCTGCAAAGAGCGACTGAAAAGGCACAAGTAAAAAAAAAATAGAGTACACGTGCTGAGTGTGGAAACGGTATGTGTGTATGGTATCCTGGCATGAGGATGTAGGAAACCAATTTTTAGTTCAGTACTTGTCTTGTGCCCAATTCAGCTGCCTAAAATAACAAGTTACGACCGTGCAGTTATTACGTGTATTTCAAGCCGCTGATCTCATCAAGAAGCAACAGAAGGGAAAGTACTGCTGAGCAAAGCACTGAGTCAGCAGTCTATTTCTGTAGTATTTTGGCACTACTTACAGCTGCTGAGAGGAAAGGTCGTCCATCACTTTTCCATTTTGCTCTCAGGGGTAGCGTGTTAGAATAGGACAGAAGCTGTACAAACAGATAATTGACAAACAATGACAGAAATTTGACTTGTCGATGAATAAAGTGGAGGTCATGAGAATTATCAGCACTTCTTCCGCGGCTTTATCACACGGAAACATTACTTGCTTGGCTAAGCCATCGTTTCACAAAACGTAAGTAAAAGTTGTAGCTTTTCTTTTAAGTTGGAATGAAAGTGGCCGCCTCTTAAGGTCTTGATCAAAGTACGACAAAGTACATGCCTAGAAATTGCTTCTGAGCCAGTTGAGCTGCAACGCCCACTACTGAATACAAAACGATATTAATTTATCTTTTAAAATGTTACAACAAATTTTGTCCGGCACGTTTTTTCAATTAATTTCACTTTCATTTTCCTCAAATTGGCGCTGAACTCACCTTCAATACATTAATAATTTTTTACACCAGACTTATTCCACTTGCAGCAGTCAGTCAGCATGATTTTTCAAAACACAAATTAAAATGCACTTTTGGAGCGTTGCTGAGTGCGATGTGTTTTCGGCTTTAACTTTTTTATTCTTTTTCGTTTTTGTTTTTGTTTTTGTTTTTGTTTTTGTATTTATTTTATTTTTAACACGAGTCTACTTTTTCTTTTCTCTCGCTTAAATAAGTTACTGCATAGATTAATTTTTTTAAAAACGACAACTGTAACATCGAAACAAGTTTGTTTGCTCGACGATGTGAAGGATCATCACAAGGCCTGCAGTCTGTCTGCTGGTGAAAGGAGCAAATTTCACCCAAAAATTTTTTTCAAACCTCACAAGAAAGTTAAGCACTTTTTATTTATTACCCTGCGTACATGTAAGCAAGTGTAAATGTGTGTATGTATGTATGTATGTGTGCCTGCACATGTATGTATAAAAAATTTGCCGTTTGCTTGTTTCAGGTTTGATAAAGTTAAACAAATATTTTTCAATCGCAACTTAATTACTTTTAGTGCTTTCTTTCGATCTCAACGATCTCAAATTTATTTTCAAAAATTCATTTCACGTTTAAAATCTCACATTAACGCTGCCCGGAGTAACAAATTCCACTCGTCACTGCATACTTTTTATTTTGCCAGGCACTTTCAAAACAAAGAAAACAATAACATTTCATGTGCTTTGTATTCTTCTTCTTTGCTTTTCTTATGAAAAAGGCACGTCATAAGTGAGGCAACCAACAGCTGCCAACTAAATCGATGTCTTACAAGAATTGATCGCCTACGAGCACGAGCTTACAACTGCCACTTCAGAAGAAGAAGTACATCAAATGGTTGATTGGAGCGGGGAGAGAGTCAGAAATTATCTGCGAATCTTAGAAAGATGAAACAGGAGAAAAGTTTGCAGAATTGCTTTTAAATAATTTATAGATGTTTTTCTTCAAATTCGAAACAGTTTTAAATCGCACGCACTTTTTAAAATTTATCAAAAAAAATATTGCAAATCTTCCGCTTCGCACAACCGTCTTAACTTAAATACGTTTCTTTACTGTTTAAGTCACAAGTCTAGAGAAAGCCCAGTTTGTTGGCAACACGTTTTTGGTAGCACACACAGACACAAGCCACCAAACATAGACATTGAGGTACGTCACGTAAAGAAAGTTTACGTTGAGCAGCAGTATTAAATGCAGAGAATTTGTAAGAAACTTAAGAGATTTTTTGAGAACTAAAACTACTCTTGAGAAAAGCTCCGTCTGCATCGTTTAGGCATTTTTGTACTTTCAACTGTTGTATATTAAAGTCGAGCTCACTCTTGAATTTTTTTTCATTATGACTTTTTTTGGTTAGTGGCATTGTGTGACATTGTGTGACATTGTTAACATTTTTCACCGCTAATCTGATAATGATCTGTTGGATAATCTAAAATAGTTTAAAGAAATTATGTGAATTTCATTTTATTTTTTGTTTTTTTTTTTTTGTTATTTTTTCTCAGAGAGCTTTTAGCAATTTAATTTTATTATGGAAACTGAGTATTGGCAAAACGCCAATTGTGTAAATTAATAAGAGATGCGTCTTTCAAATGTCCAACCTCGCTAAACTTTTTAAACCACCATCGTATTTAGAATATGAGTCTTGTTCGCAAGTGAAAGTTGTGATTATCGATTGCGAAACTTTCAGCAAAATATCGGTTAGTTTTCTGAGCCCTTTTGCCATGACTAATCTGACCAATCACTGCTAAGCTGCACATTCACATTAAAAGACTGTAAAATCTTACACTTCACTGGTTGCCCCATTTAATTCATAACTAGAAGCAAAATTAATGCTTGAAAGCAGAAACGACGTGCTATTTTAATTTTTTTTTTTTTTTTATTTCCTTTTAACTTTTTAAATTGTGCTCAATATTAAAGTTTCATTGCTTCAATGCATCAGCAGTTATTTAAAAACAATTAAACACGATGCAACGCAAAAGGATTTCCACAAAAATTATAAAATTGCCAAACGTGTAATCGTGTAATACGTAATCTTATTCGAGTCAAAAGGAAATACAAATAGAGACTCTTTAAGTTCAAGCAGCTTTTCATGCAAATGCAAGAAAGAGTTCCACGCGGGGGAATATTGTTAAAGAATGAGGAGATTTTTAACAGGAAATTAGTAATAAGAATTAGAATTGGCAATAATGGCTAAGGCGGAGGCTGGGAGTAAATGAGGGAAAAAGCTTCGGCTCCTGAAGCTTTTGTTTTTAAATTAATGGTGACTAAGCAGAGACCACGAAAGATCACTTTCGTTACTTTCCTTTCACCAGACGAAGTGGTGATTTTTGCATTGCCACTGCGATATGATTTCCTACTGAGAATTTTGTTATTGTCTATCGAAAATTTAGTTCATTTTACCATCCCTGAGTATGAGCACAAACAACATTAGCCTTTCGGGCTAATATTACAATTAAATAATTGGCCAACAGCGTGATCAAGTCCGAAACACTTTTAGTATTTAACAGATGGGGAGTATTTTTGGAAGATTTCCCATAATTGGAAAAGCTTTCGGAGATTACTAAATGGCTGAAATCAATCATTCTTAAAAAACTGCCGATTAAAGGAAATTGCAGATATAAAGAATATGAAATGAAATGAATAAATTAAAAATAATATGTATATGTATGTATGTATGTATGTACGAGTATAAGCCACATTTTCCCAGCGGAAGCATTTATTGCAATGCTTACATGCTTATGTAGATTTATTTCATTTCGTTTCAATATTGTTTGTATGGAGCCCATACCAGACCCCTCCGTGCATAAGGCGGATTTTCTACAGATTTCTATAAGATTTTATTTCTGTATTCTTAGTTTATGGTCGACATCTCCCTTTCACCCTAATTCCCTTCAACTACATCCTGCTCAGCCAAGCTATTTGTTTTAAATAAAGCACGAAAGCATAATGGAGTTTCAAATTGCTATGCAACATCCTGAAAATCCCTTTTGAATTTTTCTTCTTTTTTTTCCTTTTTCCTACAAATTGCAAACATTTAATGGTGGAAAAAAAAATTGATTTGTGAAAGCAAAACATTTTGAGTCTGGACTAATAATGGATTTACTTCCTCATGCAATCTGCGTACAACAAGAAATTAATTGAAAACGGAAATTTGTAAACTTTTTTAAATAGTAAATAAAATCAATCAAACTTTAAAATAATTTTTCATTTTGAAATTTGCCAAGCAATTCTTTAGGGGGCGAATATAAAAGTTTTATTGAAGCAAAAAGTTTGAATTTTTTCAAACGGAATATTTTATATAAATATTATTTTAATTTCATTTTCATTTTGGTTTTTTTTTTAAGATTCGTTTGTAATTAAATCTTGCTTACACGGGATTGCAATTTCGAAAGCATTAATTATTTTTAAATGGGGATGTCGAAGGGGATGTTCACTTAGCAACAGGCGAGACTTTATTTATTGGCTGCGATCTACACTTGATATAATCCTGCCAGTTGTCGTAAATCTCCTTTGAATTTCCACCTGCTGTTGCTGTTATATTTGTTGTTGTTCGTAAACAACATTTATCAACTTTTGGACTTTTCGAAAATGTAATCTATTGTTGTGACAGCAGTTACATTTACCAATTACTTGTTTTCATTCCAAAGAACAGAACGAAGAGCTTAGTTTCCTTGCTGGCCGTTGCATGCTCATCAGCTATTTGCTAGAAGAATCTTAAGATTTACAAGATTTTCCATTTCAGTTGTACAGCAAAGACGGCATGAACTTTTTAAATAAAATATGTATTTTCCACAAACATTTGCATTTCCATTCCTTTTTCAAAATGTTTCAAGTAAATGAAATGGAATGGAAATGAATGCCGCATTTCTCTCCATCACATTTGTTTTCACTGTATGAAAGTGGAATTTGCAATTTAAATTAAAAACAAGAGTGTGTGGTAATCCTTGTGGTCTGAACGAAATTGATGTAAATAAATTTTAAAAAAAAGTTTCATTTCAGTATTAGGAAATGAGTGCATCAGTTAAGTGCAACAAATAATGGAGAAAATAAAATCAATATAATTTCATACAATCGAAAATTCATTCATTCAAATACATACAGAAACATGTGAATACATTTGTAATCATGGAGTTTCTCGGCAGATATTTTGTTTTCTTTGCATCAATTCTGTATTTGGAAACGGCAGCAACTATGGACAGCAACAAATGGCAACTACCAGTCATGGTTGGAAATGGTTTTCGTTACTGCACCAAGCTGAAGCAAGTTTTTATTGTTTGGATGGAGAGCTACAAAGGATGCCCCAGTATAAGAAATGGAAAGTTGTTATTGCTATTTGCTTTCATGCGATGGCAATTTCACTTCCTTGAGCTAATTGTCATGCAAGTGTTGTGGTCAACTATTTGATGTCGCCATCGGTTCATGCCATACGTGTATGGCTTTCAAGACAATTAACAGGCAACTGCGCCTGAAACATTATTAAAGTTCAATGTTAAAGAAAATAAGAGTTTCGCACAAATTACAAGACTTTAAAAAAGAAAAAAGCTTCGCCTAGTTATTATCATCAAGTTTGTTGGTACACTGCAAAAAGTTTTCTAACGTTTCCGAACTTGTTCAACATCAGCTATTTTGTATACGGAAATCCTTAAATGAGAACAACATTTAAGTAGAACAATAAATCACAATAAAAGTAATTCTTTTAAAGCCTGCCAATTTTATCAGCAATGGAAGCAGATGGAACAGAAATATATCAGAGATAATAATCCTTAAAATGTGATTCATAATTTCAATTCATTATCTTGCCTTCTACTATTTTAGAAGCTGCTGAACTGCTCGCAAAGCTCAAGGATCTTATGAGCAAAATTATTTTAAGAGAAAACAAAAGTAAGCGGTTTTAAAAAACTACAGGATAATTAATATTCCCAGTTGATTTATAAAAGGGTTTCTATTTCCCACTCTCAACTAATGAAATGTGAACCATTTTTCCTCTTCAGTTATGGACTCGTCGTATCTGTGCTCGCACATGAGGCTTAAAAATTAATTGTTGTCTAATTTATTGTTTAGTGTAGCGGAAAGCCATAAAAACTGTATCACAAGTAATTAAGCCGATGAAAATAAATGGATTTTCTCCTCTGGCATATGAGGCTCACACCATCGACTGGACGAATTTTCTTAATAGAAACCACTGCGTACTACTTTACAATTTGTCAGTGTTTCAGAGTCTATTCAGTGCATTCTATTTTGTTATCACAAATCATTAGTTGTAATTAATTCATTAATTGTAATTGTTAATTGCAAGTAATTGTTTATATAAATTTTTGTTTTCCAATGTGCCGTCAAATTGTCGTCGCTATTGAACATTGTTGGTCCTGCACATGACTTTCCTGAATGCATTTCAAAGTCCTGTAAGCTTGTAGAATAGAGAAGTGCGTATGTATGTATGTGTGCCAGTGTGTTTAGTAACAACATTTTCAAATACCAGAATTGCATCATCAGCTTGAACATTTCAGAATCACATCGTATATGAAATATATATGTGGATTTTATAAAACGCAACTTCAAAGCCGAGTCAAACGCTCTTCGCTTCACATTGTTTTCTTTTGTAATTTTTCTACTTAATGTGGATAATAAATTTTAATTATTTATGCTTTTACTAGCGAGGAGTTAAACATGAGAGGTACGCATTTATCCTTATCCACGATATTATTTTGTCATATTTTCCACTTACATTTTTCGAGAATTTCTCTTGAGATGTTCAAGTTAATTAGTTTTATAAAATACAGACATTTTTATAATTTTTTACGTTCTGGCATTTAAAAGAAAGTAAAAAAGGAAAAGATTTTTTTTTTGAAAAGGAAGCCCACGTTCAAAGTATAGTTTGTGTATTTAAAATTGTGTATTTTGTGTTACGTGTGTGCATCAGTCACTCATTTAATATTTATGGCCTCACATATTTTAGCTTTTATTTGCCCAAAAACAGTTTCTATTTGTCTATTTCGTAACTTTAATTTAATGTATTTTATTTTATGCTTTAAATTTAGAAAGAATAACAGCAATGAATTGTTTACGTAACTTCTTCGGAATCAATTAAAAGTTTATTTAATTCGATTATTGAGGCTTCTTATGCATATCACCATGGACAATTTAGTCAAATATTCAATTCATTCATTTTTAATTGAAAAAATTAAAATTTTAAATATATTGAATATTTAAATAACAATATAATAATCAATTAAATGGTTCTATTTGTTTATGTTTTTTGTTAAATTTTTTTTACATAAATTGTAGTCTTCAAGTTTATCAGCCAGACTCGTCTGAGGAGAGAGGAAAACAGCACAAAAGAACGCAGCTTGTTAGCAAGCATTTTAGATTTAAAAGTTGAATAGTTATTGTTAATTAAATTAAAAATTTTAAAATTTAAACGTTAAAAATTACCATTTCAAAAAATATCATGTCTTCTTACCTTGAAACGCCACACAGTATTCCCCAATTGGCAGCGTTTTAGCAGAAATACCCAAAACTAATTACAAAAATGAACAAGAACGGACTAGTAAAACGAAACGGAAAAAGATAAAAATTTGCTGTCACAGAGAAACAGATTGTTATTGTATTCGAAGACGCTTGAAAACGTTATTTTAATGGTCCAATAAATACTTTCACATACTTTAATAAAAAGCAGCAACCAGAAATGTAATCCATATCACTTATTCTGCCACCGATCCCCCCATTCGTTCACTCCGATGCGATTACCAATTCAATAACTGTATCTGCGTCACTGAGTCATACTAGTGCTAGTTAGTGGTTACGTGCAGCCATGAAATAGAGACATTACCGTGAACTGCCACTCACTTCCGCTTGTAAGACCAGCGCACTTTGAACTCCCCATAGTGAGCACTGTAGTTTGCTTTGATTTGCCGGATATTCGTTTCAGTATTAAGAGACATCTTTGTGATTTGCGATGTGCAACTGTCACGTAAATCAGGTGAGCAACACTCATCTCTACAAGAAAAGCTACACTGTCATAATGAAAAATTAATAATACATCATCGTATTGATTTCCCCCATTTTCGTTTCAATACTCGTGTAACACGCACTCTTACAAACAACGGTGATATTCAAGTACGAGTATCGTACAAATCGTTTGCGGTTTCCACTTTTTAACCACAAATAAATAACTTCAATTAAATAAGTAAGTAAAAAGTCTATTTTTATTATATTTTCTTTTACTTTTTCTACAAAAGCTTTATGAGTATGCAAACAGACTGAAGAAATGTAATTCTTGGAGGTCGATTATTAAGCGAAGTATGCAAATTAGCAAATCTAGTTTATTAAATTGAAAATACAGAAATGAAAATTAAAAAATGGACTCAAAGTATAATAATGCATTTCACTAATTCGCTAAGCGTAACTTGAAACTGCACTTGCTGATTATTGTTTAGCTGAAGAAGCTTTTGGGGGTTATGTGCGGAATGCTCTAGTGAGCAATAAAGCAAAATATTCATACCCTTTTTCAGCCACAATCTCTTTATTCGCAGCTGCTACTTTTTTAAGTTTTTTTTTTTTTTTTTTTTTTAAAGCAATCATACATTATGTATTTTAAAAAAAAAAATTTTAAAAGTTTAAAAAAATTTATCAGATGCAGAATTGGCGCTCGGTGCGAGAATTATAAAATAAGTTTCAAAATTTTATATAAAATAAGAATTGAGGCAAATAGTTTTGAAATTGGAGAAATGATGGAGGGCCTGAAATCACTTTACCAAACACTTTTGGTCCATTAAAAATTGTTTCCAGTTTTACTACTATTTTAAATTGTCAAAAGCTCTCATCCAATATGACATCATTTTTAAGTGTGAATTCCTAAACTATACTCGTATATAATTTAAGTTAATTTTTATATACATGTAGGGGTATGTATGTATATACGCAACTCAAAAACTTTTCTTTATATACGTACGTACAACTTTTGTTGGTCAACTGGCCCAACCATTGGCCACCTGTACAAATTTTTAATTAAATTCTTCTAAAGACATCCCTCTTTGTTAAAGTCAGCAGTAAAAATTGGGGGAGCAAATTATTGCAGCAGCACCTTTTGGTAATTTTCATATAAAAATCTTGACATTGGAAAAGCTAAAAGTTTATTTCAGAACATACATACATACATCGATTCATAAATAAATTCTAATGAAGAATATGATTTTTACATAAAGACTACAGACAAAATGCGATGTTAAGTTTGCGGCCTGCAATTAGTTACACCCCAGCACATCGTACAGAAAAAGAAAGAGCCAGCAAACCTGCGCTGGCTGCCACTCGACTGTGCGACCTATTGACATGACTTACTATGTAGCACGTACACACTTTCTTTTCTTCTTTAGACGAGTATCCAATTTAACTTTTAATGTGTTAACTTGAAAATAGTTTAGCACTGCGACAACCAGAAATTGTGTGTGCAATCATTCATCCAATACCAATTTCATATAAACGCATTTATGGCTTATATGTATGTGTGCACATGTATTCATATGCAAGTATATTTGATATATGTTTCTTTCGTTGTGACTTGTAAAATGGGTGACAAGCAAAGCAAAAGCTCTTGGTGATGTCTGCTTAGCATTCATACAAATCTAAATTGAAGTGTTTGAGAATTTGCAAATAATTTTTTTCCTTTGGCATACACACGCTTGGTATGTAAATGGCAACACACTTGGAAGATGGGCGATGAAAGGAGATAAATGTTAAAGCCGAAATATTTCATATCCAATCAATTCATGCATAATATCAATCAATATTCATCGTTTTGCTATTCCTTATCCTGCGGCGGCCAATATGAAATGTTTCAATTGTTTTCAAAATAAAAAAGATCCTTTTAGAACATCATTTTTATATAGAATATACAGGGAATACTCTCTCCGTCTCTTTCTCTCTCTCTCTATGTCTCTCTCGTTCCATAGTTTTCTCTTTGGTAGCTGTGTAATATTAGTAAAAGTAGTCTGAATGCGAATGAAAAATACCGCCGAGAGCGTGAAAACGCTACACATTCCTATTTCATGGTTCCAGGAAATAAAAGTTGCTTCTTTTTTTTTCTTTTTTAAGGAATTTAACCTACAAAGCTTTCAGCTGGTCAGCAGGAAAACAGCCAGGGTCTAGGCAAGAATCGGCCAGGCTACGCATTATTCATTGGCCTACGGAGGCTTATGGTGGACTATGACCGTTTAATAACTAAGTAAAGCATGTTTTAAAATGAAAGTAAGGGGGTTGCCATCAGCTGAATTGGCTGTGTACAGTATCGAAGCACTTGTCTGCATTAACAGTTGAACATTTTTTAATTTTCATTTTCATTTTTATTAATTGCTACATACGTCTGTGCCTCCCTTTGCTTCCTTTCGTTAAACAATTTATTAGTTTCCTCAAACCTAAAGGAATTTTAAATTCAGTAAGTAAGTAATGACAGGTGGGATTTGCTTGGTAATATTAAGCCTTATTTAAAAGCCACAAATTGGAAGATGTCTTGCAAAACTCTCTTTCTCGTTAAATCTCCATTCTTGGCATATAAATTACTGATCACTCATAATGATGTCATAATGAGCATTCCATATATACCAGCCCTTAAATACTGCCTTTGAAAACTTTTTGTTACTTTTCATAAACAGCGTCAGAAATTAATGTAACCAGAAATCCCAAAAATACTTTTATATGAATAAACCCAAATACTGAACTTATGCCCCTTCAAAAGCAAAATTTTTGTGGCGAATGATTAGTATTCCAATCTAGTGAAACAGATACTTACCTGGTATCTGTGCAATACAATAATAATTCCGATTATCCTTTTTGGCATTTTTATTTTCGTTGAAATCATTTAATTTTTTTAACTTACTTAAGCTTAAATTAAACTTTATAATTATTTACAAATTTATTGATAACTACAAAAATTACATCTTCGTAATGTTAAATCAAATAGTTTAATTTAAATAGTTTATTTGAAAATAGAAAAACCTAAAGTATATTTAAGGACATGATTGAACAATTTTATAAAAAGTTAATGACAATTACGAGATTACCAATTTAATTACTTTTGCTAAAATCTTGTACTCACAAACACACTACACATATAAAAATAGACTACGAAATTTAAAAAAATATTATTATAAATTATAATAAAATTAATTCAGAATCGCTAACAAGCTCTTAACTCGTCATCCCATTTAGCTCTTACATAATCCCGTTTTTGGATTTTTTCTTAAGCACATAATTGTTATTATTTATTTTGTAGGACCTGCTGCAAACCACAAAGGAGAGAGTGCTTATAAGGGAACTTTTCGAAAACATCTATCAGAAATATCTATGTGGTCGCTTACAAATTCTTATACTCTTTTAAGTAAAGATAAAAAATCTCAAATTGCTTTACCAGCTGTTTTCAAAATAAAAATTAGAAAATTGATCAAAAGAAAAAAAATTAATATTACTTTTTAAAATTACAAAACTCCAACAGGAACTTTATTTCATAAAATGCTTCAAATGTTCGTATGTAAATTTCGAATGCTGGATTGAAAGAATTTTACGTTAGCAGCTGATTGATAAGAGAACCTACCAATCAGCTGATTTCTTTCTCTTCTTTACGTTTTCATTCTATTCTGTTCCTGACGAATCCATTGAAAATGTAGCAGGAAGAATTTAACTTTATTAATATATTTTTTTTAATATTTTTCTATTTCTTTGCTGAGGATGTTCACACCTTGTTAAGGATATATTGAAAGAAAATATATTATTAATGTCAGAAGAGCACGCCACAGAGGGGCACAGAGAGCAGAAATTACTTTAAATACTTTTAAAATGGCATTTCTTTACGTTTAAATAAATTTCTTCTTTCGCATTTTCATAGTCATTATCCAGTGAGTACAACTTAATGAACTCTAGCTTTCAAGGACTCCGTTATTACGGAACCTCATACAAAGTAATTTTTAATCAGTTGTAGAGATGAAAATAAATAGTACGAATCTGCTTAAAGAGATTAATTTGTATTGGTATCACCAGCTATATATGGGCAAAACATTTGCCATTTTCTCTTCTACACTGTTTATTTGCTTCTGCGACAGACTTCTTCCCTGTTGCACCACCAAACATTTAATACTTCAAAGTGTTGTTTCAAAATTTTAAACACAAATTTCATTTAAGCAGTTTAAAGACAGTGAAAATTTAAATGCTACGCGTACGTAGCATTACACTCTGCTGGCATTTAAGAAATCTCCGCTTGACAGGATTCGCCCTGAAGTTTTCGTATTACAAAACATTTTTGCCTACTGCTTGCAAAATCTGCATTGGGATTAAAATTACTAAAGAAAATACTTTAAAGCATTTTGAGTAAATTTTAACTGCCTTGAATTGAAAGCGTCTTGTTTGTATATCCACTTCAAAGTCATGTCGAAACAGTCGTTAATGAAAATTACATTTGTTTTCCTAACTTTAGATTAAATCAAAATTTGTTCCCTGTTTCTTTCGTATTTACATCGAGTTTACGAAATTTTTATAATGATCTGGTACGACAACGTATGCCTTCATGCTCAGTCACCAGTTAATGTTAAAATATTTCAAGTGTTTGTTGAATAAAATTAACAATTCTGTGAAATCGTTTTTTGTCATTCAAACTGCAAATGTCATTTACAGTGGCATTGAAAAATTATGAAAACACAGTATTAAAATAGAAGAAATGCAGAAGTATTTACAGTAGATACTCGTACTGCAGTCACAGAGCGTTGAATTTCTGATTTAAATTAAAATTAATATTTACTCTTTCGCTTATAGACGTACAATTGTATGTGTATGAATGTGGGGTGATGGGAGGGGGTGAGTGCTTAAATGTTTGTACAGCCCATTATTGGTATAAAATGTAATTTTCTTTGTATAATAACACACACAAACAAAACTGGTAATTGAGTTATAATTGAATTTATTAAAAATTGCCAATAACACACATTCACAAACAGATTCGCACGTGCGTGTGTATGTGTGGGTGTGTGTCATTTTATATTTTAAAAATGTTTAATTCAAATTAATTATAGAATTACCTCTTTGTGTGTTTTTGATTTCATGTTTCATTGTGTTTTCATACATGAAAAAAAGAAAAAGAATTAACACACAAAATAATAAATCCCAATTTGTTTGTTTTATTATTTCCTTTAGAATCGTCGCGCAACGCAGCTTATGTTGGATTTTTCCTTTCATTGAATCTGAATGAAGATGTGTGTGTGTGTGCGTGTGTCTTTATATTTATATTAGATGCAGTATAAATTTACTTGAATGTTTATGTATGACTCTGCAAGTTCCTTAAGAGTGTTATTTATTGTTGTGTAGAAAAGAGGTGTGTTATTGCTGTGTTGTTTGTGTAAATGAAAACAAAAAAGGATAACATAATTTACCGCATTACTAAAGTCAGTTCCGTTGAGAGGGGATTTTCTGTTAATGCGATTGACTCAGTTATGGCACTGCGTAGACCGTTTGTTGTAGTATTTTTGCTGCAAACACCCAGCCGCAGAGCTTCAGTATTATTGCCGAAAGCCACACTGCTCAATAACTTCAGATCACCTTTGGTATTGTTGTTGTGTTTCCGTTTCCTTCGTGATTGTGCAGCTCCTGTTGTATGACCATTAAGAGCAATATTAGTGTTTTCTTTATAACGGCATAATAATTCTTGAAATTCTTTACGGAAATTGTCATTCAGCCATCCATACAGCAAGGGATTCGAACAAGCCGAGCTCATGCCAATCATGTGACAAAACGCATACACCACCAGCATATTGTTTGTCAGAGCCGCTCGTTTCATATCGGCATACAAATTGAAGAAATTCAAAGGCAACCAAGAAACGCCGAAAATTATTGCTATGCTAATGAGCAAGCAGTTTGTGCGCTTCATACGTCTGCCGCGTTCCGTCTTACGTTGGCTCGATGTTGCCGTCTGCACATTTACCACGGTTATGCGATTTTTCAATTTATTATATATGCCAAAATACGCACCCGATACAATCAGAATTGGCACTAAATATTGAACACACAACGAGAATATTGAATAATAGAAACGACCGTGGTTTAGAGGCCAATCCTCTATACAAAATGATACACCATGTATCCCCAATTCTTGCAACACCAGCGGCATATCCGCATGTATAAGGCGTTTGTAGATAAACATGGGCGATGCCAAAAGCAGAGCCAAGAGCCAAATGCCTATGAGAGTCGAGATAGCACCAACAAACTGCAAACTGGCACGTGTTGGATAAACAATAACCTGAAATAAATGCGAAGGACAATTAAATTATTTGCTTAGCAAATAGTCCTACTCTGAAAGACTTGATTTATTTCCGCTTAGTTCAATAAACGAACACACTCCACAACTCAATCATCAACTGCCACAGAATTTATTCCAATATTTAAAATTTTATTTAAAAAATTAACTTTTCCTATATTTTCCCCTGTGCAGCTACTCACTCAAATGGTTACATTATTTATTATTCCCATTTTTATACCCTTCTCCAAAAAGGATGGAAGGGTATAAATAAGTTTGATATAGGGGATGCAATTTCAATAAATATTGATTTCCGACCATATAAAGTATATATATTCTGGATCGTTATAAGAAGGGGAGTATTTCGTCTGTCCGTCTGTCTGTCTGTCTGTCTGTCTGTCTGTCTGTCTGTCTGTCTGTCTGTCTGTCTGTCTGTCTGTCTGCCTGTCTGTCCTCATTTCCTTCCGGTAATTTTGTTGCGCTCAAAATTGACCTTAAATTTTGTCTAAAATCAAAAATTTTTTTACCTATCTGTTCTAATTTCTTTCAAAAGTACCACTTATAAAAAAAAGCAAAATCGGCCGATAAATAAAAAAAATATAGCCAAAAAATAATTTCATATATTTATATGAAGAAAATGCAAAAAATCCACGCTGAGTAACAAACCAAGAGCATGTGTATTGACAAGCACGTCTACGTTTGCAGCCAAAGTTGCTGTTAAAATTTCATTATATAGTTGGGTAGATAAACGACTATTTTTTCTTAATTTTACCCTTTTTGAACGACATATGTGCTAAATTTTTTTTTTTTTTTTGAGTATATTTGTAAAGCAACGGAGCCACTGGGGATCCGTGGCGGGATGCTTATGTATATGAATAGAAAATTTTTGTTTTTGTTTTTGTTTTTTGTTTTTGTTGTAGCAAACGCAAATTCATTTGGTGGTGGTTTTGTTTGTGTATACTTTTATGTGTTTGCAATACGATTGTATAGTATTCTGGCATATGAAGTGTTTTTTTGCCATCATAGTTTTCTTAAGCATTTTTGTACATGCATGCACACAGTGTTGCAAAAATTTCTCCAACTATATATAGCTATTGTGTTTCGATTGCCTGCGATATGGAGCCATGAGAGCCTCCGTGGAGCTGTTATCAATGGAGATCTTGAATTTGGTGGGTGGCGTCGCAAAGAATTCCTAGCGCTGCAGAGAGCAGCAGAAAGAGAAAGAAAGGTAATCTTAGAAAGTAGTAATCGGTGAACACCTCCTCACGAAGTAATACTATGACGATATGGGTACGTTTTTAAGTTCTTCTTTATGTTGCTTATTTTTTGAGAGAACATATCCATGGAGAAGGGTATAGAAGATTCGGCACAGTCTAATATAGCACTTTTACTTGTTATTTCTAACAATAATAATAATTTTTTTGGACGTCCTGGCATAAATAGATATTTTTTGATATCCTCGGATTCATGCTGCATATTTTACAACGAATAAATGAAATGAAAAATTCTATTTGTCAGGTAATTTTAATAGTACTCCTGGGGAATTTTGCAGAAAGTTATTTAATGGCCTTTACGGCATCCCAATAGGGTTTACTAAAATAATACACCTTGTTTTCCTGTTAAAATGCAGGAAATAAAAGGTTAGAGATTTTGTGGTTTGGAAATGTTTAAAGCTTTAGCGTAATCAAGTGTTAGTCCATTTGATGGGGAAAAAATCATAATAAAAGTGTATGTGGAATATTTTGGTATGTGCTTAAAATCCCTTTTGGGATTAACGAGCCAATTTAAAACTATTAAAAATTTTTTCTCTCCTCTCTTGCTGTTTCACTCTCAAGGTATTTCCATCAAACGGTGTTTCCCTAAACTCTATTAAACAGTAAATTTGCAAATATTTTCGAATTTAGTTTGAAAGGAATATTGCATCCAACTCCTTTACTAATTAAATCCTTTTCAAAATGTATAAAAATGAAAAGTGATTCAAGTAATTTCCGTACTTTCCTAAGGAAATTAAAAAAAATTATATGTGAGGAGTTCAAAAATGAAATATCCGTAAATGTTTGTATGTGGGTAAACTTTTATTACGCACTGCTATTTGTTTCCAAATATTTGCCTCCTTTACACTGTAATAGATCTTCTGTTGTAATAAACAACATTTTTATTTTTTTTTTAATATCACAGTATTCTTAAATTGATGGCATTGTCTTTAGAGCTTTTTAAAAGTTTTTCTAAAATTTTCTTGCTCATTAAAATGTATTTACAAAAAGGAAATGCAGAACAGAACAGAAAGAAGACTTTTGCCAGTGAGAATATCTGAATATCTGTGAAATAATCTGACAATAGCAAACGTCGTTTGAGATATGGAATACAACATTGACACGACTTATTTTAACAAATTCATATTTGTTAAGCCGCATTTGCAACTGCCAAATAATTTTGTTTATCTGTGTGTGCGTGTGTGTGTTTATTAAACAATGAGTTTTAACAATTTTTGCTTAACGTGTCGTAGCTCGCGGCTGTGTACTTTCACGCAGCCACTTGTATTCGCAACGCGAATTGCTCATGTTGTTTAAAGCACTCACCTGATATCTGTCAAAGGCGATGGCTGTTATTGAAATGGTCGATACGAAGATGCTGAGCGCCTGAAGCATTGCTATCATTTTACACAATATCGCACAGGAACCGAACGGCCAATATTTCGAAAGTATTTCCATTAACGTCAACGGCATTGTAACCAAACATAGAAGTAAATCTAAAAGTAGAATATTAACTCGTATACATTCGCAAAGCGATTTTATGACAACAATTTCATTTCCAACTACTGACTTGTTCACACAATACAACATTTTTGCATTTACGGAACCTTTTCGATTGCATTTCGAATAGCAACTACAACCAGCAATCATTTTGTTTGCTGTGTGGTGCTAAAGCTGAACTCATGGAGGGAAAATATAGACCAGCCCTGCCACTTTACACCATTGGCTTGAACTGTAAGGGTTATTCCCCTTTCCTGGGGATCACACGATGAATTATGTGTTTCAATTGACAACCAATTGGAAATAGTTTAATTTATTAGTTTTTGAATGCCTTCAAGGGAATATTTAATTTTTTATATCAAATAGTTTTATCTGGCATATCGTGGAAAGTCATGTCCAAAGTGCTGGTCTTCAAAGTCTTACAGGCATTTGTTGCTGTTCATTTCAGCGAAAGTTGTTTAAAATGTCCTTCTCTTAAAAGTTGAGTTCTTTAAAGGAATTATTGTTTTATATTGAAAGTTAAAGTTTGTTTTGAAAGTGATTAAATTCGTGTCTCTAAATTACTGGTCTCCACAATGCTTGCGGAGTGACAAAGCAGTCATCTGGATCTCATTCTCGTGATCTCTTTTGCAACTACTTTAAAAGGTTTATTTTATTTTTCAAGTTTTATTTTTATTTAGATTTCGATTGGGAACGATGTTGATAATTGTTAATATCCTTGAAGGGATTGTATTCTTTAATATAAATTTAATATCTTTTGTAATCATGTGAGAAGAAGTTATTGGCAAAGGATTCATATTCTTCCAAATATTGATTTCCATTTCACCTTCCTTCTGTGAAAACGACTTGAATATCTTTGCGACTTACCTGATATTGCTAAATTTAATATGAATAAATTGCGAGCTGTCCGCATTATTGGTTTTCTCACAACGGCCATAACAACTAAAATGTTTCCCAGTGATCCAAATATTATGAGGACGCTGTACAACAGAATGAGGAACTGATACCAAGGCCCCTCTATGCTGCGGTTGCGTGTAAAACGTTCTATCAGTACCGGATTCAAAGTAAATGTATCGCTACTGTTTACGGTAGCATTCAGTTCAGCCGCTTGTCCATCAATGACTGTTGTTTCCAAATAATCCAAAGAGGCTTCGCTGCTTTCCAAGTTCTCACGAGATGATAATGACTTTATCGCAGTAATGGGGTCTGTTTTTATGGCGAGGCTCATTGGTAAATTGGAATGATTTATATTAATAATCTGGAAAACACAAACATGCACACATACATTAACAGCAAATACATTTACGGAAATAAAAGTAATTTGGAAAATGGCCAAATAAAGTAACTGATGTGGACATATGTGGTTGTATAATCTGAAGTACTTCGGAAAACATACAAGTACGCAAGACTTTATTTTTCCATCGAAAATTGCTAACGTTGACCGTTTTAGTCGCAAGTTTATTACCCTCCGCCAATTAAAATGGTATCCCAACGAAGAAAACACAATGGATGCTGAATATTTCTTGATTCTCAATATTGAAATTTTCCCCCCACCATTTTTTTCCTCGTTCTCTTCTTTTCTTATGAATGTTATGTGAACAATAAACATTTCGCTTAATATTTATTGATGTTTTTAGTAGTTCTTTGGCGGTTGATTATGTCGACAATATCGACAACGACAATAAGGAGCGACAATAAACGAAAATAAATGTGTTTATACTTTTTATTTATGGCTTTGTCGTTATTCAATAGTTCTTACTTTTATTTCAAAATAAAACTACAAGAAATACGAAAAAATTGAATTAGACTCAACTTAGACTTGGCTAAGGGTTCCCCGAAGCGCTGCGGATACGAAATAGCTACACTGGCGACAATCAACTCCAAAGTACTTTTAAGTCCAATTCAATATTTTGGTTGGTCTAGTGTAATTAAAAAAAAAAAGCAGATAACTAAAAATCTGTTTATTTATTTGCATTTAATATTAAAACGTCTAAATAAACTCAAGCAGTTCAAGTTCTGTTTGTTCAACAACCGCTCCTCACTTCTACGGTTTGTATGACAGTATTTTATTTTTAATCAATTTGAAAGCGACAAATAAAAAAAAATCATTTCTCTTTTCAGTTCATTAACATTATGAAGACAAATGACTTCTCTATAAGATATTAAGGAACGGAATTTTACATTCAAGATGGGACGTTTCTATAATTTCATAAAGGCATTTCATTTATTTCCAAAGCACAAGTGCTGTTCGGTATTTAAATGAAATTGTCCGAAACTGTAGCAAACATCTATTGAACAGATATTTGATTGACTAGTAATCTATTTAAATTGTGAAAATATTGGCATGTAGCACTTGCACATCATTATAGAAACGGCAGACGATTTTCGTATTCGTTGAGATTGTGTGTAAACAGCACTTCCGTCTCTGGTTACGACATTTGAATTTTTCGACACTGTGCGGTTAACTGAAATATAATTTGCAGAAAGGACCTGCTCACTGCTTTGCTGGGATGGTGTGTAATGTGGTTAAGAACGAACTACTCCTCTAGCCATGATTCATGCAACATTACTCACATTCATGTATGCATGCGTGTCTGTAGAACTTTTTCCTTTTTCATTTTATTACTCGTATACATGTTGTCACCATTTGCGGGATTAATTTCCAACTTTCAGTTTGCTGTGCGGTTAAGCCCGCCGTTTGATATTTTATCTTCGTGCCACTAAAAAAGCACTTCAGTTCGCATGTGAATAACAGTTATCGATAGTTTAATTATACTTGTTTTTAATTGTTTGTTGCGATTATCGGGGTTACAGAGAAAAAATTAAATGTTTTGCCTTCCACACCCCCGGTCACATGTGTTTCATTAGAACAAATTGTAGTTTTATTTAAATTTGGTTTTAGTGTTGTGGATAAAAAATAAATAAAAGTAAATTATTATTATTTTTCTCCGGTCGAATATGTTAATCAGACGGAAGTTTTGAAGTTTTTATAATTAAATGCAATATTGAGAAATTTTTAAGGGGGAAATTTTTGCTTGGCAGAAACATGCTCGTATAAAAAGACACAAATGTGACATGGATTTTCTCGGTCTCTTATCTTTCTTCTAATAACAGAGAAGGGAATGAAGTGATTGTTGCGAAGCGTCTACTTCTCCTGGAAGGATATGTTTTACTGGTTTGTATAATTTTATTTTCCTTCTTTTGTTTTGTTAAGAGTTTTTAAATCTTCTGTTTTTTTGTTTTTTCTTTATTTTATTTATTTATTTTTTTTTTCTTTATTTTTTATATTACTTTAGAGAGCAGTTTGCAGCACAATGATTTAGTGGATGAAGACCATTCCACCTTGATGTGCACATATTGCAGGTTAGTAAATATACTCGTATATTGTAAAAGATTTGTGATAATTGTTATCTGAAAAGTACAATTACTAATCAGCTATTCCTCATTAACACGATCCTTTGTTAGGCAAATTAGGTGAAAATAAAATGCATTTAAAATAAAATGCAAATGCAAGTAAATGAGTCTGAACGTAATTAAGCGTTGTGTAATTAAATCAGTTTTACTACAAGAATAAGAAAAAGAAATGGAAATAAAGTAGAATTGTAAAATTCTAAAATGCTCGAGTCTAACAGAAATATGCTAATCTGAACTAACTGACTGATTGCAACTCGTAATAATTGCAATTGGAGTTACCTTTCAAATAGTAGAATATTTTTAGGATATTTTAAAATCGTTTGGGTGTACGGACGACTAAAGTGATGGATTTAGTTCCTATTTCCGGCAGACGGATGTAATTCTGTTCTCCTTGCAGTGAATAAAATGATTACCAAAAGATAAAGATCCATCCAGCTGCTCCTCTGCCAGCATTTGTTTTCCTTAATTCCGAAAGAATGCATTGAAAGCTGGTCTTGAGCCACATTTGTTTTCCTTAATTCCGAAAGAATGCATTGAAAGCTGGTCTTGAGCGACTTTATGGCTCTTAGGAGTTGTACTAAGCTAGAGCCCAATTTTTCAACGCCACGCGGAATGAAAGTTGAAAAACCGCTAATGTTTCCCAATTATGCCAGAAATGTATGTTCGCTGTACTGCCTATTAATTCTTAAATTAATTTCAAGCATTTCAGAATGTTTCAATCAAAACAAAGTTTTAATTATTATTAAGTCGTCGTCATGCAACACGTTGTCAAGTTAGATAAACATATTGCAGCAATTTAAGTTATGATGGCAGCTGCAGAATAACTTTGTTAGAATATTATTATTTATTGTGCTCTCTTGGAAAGTGTTCTGTAATAAATAATGACTGGCTACAATGGCCTGCGTTACGCAGTTTGTGATATTAATTTTTAATCTCCCTGTAACAGTAAAATAAATAATGTGGAGCCTTAATAAAGATTTTAGTTGTAACAAAAGATTTTTATGTAATATTATTTTTTATAAAAAAAAACATTGTTTTCGCAAAAGACGTAACGGTTTTCTTGCGTGTTTCAATTATTAATAAGTTATCATTAAACAAAAATAGTTTTATAGTAAATAAAAAATAAAAATAAAAGAATAATTAGTAATAATTACGAATGATCGCTAAATTTTAGCTAACTACTGATGCAGAGAAAACCGCGAAGATTGAAGTGAAATGGCTGCTGGTTTTTGTTTAATATGAGCTCAAATCTTACGTAATGCTATTTACTAAGTTTTGCTATCGCTATTTTTGTATTTTATATTTGACGCTTGTATTTTCGCAAGAGCATTTGCATCAAATAGTGAATACTATTAATGCTATGTAAGACGTGGAAGACGATTATGTACAAGCTCCCGTTCAGATTACGAAATACATAACCTTTACAAGCGCTTGCTCATGTTTTCAGAACAATGTACATATTCTACAGTCAACTCCAGCAAAAGGGTTACACATCTTGACTTTTCCCATATTTTCCTTGTAATGAACTATACAGTTCCCTTAAACACGTCCTTGGGGTATGTATGTGTATATAATTCATTTCAAATGTATCATAAAAAATAAAAATAATTCATTTAATTTATTTAAATAACTATTCATAGTTGTTAGGGGCATCATAAAGGGAATAAACTCCCATTGTAAGTATAAAACCTGGAAAAGTTTTTATTATTAGAGAGCAGTACGGCTTGGGGGAAACATAATTTAAAAGTATTAAATAATACGAAGAGAAAAAATCATGATTTTTTTTTATTTTCATTCAAATCTTTTTTGATGTTCGATTGGGTATGTTATTTGGAAGCCAACCTTTTAACCAACTGAAATGGGATGCCTTTCAAAAAATCGATACAAATTAAGATAATCATCTCTAAAATTCATTTCATTATTTAAAACGAAAAATGTCTTAAAAGATTGCTTTAATATAAATTTGTTTTAATAAATTAAAGGGGGAAAAAATATTTTATCAAAAATGAGATATAACCAAAATATTACACACATTGACATGTATACATATACATAAATACACTCAAACATAAACCTCGTGTGTATCAACATTAAAGTTAAGCTTTAAACAGTTCAAAAAGTGCCACAAAAAACAGGCTTTTTGAAGAAAGATGATTGGCATTTGCAATTATTTAATCAAGAAAATAATTATAAAAAGCTGTATTTCTGAGCGATTTTTACCCTTCTTTAAAACTACTGACAATTACACGTATACACACATAAATATGTATGTATATGAGTTGGATGAAGCATGGAGTATAGAAATGCAACATTCGTAGGAAGGTGTCTATTAAAGAGCTGGAGTAATTAACTTTCCTCCCGTGTCATCCTTATCAGACACACTTTTGCGTCATTCAATATAACAAGAACAATCGGTTGTTAATGTAATTGCAAGCAGACCTTTTACAGATTGTAGTACATTTTTTTATTATCAGATTTAAATAACTTCTCTCGTTATTTAACACAGTTTGGCTTTTTATCCTTTAACGCATATTTATTGAAATAAAAAACAACAATCCTTTTTTTGCACTTAAAGAATATTATTTATTGATATAAACTGTTCCTTTCAAATGTGCAGACAGAAATGTGTCTCTATATTTGAAGAAAAGTATTGTAGAGGTATTTTCACATTAGAAGAAACTGGTTTAGCTTTATTAAAAATTCTTTAACTTAGGGTTTGCTTTACAAGTTCGTTCAATTAGGGTTCTTTATACCAATTCATTGCGTCTGGACGATACTTTTAAAAAATTTCCACCAGCTTAGTTAGTGCGTTGGTTTCATTGATAATAAAATTGGTTGGTAATAGATAAATGCAATACAGAATTTTACTTTTTCTCGCAATTACTTTATTTAATCATACTTTACAATATAATTGTTTATGCAAAATTAATCATACTATTAATATGTAAAGAAAATTACTACTCAAATGTACCTGCACCATCACTTAACTGTACCATCAATTCTGCCATCACTTTATTTAATTATAATTAACTGTCTTACCAATAAATTTTACTTATGGCAATGCAGTGCAACATATGGCATTAAAACAGATGATGTTGCTGTCAAATATGTAAATATAAGAAATAACCAGATATAAAGATCACAAAGATACGAAGTGTTTCAAACTAATTGGATTGTGAAAAGAATAAATTCGGAATAGAAGCATTAAATGTGGTTTCTAATATATTTTTAAGTATACTTTTAGTTACAAATGTCGGTTTAAATAGTGTTAATAAAAAAGAAATATCTTTTTAGCAAAGCAATTTTTTTTATTTTGGAAAATATCATAATTTTGTTATTATTATTTTTTTTATTCCATTCATATTTCACTGATCAGATATACTGTTGTGAATGTATTTAAGTGTGTATATATGTACATATTGTATTAATCGAAATAGTATGTGCATATGTTACATAGGTACTCCATTTAAGGCACTCCAAGTTTACTTTGCTAAGCCTTTCTATAAATTGAATTTTTTTGCAAAGCAAATCGTTACAAGTCGGATGTATATTTCATGTAACTTCCTCTTGATATGTTTGTTTTTCAACATTTTTCGTGCCAGTACACCAACCCACGTTCCAAAACAAATTGAAAAAAGTTTGCCAAATTAAACTTTGCTGTCTAAAAGATGTCTAAGTTTAAAAATAAAAATAAATATTTGCCAAGCCTTCCAAAATTCGAACAGTGCTTTCTTTGAAAAATATACAAAAGCTCGTTTATAATTTTGATTGCACACAACAGTATCGTATATAAAGTTATTTGTTATATAAAATTTATATAAAAGACACCATTTTATGAAAAGGAAAATATTGTAATTGTATTTTTTCTTTAAATTTTGAATATTTTTTAATAACATATCCTTGTTGTTCATTCTGATGTAATAGTTGTTTTAATGTTAAATTGCCTTTCTTCTCTGAGGAAATTTTCTCATTGGTGTGCTGTTCTTGTTGACATAAAAAAATATGTTATGAATCTCAGACTAATTTACTTCTATACAAAAATGGATTTATTTCCCCTTAACTTTACTTCATACACTCGTTTTTATGAACAAGCAAAGAATGTTTGTGAAATGAGCACTTCGCTGTATAAACGTATTTTCGTAGTCAGAAAAAAAATTTGTGAATTTTGAGGCGTCGCATAAGCATGGCGTAGTAACGCAGTTTACAACGTTCCAAGCAATTGCGTAATAAAAGTTTTCTAGCATCGACTCTTCCTCATGCATTCATTCAGGATCATCAAAGAGGCAAAAGCAAACGAACAGCGTATTTTTCTAGGCATCCGCAGTAATTCAGAAAAATTAAAATGCTTTAAAAAGTATGAAAACATGCCTTTCATTTGTAAAAAGAATTTTATGTGACAAGTTTTATTTTAACGAACCACAAGTGACGACTTCCGGAAATAACAACGGATGATACAGGTATGCAAGGAAATGATTTAACTTCTTTATTAAGTTTATTTAAAAAATGAAATGGGATAAGTTTGCCTCGGTGCCCACGAGTTAATTTGATTTGGTATTTAAACGAAACTTGGCTGTAGACAAGCCTTCAACCAAACAGTTTTGAAAAAGTCAACTACATTCCAAGAATCAATTGGGAAGTACAAAATCAGAATCACAGTACGGCATGAGGCATTTTTACAAAGAATCTCAACAAAGCAATTTTTTTCGTTATTAATTTCCTGTACTTTTTATTTAATACCAGTAGCAAAATTGATTTTTAATACCTCGAGGGCAGCATTGTTTTGTCTTTAATGTGTAATCGATTCTCTTATGTAATTATGAGTGTGCATGTATGATTGTGTGCGTATGTATGTATATCAATTTTATTAAAAAAATTTTTCCCCCCTACTTTTAGCATAGACTGTACTATAACATGTAGAGCAACCAAAAAATTTTAAACCAAAACTTTTGAATCATTTATTTTTATTGCAAAATCATTTTACAAGGCATCCCTCCATTATACACACTTCATAAAGAGCGGTTTGCGGAGAATAATTGAAGCATATGGAAAAATATGTATGTATATCCTTTCAGCAAATGGAAAAAGAGTTCCAGTACAATAACATGGTACATTTTTATGTGTTTCAAGTTGGCAGTTATAAAGTATTCTATCTGACTAGGTCCTTACACCAGAGCAAAGCTTGCCAATCAAATATTTTTCCACAATGAGACCCATTTTGGATAGGATAGGTCCTAAATTACTAGTTGGTTGCCTTTTTTGACTGCGCCGAAAACAACTTTGACGTAATGCTACTGTTAATGGTAGAAGGTATTGGGAAACAACTGCAAATTTGTCGTTGCTGCCAATAATATTACTGACATTTGATTCTAATATGACGTATCCAATATGGGCCCCCTTTAATGGTCACAAAGATCGACAGCCACATAACCAAAATTATATTTAAACACTACGGTCATAATACTTTCGTTTTAATGAAGACCATTTCATTGCTATTAAAAATATACTTTTTGCCTCAAGGAAATACTCTTTAGAGGTCGGGAGTTTTTTCTAAAATTAAATTTGTTTTTCAAATTATCGTGGTCACTAAATGGAATTTCTAATTGAAATAGCTTTATGTCCTCATTGCGTACAAACAGGATAATACCTATCGTATCCTTAATGTATGAAGGACGTAACTAACCTTTTCCATGTTTAATAAGCGTCCGTAAACAAAACTTTAATGGAAATGTGTGTTTTGTAAATGATAAGTTTTATTACCACTTTGCGGTAGAAGAAAAGCTTTAAGAAGCTTATAGGCTTCTCCATACGAATATGAGTGTGAGCTTAAAAAAACTTTACAGCATATTTACGAATTTTAATTTTATGTTACTGCAGTGTTGAGGCCTTTCTTTTGCCATCTGTGGTCACAGAAACTCAAGATCCATTACTCATTATTCTCAAAGGTGGCTTTGTAGCCACTTTGTAGCATTGTAGGTGGATGTCGAAGTAGCCACAGCATCATGCAGCACATCTCAATACCTGCTGTTGCAGCCAGTGTCTACCTCACTGCACTTTTATTATACCGGAGCAAATACTCGTAATTGGCCGACCTTTCACGTTTGTCATGATGCTTACGATGATGCGGTTATCTTGGCAGAAGATTTATTTTGCTTTCACATGAATTCAATCTTATTTCACACGTGAAATAAAAGCATTTTGCGACAATAGATAATGTTATAAAAAATAGTTTGGCTTCGTTGATGTATTTTTCGCTTTTAGGCAACTGGAAATGCATTGTAACATATAGAGGAAACTAGGAAGGAATTAGGAATTACTTAACTGCCTCAATGGAATAGTGATATTTTCGATTGGTGTTCCCATTAATCAACATCTGCTCCCACATACACATGTGAGCGCAAATTGCGTTTAAAAACAGAATACGAGAATTTTCAATGTTCCTTAAGTGAAAGAGAGAAACTTTTCTAAAATTTATTTCATTTTGGCTGCAAACTATGAAGATGTGAAAAGTTTATGCAAAAATTAATTCCACATTTTTTGTTATTGAGTAAATTTTAATTAGAGATTTCTCTGCATACACTTACCATTTTCCCAAATCCAATGAGTCCACACAACAGTGGCTGTACTTTCGGCCACAGTTTATAAAAGTCTGCTTTTAAATACGACGAATAATAAAAATTTCATATCACTAAATAACATTTAAATTAATTTACTTCATTCATCTTGTGGTTTTAATTGTAATTATTCTCATAATTAATTTCATATTTATGCACAAAATTTTTCCTCTTCATGATAATAATTTTCCTTCCATAGACTGCTCTCTTCGAGGAAATTTTAATTTTGCCAAGATTAACACTCGTGTTTGGTTTTGCTTAATAAATCGTTTCATTCACTTCACATTTCAGCTGTACTTGTTTTATTTAAAACAAGTTAAAACGACGACAAGCTGCAGACGTTGTTAACAAAATCACTTATAAATGGATTTATTTTAATACACGTTTCAAAAATTCAAAAAAATATAATTATTTATTATGAAATAAAATATTGTTGTAATAAGAATTATAATTAATTCGAAGAAATTTTGTTAGCACAAAATTTCTCCACACAGCATGTGGACAACCTGTTCCTTTGAAAGTGATATTCATTAATAAATAATTTTCTGTTTTAATATCTCGGTTTCGGTTTCGGTTATGTAGTTCGTCCGTGCTTTCAAGCAACTCTGTATTGGCATACATGAGTATCAGTTCTGCAGTATACTAAAAAAATCTATACGGCATATAAATGAGCATAAAGTAGGGTGACGAAGTGAACGGAAAAGGACATATTAGGCCAAAAGTAGCAGACACACATTACCCGACAAATCTGCTTTAATTTATGTTATTCGCCTTTATTGGGGGTTTCCCAATTTTATTAATTGTTCTTTATTTTATTGCTTGTGTAATTACGCTCTTCTAGATGGCCGAATTTCATTACGCTCTAAACCCATATACACATTAGTAGACCTTCAGCCAGAAATTAAAGTGACGTTTACGTAAGCAATAATATTATATTACGTGCGACGTGTGAATTGCGTAATTTCGCAGTACGTTGCCGTATGAAAAATTTCATTTACTTTTCCAGTTTAATATTACTTATACGTACGAGTATAAGTGTTACTTTTGCGCCCCACTGCCATCACTAGGAGGGATCTGAATTTTTGACCAGCAAGTTTTCAATTTAAATATTGAGAAGTGAAAAGCATAGAAAATGATATGATACGTTATGATGTGATATGATATTTGTGAGTGTGTGTGAATGTATAAAGTGCATTAAGGATACACATGCATACACACACACACTATGAAAATGATTTTTAACCATTTGCATGTTCTTGTCGCCGCAACCATAGACTGGCTGACAGACTATCACATCACGCAGAATATGGTAGGTTGTGCTTTGAGAGGACGGTCTTGTCAATACATATTTATAGGCAGATTTTGGCCATTGTCAGGTTATGTCCTTCGGCTTGCACTAAAGTGTTGGTAAAATATCTTAGGAAATGAAAAATAAAATGGATCCGTTTTAAAAATTTATTTACGTACTCAATTTGGCATCGAAAAAAAAATAAATGTTTATATTAAGAACGACAAATCTGAAGCTGCCCACACACGAGTGATTTGTGCAGATACTTGTACCATGGAACCACAAACGATATGTATTATGGATATCTCTATATATATAAAAATTACGTGTATGTCCGTGATCGGTAAACTCGAAAACTACTAGACCGATTTTGACCAAATTTTATATGTATACTCTATAGGGCGTAAGGATTATTTCTGTGTTGTTTGAAGTTCGTTCTTCAGATGTCGCAATATTTCGCTATTTTGCGTTTTGCCCGTTAGAGATTAGCGCGATAATCGAACGTTATATTTCGCTGAAGGCGTTGGGTGCTTAATCGATGTGTAGCGGGGTTCATTAGCCCGATATCGACTCATCTTTTAGTGAAAAAAATAAATTAAAAAATAAAGTTAATAAATATCTCTTATTTTTAATTTCTATTTGCGCGATAAGCCTATGTTGCGTTTCGCTGAAATCGTTGGACCCTTAATAGGCATGTGGCGGCGTTAAGTATCCCGACACCGACTCATACATAACATTTTTTTCCATAATAAATAACTAAAAACACTGATTTTGATTTTCTCCGAGAGCCAGTTCATAATAAAAGATAAAATTTCGGACCAGCCAAGCGGACTGGGCCCATCTAGTGATTAAAATATATAAACCAATTTTCTTATTTTTTTTTTTTTGTTTTTGCGTACAAGGAAAAGCAAAAACATTGATTGTATGTGTGTAAACGGGGATTGATGAAAATCCCCGTCATTTCAGATTTGCATGTTTTCCAATAAAATTAAATATGAAACTAAAAAGACGGTTATTCGCCCACTCGCTGTGAACCCAAATAAACTATCAAAAGGGCATTTGCATAATCCGCCTCGACATTTCTGTTTACTTCTTTACGTTTAAAGCTATTCCGATTTATTTATCGTGTGTGGAGACATGGCGTGCGAACAAGTCGCATGCACAAATTACTAGTGTGTAGGCGAGTAGCTTTAAGCAGAAGAAGCCTTATTAATTATTTACATTTGGAACAATAAAATCATGAAAAAAAGATTTTTCTTAAAATTAAATCTAAAACTAAATTACACTAATAAATCGACATCCTGTAATTTTGTTTTTTGTCTTTGGTTTCTATAAAATAAATTTTAAGTTTTTATTTCTGCTTTTGTTTCTGAAATGGTATGCATGAAAATCTAAACAAATCTTGTATCCGCACAAAACCAAATGATTCATTTTATGAACAGACATATCAAGTCGCACCTAATTTTCGGAAACGAAAGTAATTTTTCTTTCCTTCAATTTTCCCGCTCTTTTGTATTTTGGCCGAAAAACAAACCATAAAGTACTATTTTTATTGCATTTTATTATCTTTGCCGTTGAAAAGAAATAAAAATAAATACTCGTAGTCATATCATATATGAAAAAAATTTGTATTTCTTCGCACTCATTGAACGGCAATTCTCCAAGAGAATTTGATTACATTATCTTACTCTGATTGATCTTACTCGTGGCTAAGGCACTGAATCTTTTGAATATCGTTTATCAGTCTATTTATTTCTCCGGTTTTGATTTCTCATAACAACCGGAAAGAAACCAATTTATGGTAAATGTTTTGGTGAAAGAGAACTTTTCTTATATTTGCTAAAATTTCGGGCTGAAGATAATCAAAGAGATTTCTAAAAAGAGATTTCTAAACAGTTTCATTTTGTCAACTCTTTTTTGTTTCGTTTTTTTAATCACTTTAACTTGCAAAGCTTTCAGTTTGCTCGCAGGAAAACTCGCAGAGTAAAAAAAGATTCACTTACATGGTTAGTGGGAACCATTTATTTCCTTTTGTGATAAGCCTTTTCAAAACGAGCAGCTCAAGTTAACTCTTTCACTGGCAGTTGTTGAGTACTGATTGAAGATTGAAGAAGGAATTTTTTGAAATTTAATTCCTGCCAATTATATATAAAAACTTAGTGCTCTCGCCCATAGCACAGCCCTTGTCTGTGAAGTTCGGAAAGCTAAAAGTCTTGTGCAATCACCTCCAACTTATAAACCTAATAATAAGCTGAATAATTTAATTAAAACAGATGACTAAAGCAAAATTTAAAAAAATTCTAATTTAATAATTTTATCATAATCTACACCAAAAAAAAAAAAATTCAATGAAATTTACAATGAGAAGCATTTTCGTCTAGACAAGCATGACTTGTTTATGCAAGTACACCAAAAAAAAAAGAGAAATATATGCTTTGTGTGGTCATGGACGCGTTTGCTGGTTCTGTGAATTAAAATTCATATTTTTGCTTTTCAAAAACTTTACTCCGACCATTCTTTCCAAAAGGAGCCAAACTCTTTCTTTTGCTTGGACTACTCGTATTTGAGTAATTGCGCTACACTAAAAAAAATTAGTTTTTGGGCACGGCGCATCTGGGGAAATGAATTGTTAAGTTAATACTAAATGTATAAATCATAAATAAATAGCAGCAAGTGGGGGAAGCAGAATAAAGTGGAGCAAAATCGAATTGAAACTTGTGACGTTGTTCGAGGTCAGTTAAATGCTCGAGGAAAAACTTTCAGTTCATCAATAACAATTGTTTTTAAGCGCGATTACATGTGAGAGGAAATGAAATTCCATTCTGGTTGTTTCAGACCAGCCTTTGCTTACATTACCGCCATCCTGGCGAGGAGTGTTAGAATCTCTTGAAAGTTTGTTGCCAGCGCAATTATGGGAAAGCTAATGTATTTAAGATTTCTTTAAGTGGACTCCACGCTTTTAGATTTGTACTATCGGAGAAGAAAATCTTTTCTATTTTTTTCACTTTTTTTCTACACATATATTTTTTTTTACGTATTTCTTTAAATGGTTCCCCCCCGCCAAAAACCTTCTTTAGCAACATTTCACTTATTTGTTTTGTTGTTTTATGAAACTTAATCTTGGGATTTTGCATTGACAACTGATTCCTTCACAGCATGTATTCGTTCAGCCATTTCTTTTAAATTGTCTTGGAAATGGAAAAATTTGCCATAATAAGAAGTTTTATAACAAAAACTTCCAGATAGTTTTTGTCGAATAGTAATTGAAGCAAATGAAATTTATAAAATATCGCTTCGCTTCGAATTTAAGCAAAAAAATTTTTAAATTGAAATTGTTTCGACGCACAAGTAATCTGAATGAGGAAAACCAAAATTGAAATGTGTCCTACTCGATAAACACAAGCCCAGATATGGAACTAGAAGATTATGCAGGTCTAGATGGGTCTTCCAAGGAGACAAAATTTTGGGATGCAGGCATTTCCTATTATTTTTTTAGAAGCAAAACATTTTGGTTGCAAGCAAGAACATCACAACTTTGAGCAGAAAATAAAATTGAATTATGTCAGGTAAAGCTCGTTGCTACAAAATATACACAAATACCAGTGCTTACCACACCAAGCCCAGATCCCAAAGTCTTTATATAAAAAACATTGAAATATATTTCAATCTGTTCATTAAATCCTTAGTTATTTGAATTTTAGTTATCTTAATCTGCATATCTGCTGGACGAAAATATTGCACGGCCTTTGCATTGTGAAAATAATTAATTTAATTAATTAATGAATAAAATTAAAATGAAAAATGAAAACGAAAATAAAAACAAAATTAAAAACAAAAGCAAAACTTAATAAAGGACGAGCCCGCAACAAATTACCAGAGAATCTGATGGAAGATTTTTGTAACTTTTTTCTTCTCTCTGATATTAATTTTCTCACACATTCACTTGACAATGAAACAGTCCGTATGGAAAGCTGATTATGCATGCATTTCTTTTCTTAATTATCAATTTTACTCGCAGGAATATTCTTAATACGATTCTTCAAATTGCTAATTTGTGTCTAATAGATAATTTCATTGGAAACTTGAATTAAAAATTTACCGAACTCAAACCGGAATAATTAAAAATATTCCTTTTTTTTATTAAGAATCATAAAGTTCTAATACGGATTCAATGCAAACTTTAATTTCAAATATAAATTTTAAACTGTTGATGCGTTTTTTATTATTAAAAATTGTTTCTATTTAGTTTGAGTCCTTATTTGTTTGTATGTGAGCTTCGTTTTGTTCCGTTAACCGTTGTTATGCGTAGCGTTTCCAAAGCTGTACTGATTTTACCGTTACAGCATTCTTTATCGTCAAATATGTTTCGCCAAATAACAACAGTTGGAAATTTATTGTTGTTGGGTTGCACTTCTTTACAAGCAAACAATCATACGAATAATCCATGCGCTCCAACACTGCCGCAGATTTTTTTTTGTCTTAAAACAAAAATAGTGACAGCTGTTCATTAATAGGTTCCACGAAGCTTTGTTATCAGCAAAAGCTTTAGCAGAATTTACAAGAGAGAAAAAGCTTCTATTGAGTAATGCCGGCAACAGTGGTTCATACGGCGTAAGATGAATTGGAAAGAATTGGAATTTGAAACAAAATGCTGTGAAAACTTACAGAGGAAAATCATTTGCCGCTCAGTCCCCTTTAGCTTTTTACCAGTAATAACTTTTTCTGCCTATACAGATTCATTTAATTGTTTCGTTGTTTATGCTTAAATTATTCGCGCTATTAACAAATAAACAAGATAATAATAATTTAATTAAATAATTAAAGTCCAAAAACGTGATAATTCAAAACGTTCACATTCCAAAATTCAAAAATCTTTTGTTTATTTGGAGCGAAATATATTTTTGCGATTTTATTCCCCATTTCTATAAATTATATGAGTACGTGAGAAGGTTAAGGAGAGAATTTTAAAATAAATTTTCTTCGAATTAAATTCATTTTGCAAAGCTTTTCAAAATAAATGTTAATTAAATGTAAATTTAATAAAGTTATTAATTGGAGATATTCTTCCAATTTTTTTAAAAGAGTGCTTTCGTTTGTTATATTTTAAGCAAGTTTATCATATCGAATACAATTTTTTGTTGTCTTGTTTTGTAAAAGTTTTTTTAGAGGGGGCAGTAATTGTGCTTTTGTAGTTCTCAAATGATTTTTTGAGAACCACCACAACACAGCTTGGTTTTTTATGGAACTCTGCTAGACTGGCTTCTCGAAATGAAATGTAGGCATGTACTCGCAGACGAGCTTAATCTACAACATATAAAGTTACTCTTTTATCATAAAATACATCTAGCCAACTGCAAACATAAATATTCCGATATATATCTAAATAAAGACACTATAATAAATAACAGTTGCGACTTTAACTAAAATAAATAATTAAAAAATGTAACTAAATTAAAGGCAAAATTATTTACTGTGGTGTGACCCATAATCGGTACCATTTTTAGAAAAACTCCAACAAAAGCACGGCGGGCATGCCGATAAATCCAACGATACACAATACCGTTTAGCTATTTTAGACGTTTACTTATAGTGTCCAGATAGTTGTATCCATTATAAGCCTTGCTTGTGCTCCAGTCTTTGGAGTAAAAATTGCCACCAACCTCATGAGGACCATTGCCAGCAGAACTGTAGAAGGAACCAGGAAAGCTGCTGCCAACGAATTGGGAATAATCTGTACATGTGTATTATCATCCATAAAAATAAAGTCATTTGAGGAAAAGAAAAATTTTTCATGAAACTATTAAATTCATTTTGAGCGCCAACTAAGGCGGAGCTTCATACACATCAAGAGTTTGCCAAAGCCAAGCCGACTAAAATCGTCAAAGACAATACCAATTTCAAATAATAAAATGAACATTGTGCTTCCAATATAGTCGCACTTATTCCATTTTACTTCTGCGAATCCGTTTTAGCGGTGAGAAAGAGCGAGAGAGCGATACGAATGCATGTACACGTTTCACTCGGTATCGTCATACAAAATGCAGATCAAATCTTGTATTTCTGTACCAGAAACCAAACGGTTGAAATACATTTTTATAGCTCTTGCGATACAAGCTTTCGAACACTATTCGGAGAAGGACATTTCACATAATCCATCCAAGAGTTAAATGTTATAGTTACGGCATTTTGTATTTTGGTTGACGACCTATTTTCACCAACTAAATGCTTACTCTTTCAAAATAAAGGAATGCTTTCCCACAAGGGAAAGTTTCCTCACACAAATCCTTGAAGTAAAAAATCATTCTCGCTAAAAATTTTATAAGCACTTTGAGCCGTGCTCGCAAAAGTTTGCAGAACGGAAAATGTATAAATAAAAATCCTAAAAGTCCTTCATTCATATATTTGAAAAAAAAATGCAAGAAAAAATTTTCACAGAACTTTGACGTGAAAATTTCTTTAATTTTATAAGAAAATATTTTTTTCCAAAATCAATCAATTTTAAATTTGGTCTCTTGAGAACGTTTAAATCTCTTCTAAACCCTCCCGTTTTGTGTTTACAAAAAAATTAAATAGCAGAAGAAAAATGACAACAAAAAAAGTGGCTGCTGGGCATTGTGGCATTAAAAGCGTGACCTGCATCTTGACATTTTACAGAAAATTATAACAACTTACCAGCCGGATCCGAATCGTAGACATGTGAATGATGTTGGACTAGGTGTGGGTGTATTTTACATAAAGTTTTGAATTTTAAATAATGAATGAGCCAGCCCACTCCTCCCACCAGCAGCACGTTTAAGCCCAACACTGCCAATAGCAGCGTTACCACAGTCATCTTTAAGTGAGCGATTTTCATGAGTATTATCAGTGGCAGTATAATCAACCATTTTCGCTTCTTTTTGTCATGTAACCCGCGGGATTCTGTTGTACAATGGAAATTTTTTTCATTTTCGCACTTCAATCGAAAAAAATTTTTGTGGCAAAGCCCACAATCGTTCTTACCCATTTCGCCTGTTGTTATTCGTGCTCCACTGTCACTGCTCAGCGTCAATTGTATGCCATGATTTTGGCCAAAAGTTTCAATGGCACGTCTCATAAATTTCCCAATCAGTGTCATCTCGGTATCTCCTGTACAGAATGAAATAAAACCAAAATTATTACAATATTTATTGCTTTTGTTTTCGCCTTAAAATTTCTTCGAGCCTTTTCAATTTCTCTTAATATTTCAATCAGATCAGATTGTTTCTCATATAAAAATTTTATTGCTATTATTTTCTCTGTTTAAGTGCACTATGTGTGGCTTCCACAGGGAGTAGGAACGTAGGAACTAAATCTTTAACAAGCTATACAAAAGTAAAGGGATGTACAAATTTTTACAAAAAAAAATTGTTAATTTTTTTATAAAATCCGTCGGATCGTCAGATCAGTTGAATATTCTTTTATATCATATGTAATCCTAGCACACTGCTAGGCGACCTTGATTAAATCAGATTTAATGAAATCTATCCAACCTATTTATTATTTTTTTGCAAATGACTTATTGCCGCTTTTACGAAGGTCCTGTGGGCAACTTCCTTATTTTATATTTTTTTGGTCGATTGTGCAGAAAAATATAATCACACCGCACACTCGGTTTCCCTATAGAAATGTGTTGTTAAATCTTATTAATTTATGTAGTTTAAGACAAGGAACAGAAACGTCGCTGGACTGGAGAATTTCCCAAAAATCCATACACACACATTAAAATAATTCCTTGAATTAATTTTTGTATTCCTCATCCCGCATGATTTCATAAATTTATTCTACTATTGTGTGGAATAAAACCGTTTCAGTTCGAGGCTCGTTTGCTGTTTGTCAAAATTTGGCTGGAGTAAATTCAACACCAATTCCTTTTATGACACTCGCGCACACTTGTCTATAATTTTAGAGTCCTTTTCAAACACTTTCCTTGCAAATGGCTTGAGCACACATTCACACATACAAACCTTCTAAGTTTCGGGCGTCATTAAATATCACAATGTCATTGGCTGGCTGGCCCAATTGTACAAATCGTATACGTCGTGTGTCCTCTCGCAAATCCCGTCCATATTCATTCGGGAAATAACCGAAACTATTCGTTGCCAATTTCCAAACTAATTTCGAAGTTTTATATTTTATACACGAAACCAAACTACGAGATTCAAGACATTTTTTTTGGTTCCGCGCCACATATTCGTCGGTGTGCGTTAACAATGATCGTCCCGTCGAAGGAAGAGATTTCTGTTGGTTAATTTTTGATATTTCACTAATTTCCGACTTGGAGGCAAATGAGTTTGTTGGGAATTGAAACGCCGCAGCAACAACAACAACAACGGCAATAAAATTAAAGGAATACGAATATAAATATTTATTTAATATATTCAACATATTTTATTTTGTTTAAATGTTTTCAGTTTTACTTTAAACAACAACAATGCGAACGTAATAAAGGAGTTGTGAATTGTATGATAACCAGCAAGGAATACGAGTAACAAATGACAAGAAAATTATTTGATCAACAGCTTTTATTAGAAAAATCTACACATGATTGTAGAAATATTATCTATTAAGATTTATTTCCCGGCAGACATGTTTCCTTGCCGTAACGAGACCAACTGAAATATTTGTATGAGTGAGTTGTCTTCATAAGATGTCAGTGCGGAAATTCTGGATTGATTTCTCACAAAAAAATGCAAAAATTGAATGCCTTGGACAAATATTGCACACCCATTAAATTAATTCTTAAAATTATTTGTAACGTGTCTAAAGTCATTAGGAGGAATAGTAGTTGGTTGCATCATTCATATGCATTTATGCAGCCATTCGTCGAGTATCGATTCACAGCTCCATTGTTTCAACTGTATTGTTTCACATCTGTATTAAAAGTTTTGTTGTATGGTTGGTTCGATTGATCACTTGGTCGGCCAGTTGGTCAGTTGGCCACTTTGTTGAATAGGCGCTGAAGTTTTTGCTCGTACAGTTTCATTATCATTTTACTTTTATTATTATTGTTCATCTAAAGTGAATTTTCTGGGTCAAGACGAATGAAATGCTTGAAATACATGCCGCGTTATATAAATTTGCAAGGCTTTTATTTTCAGTACAACCAATCTGAAGCCAGAAGAAATGGTTTGAGAATTTAATTACAACTTGCAAACCGACAAACAAAAGACATTTACCGGCAAACCATCTCACCTTTAAATGTTTTAAATGCCGTGACACCAGCAAGACATCCGCTCTGTCTCTTCGACAAAGTTATTTATAACTTTATTTCTTTATAGGTTGCTTGCAACGATCCTTTTATTCTGTCGCTTTTCAAAACCAATTTGCTGCGTTATAAATATGATGGCCGTGTGAGCACCAGCCCAGAAGCTGCTGCCGCACAAGATCTACGAGTTATTAATCAGACTTGTAATTATAAATAAACACATTCATGCGCCACAAATTAGTTCTGTGCTTTTATTCAATTTTTCTGTTTTCATTTTCATTTACGTCTCACATTGTTTATTTTACGTTGCAATATTTTCCTTTTCTTTCTCATCATGATGAGATGGTTTTTTCTTCTATCATGCCTACCTGGCAAACGTGGTAATTGGCGGTGTGGTTTCAGCGCTTTCTGTTGTATTCATAATGGAAAATAAATGCGTTAGACGACTGTCATACCAATCTAACATTAAGAACTCCGGCGTTTCTGCAGTTACTATATTTCAATTCGAAATTCAAATTTTCAACACTTTTTCTTTTAAAGGCGAAAGTTTTCCGTCTCTCTCTCTTTATAACTTTGATTGAAACGCAACTTGTTTCAGGAAATGTGAACATTAGTTTTATATTTATATGCATACAACGTACATATATACATTGATATGCATTACTTATCGACTTATGGATGTGTGATTGTGACTACGATGGGAACTGAGGTAAAAAAACTTGTTGCCTTGTGATTTCTACATTGGACTCAACCTTTCGTTTTATAAAACTAAGAAACAAATTTCGCATTAAAAGCTCAAAAGCTTATACAATGGAAGCGCTCCCTTCTTACTACGCAATGATGTCCCTTAACAACGATGTCAACATTGAAATGTTCCGCAGTCCACGATAATAAAGAATAGGAAAGCTTGTCCTCTGCGAACTCCATGATCGTGCAATACTGTACCTGTGATCTCTATTTTTTTAGCTTTTCGCTACTTTTATATAGAAGTGCACATGCAAGACTGTACCTAAAAACATAAATAACAAACTTATATATATAACAATTTCTACAAAGATTTAATTTATCGTAAAGTAAATGAGAATTATTAAAGGGCAAACATATTAAATTGAAAAGTGTTGTATAAATATAATATGTTTGTATTTCTTTCATTTTATTGCACATGTTTGTTCTATTTTGTATAAGTAAGTACCAGTGTAATTTATTTAGTTATAGTTACACACAAAAGTTTTCTTATATCAAGTGTAAACACAATCATATTTGCGATCATATGTGACATGTAATTAAATATCTCAACTATTTATGATATAAAAAATAAAAAGAACGCATGTTAAAGTCGATATGTTGACGTACGCGCCAATTAAATATTTTCTTCTAGTTGAAGCGAAACTGCCGATTAAAAACTGTAACGTTATTTCTTGTTCTACCATAACAGATGGTATCAGCGATAATCATTTCACTCGCTAATATTTTGAATAAACTTGCCTGAATGAAAAAATGTCTTGGAGCAATTTAATTAACCAAAATTTAGTTAGCTAAGCGTAGGCTGAAACTGGAAGAGCTGAAAGATAATTATAACAAATTTTGTCGTACATCAGTACTTCACCCAACCCCTTTAATTTCGTTATTAATGTCTGCTCGTGAAAGCAAATTTTAAATGTACCAGTGCAACACAAATTGCGTCGACTTTGACTTCAGGTTTTGTATTATTAAATGATGATTATACACATGCATATTCCATTTTTCCGACTCTTATAATTACAGGTATTCGCACACAGTTAATTTAAATTTCAACGACAACTGAAACGCATTAAGACTTTTCAATGTGAGATTTTTTCTTTCAATCCATCTGAGCCGCCGCAATTAAAACATTTCTTGTCTACTATTGTCATTTATTGCTTTTTATTCCACAACGGCAAACACTTAATACGTCAAACAGAAATTGTTGTAATTTTCACAATGATTGCCATAAGGCTCCAAAAATTTATATCTGCAGATTAGGCAGACACATACACACATACATACATATGTAAGTATATACATACATATCTTTTTAAAAACAATTAACTGTTGGTGCAATTAAAATTGCCTCGTGTTCAAAGTAATTTTGAAAAATTATACGCCTTCAAACGATCAACAAGATTGTTTTATATAACATACACACACGCACATAAATATATTTGGCAAACATGTGTGCATAAGGACTACATCTGATGGTAAAAATATTCTGTGGATCTGACTGACGCAAGAGATCGGTATAACTGATGTTTCAAATGAGTCCTCCATAAAAAGCTCGACATTGTTTAACTCCACTTTTAACACCAACTTTTATTGAATAAATTATTTTTTATTTAATTCCATCTATATTTTTGACTGCATTTCCGGATAATTTGTTTTCACAACTTCTGAATCCAAAGCACTGAAAATTCAATTAAGTATTTTTTTTTTGCTTTAAATTTCTGTGTAGGTATTAAATTAATCTCCAAAGGAATTATTATATAAATTCATCATTCCTCTTAATATGTGATATTTTCGTAATTACTCGAGTATCATTGTTAGCGGCTAATTTTGCAAATAATGCTTTTCAATCTCGTACCATCTTCAGATACATGCAACAGACACTTACACGTTGTTATTTAAGTGAGTTTTTGATTGGCGTAGCGTGATTTTGGGGTATAAGATGATTTGGGGTATGTTTAAAATATATCTTTGCTAATATTAAAGAAAAAATTTTTTTTTCGGGATTTGGGGTATATTTGAATTTTCGATAAGGTAGTAAGTACCCCTTGCATTTTTGGATAAAAATCGTCATTCTTTGAAAACGTCCATTTATGTATTTTTGAATGGAAAAGTTGGGTTTTTTTTGCTCTTGTATGTTTATTTTATGTTTTCAAATGTTTAAAATATATGTTTGCTAATATTAAAGAAAAAAAATTTTTTCCGGGATTTGGGGTATATTTGAATTTTCGATAAGGTATTTTGCATTTTTGGATAAAAATCGTCATTCTTTGAAAACGTCCATTTATGTATTTTTGAATGGAAAAGTTGGGTTTTTTTTGCTCTTGTATGTTTATTTTATGTTATCAAGTTATTAAAAACATAATTCTTGGAAAAAATAATGCAGGCATATAAAAATATTAAAAATACCTGACGGCATAGTGTACAGATCATAACGAAGTTTTATAGAGGCAAAATTGAAGAATGCATACATATTTAAATATGAATGCAAATAAACCATGTAAAAGTGGCTGCTAGCGAACAAATAGTGGGAAATCTATTCCAACTATACTGATATAAAAATTAATTGTAAATTTGTTAAATCTGTTTTGTAAATTACATAAAATCTCCTCACGCAATTCTACAGCATCTCCTTCATAATCGAATCAATTATTTTAGACGTTGCAATCGTTGGCAGAAACTTAATATTCTTTCCATAGCGCGCTGTTGCAAGTTTTAATAAATTTGTACGATTTATTTGGTTTTTAAAAAAATAATACTGCTTGTTAACAATATTAATCCGGTTGTACTGTTTATTTTACACTATTTTAAAGACTTTTATTACTTTTTATTATATAGAATTCCTGTTAAGATCCGTAAAAAAATACATGAACAAAATAATAAAAATCAAATGAATTCACTTTCTATATTAAAAGAAAATATTGAGCGTAAAAGAAAATATTGTTTCAAGACAGAAAAATAAGATTTAAAAAATAATAATAATAATAAAATGTAACTGTCTTCGGGGGACTGTGTATGACTATCAATTTCATCATTTATATTTGCTCTGTGGATGTACTAGATTAAGTTCTTTGTAGATCTCCTTGTAGATCAATTTTAAAAATTAATTATAAAGTAGGCAATAGAGGCCTATTGAGTCACAAGTTCTCTCTAATATAAAATTTTATTGTTGTAAAATGCATAGACATAACCCAGCCAACATTTCGAATATGTACTAATGGTGCACTTTTTTTTTATTTTAGGGAGATTTCATACAATTTACCAAGTAATAATATAAGAAAAGTATTCTAATGCGTCACATTTGTTTTCAGATATAAAATTTTGTGACTGTCGAATTGGCAGCAAATATTTGGTAGCAAATTGACTAGTAGTGAATTTTTTTTTTAAATTACCAAGGTTTCATACTATTTACGAAGTTATAAAACAAAAACTTTGTTTTCCTACTGGCATTTCTTCTCTGGTATAAAAATTTAACAAGCCCCATAGAAATATTGCTGATATTTGCCTTATAAAATCGTAATATGGCGGCAATTCAACTTTTAATACACTATATTTTCAGTGTGGTATTGAAATAGCGTTTTTTTTTACAAAATCCGAAGCAATACCTTAAAGGTGAATTAATTAAATGATCTATTTCAGCAAATGATGAGCAGACGTTCCGCTAAACTATATACAGCCTGCAGTACATGGCATGTAAAAAGCCACACTAACATATGGCTCTAACGTCATGACAACTCTCAGCATTTTGTTTACAAATGTAGTTTTGTCACAAAGTTTAAATGTGACAAATGTAGCCGAAGCGTACACATACATGTGCAATGGCAGCACAAATGTACGTTTTTGAAAGAAAGTGGGCTCCTATTTCCATTTTGGCCACATATGTTTTATATGTGGACGAGGAGTAAAAATAAGAAGAGGGTGGATAGTGTGTGGAGGAGAGAATGGTTGAAGAAATGGGAGAAGGAATGAAGGATATTGTGCAAAACTGATGCACGAAGTCGTGCTGAAGAGCTCCATTTATAACGAGGATTCTTACAGACCAATTTGTGGTAATTGGTGCCATCAGTAAAAGGATATTAATATGGCATTGAGCATTTCGACAGCAATACATATTTCGCATTTCGCAGACAAGCATTTCTCCCATTTACCAGAGGCTCTTCATACAATATACAATGTACTTGTCCAGGAAAAGTAAACGTGTGCTTTGGATTTGCAAATTCACGACGCTTTTGTTATTATTCTCTTATCTACAGTTACCAAGAGGTGAAGACCAATTGAGAAAAATATTTCAAGAATTCAATACATAGGGTCGCACCGTATTGTGCTGATGATAATAGCAGATGCCGAATATAAATTATTATATATCGATGCCGGTTGTAATAGGCGACATTCAGGCGGTGGCATCTTCAATCGTTGCTTTTTTGCTCAAGCGCTATGCATAGCCCAGTTGCACTTGCCTCAACCAAGAGTGTTTCCGGACGATGCGTTCGCACTCAGAAGAAACATTTTGAAACCACATGCTCAGCATGAATTATCCACAATGCAGCGCACTGTTGAATAATTGAAAATGTGTTCGGCGTAATGTGGGTACCTTTCCGTGTGCCACGAAAATCAATTTATTTGGAAACTAAAAAAACTAAAAAATTAGTGCTGGCCGTCCAAGCACAATTACTTAATCACTATAAATAAAGCAAAGTACGCTCCAAATAATTCGTTCGACCAATAGGAGACGGGGGAAATATAATAAACAAATATGGTTTCCTCTTCCTAGCCAAAGATATTGCACAGATGATGCAAAAGAATTCAGACAGAATTTACCACCTGATGTGGTTGAAGTTGGCTGATGAATGGTTTTCATGAAGTACATCATCAAGCCTGAAATTTTTATAGCGCAACTCTCGTGATCTTGCATCTGAAAGTGTTCGCAATTCAACCAAAATATAATACCAGAAAGCTGAATTCGTAACACATGAATCGTCGAGGTCGCAGATATTAAATACTTTTCATAATTTAAAATAATAGTTTTAAATTGAAATATTCATTCCACATAAAAAATAAATCAAACCCCAAATAAATTGCATAGAGAAGTTGTGAATATCAGTGCTGCCACTATTCAAAAAATTTTGTTGGTACATTTTTATCAGAAAATTGCCGAAATCCGTAGCAGCAGGCGAAAAATTCTATAAAGAGGAATTAAAATAAAGTTAGAACGGCTTTATGCATAATAAAAAATATTTTTATTTTTTATTATTATGTGGCGAATATTTGATTGTTATATGAAATATTTTTTTTGCATAAATTTAAAAAGAAAATCCGTCATGCTATCTTTATCTTACACGGTGTCTATGTGTGATGGGTTTATATCATGATAAATGCTTCAATCAGAAATATAATAAATTATTGAAAACTTCTTGCTGCTACATATTTTTGACGGCAAGATGCGCATTTAAAAATTTCTAAATGTCAGAATTCAACTGTAACAAAGAAGTACACAACATGCGAAAAAAAGAGATGTGTCCATGTGAATGTGTACTGCATGTGATTATCATAAAAATTATTAGTACCCGACATGTTCCGAATGCGCTTAATGGTAAGTCAAATTTACGTCAGACAATTCTTTTTTTCCTCGGCTCTATATGGCTACTCTGCTTAAGAAAATTTTTGCCAGTGGAAATAATTTTACACAAACAAAATCGATGTATTTTTTACGGAGTTGGAAATCGCGAACACGTAGTCGAATTCGCCTGGATTTAATATCACAATAGCACGCTGCCACCTATTGTATATTTCGTGTTGGATAACATTTAACTAATTTTTATTTTATAGTTGCGTTATTTTCTTTGGCGATTATTTGCAAAACATTTGGTTTGTGGTTTGTGTCATTGCTGCAATGTATTTTCCTTAACTATTTTGCTTCGCTCAGGGAGAGATGTAATAAAAAGAGTTAAGTCCATAACAAACCAGAAAATTAGTTTAGTTGAATTTATAGGCAACAAATATATATTGAGTACTGTGATTTGTAGAAATTTAAAGCACAGCCTATAACCATTTCTTTGTTTAATACCAGTCCTTCCTTTTTTTCCGTACTATTCGCTAATTATGCATTTTTTCACGCCGCTGGCATTTTAGGACGGCTCCGATTTTAATCATAAATTTGTAGTAAAAAAGAATGTAAAAAATTACTTCTGCTAAAAACAACATTTTTTAATCATTTCTTTGAAAAATATAAATGAACATACATACGTAAGAACCAACTATATTATACAGTAAATGCTCCAATAAATCAAAACATTCGCGGCAGACCAGAAATAATTTAGGTAAACAGTAAACAATTGCTCAAAATATACCTGTGATAAAGTGGAAACTCCCAAAAAAAAAATACAAATATGTAAAAGGAAAAATATTATGTTTATTTATAAAATTTAATTATAGCTAAAGTATGGATATTGTAATCTTTACAAATATATGTAATTGGTATCGTAATATGGTGTTCAACTACATCTGCATTCCAGATCAATTTACTTATACTACTTGAAGGGAAAATGTCTCAAAGTGCTGGCACTGCAGGCACGACATCAGCTTTACAAAATGGATTTAACAAAGTATTCATACAAAGAGATTACAGTGAAGGTACAGCGGTCAAGTTTCACACCAGATTGCCCAGTGAATTAGAAGGTTTGGTAAGTCAATATATTATCCGCATTCATAACTACTTGCAAAGCTTAACTATGTATGTATGTACACCAGCGGCAAGAACTGTTCTTATGTATATGTACATATTCTCATCAAAAAAATACAATGCACAAGCAGTTCATTTAAATTAAATATTAATAACTTCTTCAAATCAATTATATATATGCAAAATGATGCAGCGTTGGTCTCATGATTACAACAACCAATAAGTTTCAATATCATATTTTATTATTATGTGGAGTAACTATTTGAAACTTGTGCTAAATTTAGACAAAAGGATAGCAGATAAGAGTAGGAACAGATCCAATACCCTTTTGGTTCCTAGTTTATTTTATACGATGCCTTTTTCTTTTTTGCTTGCTCGTAACTTTTTCATTTCCATTTAAATTTCGTTACCTCCCGCAGCAATATTTTGTATGGAGTTAAATTTAAAATATAAATCCGAAATTGCAGATTGAGCGACATGTTTTTGAGTCTACAATAAACAGGTTGAATGAATTTTTTGCGGAAGCCGAAAAGGGGTCGTGCAGCACCTACTGCGAGGGTTGTATCGGTTGTATTACAGCTTATTTGGTATATATGTGCTCTGAGACGCACTATGAAAAGGTGAGGTAAAAAACTCGAACAAAACTATTACTAATAACAAAACAAACTTTCTAGACCCTGCGTAAAATATCTAAATATATCGCTTCCCAAAATGAACGCATTTACCATCCAAAAGGTTTACAAATAATTGACCCTACCTATCGTGGCTTGCGTGTTATAGAAATAACAATTTTAGACCGGCCCGGACGAACGTGACTTCCGCTTTCACACTCAACCGAGGAGTTTTTTATGTAATACTTAAATCTTTTAAAAAGCAAAAGAATGGAACCTTCTTTTTAAGTACCGATAATTTAACTGTGTTATTTATATACTTACTTTCTTAAGAATGATTAGTTCGAATTAAGGATGTTTGCCAAAATGGTAGCATTAATGTGTGTTAACTAATTGTGGATTTTTGTATTACCACCTATAAATATTGTATTTTTGTTTTTATTATTTTTGAATTGGAATGTACTTTAACCAGAATAATATAGATATTTTCGAGAGCAATTGATTTAAAAAATGACTGGAGGTTATTAATAATATTCAATTGCCGGCATTTCTTACTATGCAAAAGTCTATTTATGATTTATATCTACAATAAGGATAATTACGCATATATACACTTTAAAGACCGGCTAACGACATCCGTGGAAGTGTGCAAAACTGAAACTTGTTCTATTTTTATAATAAACGTATTTAATGTGTGAATTTTTTCCAGTGAACTTTTTATTACTTTAGGTTTAACAAAGAAGATAATTTATTTAATCATTTCGCGGCGCATTCTCCTAATAATCGGAAACAATTTAAATTAAAAATGCAACTGACTAACCAAGTCGTGTAACGTATTTTAATATTTTGCTCATATCTGCCAATATCTGCAAATTGCCACCATTATTTTACTTTTAAAGGTAAAATATAAGATTTATGTGCGAAAATAGATTTTAGAAGATTACAGAGACATTAAATAATTAAATAAAAAAAATAAAATCAGTAGGTCTTAGTAAAACCTAAATATATATATATGTATGTGAATTCCCCCCATTTTATAAAAACTTAAATAAGAGCAATAGTTAAATTAGTTTAATACACATTATTAGATGATGTTAGCGATTATATGTAAACTTACCATAAGAATTCCTTCTACATGATTAAATACGCAGGTGCAAATAACAATTTAAAGTGTTAAAAGAAATTTCGTCGCCACTTCGGTAACATCATGAAATTATGAAAATTTTGTTATTTTTAATTTTCATTAAGTGCATTATCCTATAAATATTGTTAAATTAATTTTAATTTACTACATAAGCTTCATAAACTGTCTTCTTAAATTACAGTATATGTACATACATACTGTTTTACATACAAACGTGAAATGTGAGACGTAACGTTTGTAATACAAACAAAAAAAGATTATAATAAAATTATAAAGTAATAATCCGTAGAATGATTCAAAAAATATAAATAAATAATATTTCATTTATTCTGGATTGTTTGAATTTTTATTTAAAAGTATTTTTTATATTATTCAGGATGTCAATATTAACAATTCATCTTATTCTTCAGAAAACAAGACTACAACAATTAATAAAGTGAAAAAATATCATATAATATTAAGATGTTACGTAAATATAACGTAATACAATAGGTATTACGTTATTCCGAAAATTACCAATTGTTCACTGTACAAGTATTTTGTGTCTGGATTAGTTTTTACCATCCATCATTTGTATTTATATTTGAATTCTACTTCGCGCCAACAAAAATACCATTTTCATCATTCTTTCTCTCCAACCACAATTTTTTTATATGTGAACTCTAATTTGTGTGAATTAATCTAAGAAGAACTAACCAAGAAAATAGGCCTACTCAACATTTGGATTAGTTTATTGTTCTATGTACGAAATTTCCCAGTCTAAGCGGAGTTTATGCATCGATGTTTATAACATTATGTTTTGTCCAAATTTATTATTATTTCAGAATTAATTTCAATTTTTTTAGTAAATCCTTTTGAATATATTTTAATTTTATTTGAAAAATGAGTGAAATGTTTTAGAATTTGTAGCTTAATAGAATTAGCACGACCAGCAAGTGAATCAACTCATGCAGTTCTTTTTTGTGTTTTCCCAAAAAAATCATTGTCAAAGTAACTTTAAATAAAAATTTGTATTCTGCTTAGTTTAATTGTTAGAAGCTTAGCCTTTAAAAAAACTGGAAATAATTTATTGTTTTTATAAAAATTGGATCTCTCGCTTAAACAATTTAACATCGACATTTTTATAATGGTCACATGAAAGACACCCAGTCTGAATGTTGGCAAACAGTGTAGCAAAGAGGTAGAATATAATATAATATCTAATAAATTTATAAAGTATTTTTCATTGCCACGAAGCCAATCAAAATTTTCTCTCTAGGCGTAATCAAAGAGTATCCTTCAATAATTCGTACGTGCACTGTTACAACTGAATAGTATGTGTGTATTTAAGTATATTTACCTTAAATTTCTCGCTATGAGCGTAAGGATCTAAACAATATTGTTCTATTTTCTTTTTCACATATTTCTTTTTCCACATAAACAACTTAGAAACAAAATGCAATAAACTAAGTAAGAAACGCCGTATTTGTTTTTTTTAATTTTTTATTCATTTGTATTGAATTTATACAATATGTGTGTGTGAACAACCTTTAAACAAAATATTAGTAATAAAAAACAAATAAAACTACAGTTAACGACAAAATTTAAAATTAATCTCTAATTTATTAATACTGAAGCAAAGGTTTTTAATAAAATTGTGCTTATAAAAATAGGAATTATTTAATTTTATATTTAAATATACAGACCATTTTAAAAGTTCAGTTAAATAAGTGGCATTTCTATTTTTCATATCAATTTCAATTAGTTTTCTACACGTAGTGATTGTGTACGGCTGGGTACGCAATTACTTATGTGTATACTTTTTAAACTTCTGGCTTTGGTTCTGCTTTTTCCATAAAATTGACTTAAATATGATTATAATTTTTATTATATAGGACTACAATAAATGTCATTTATATTGCTATAGTTTTCATTTTTATAAGAAAAAACTTATCAAATAATTTTGATTACTTTATTGTAAGTTCTTCCTTGGTACATTTTATTCGAAATTTATGCTAATGGAAACTACAAATTTAGTAAAGAATACGTTTATTTAGAATAGCTTTATTTAGTTATAGTTGCTCCAAGTCGAAAACGTAAGCCTGGTGCTGTACTTTTTCGTAAATTTCACATTTAAAATTTCAGTTTTATTATTTTAGCCTGGAATTACGGGTGAAGAAATTTGCAGATATTTAGAGAGGTAAATTTCTTAACAAATATTTTGATTTCTAGTACTAACTTTACACGGAATAATTGACACTAGTATGTTGAAAACATATGTATGTAGACTTTATAATTACAATCTTCCGTGTAGAATGTCATTAAATTTTTCCTGCCCCAAGAATTACTCCATCCTTTGAGTCGAAAGAAACTGAATTAAATTGCAAGTTAATAAGTGAATACAAACAATTTCGAAAAGTGACGAACTACTCCAAAATGTAACACCACAGTAATAAAATAAAAATAAAAAATTTCTTACGAAAATTTCCAAAATAATTTGTTTATTTCTCTTACACACAGTTCTTATAAAAAGGATAATAAAGGCTAAAGAGAGGATGAATATCTTGAAACAGAAAATAATAATATTTGAATATTGAGTTAATAGTAGATCAGTTTCATTTGATGCACTTACAAATATTTAAACGTATGTGTGAATTTCGAATAGAACATGCCTTTCAAGTCACTAAAATATATTAACTAATATTATTTGCTAAATTATGTATTTTATCTTTTATCTATTTTCGGTTTTAAAATTCTTCTAATTTAGTTTGTATTTTATTCCAAGTAAGTGTTGACTAGATTCTGTGCTTTTATTATCGCTATTCGATTATTTAAACTTATGTTACACTTTGGTTGTACAAGTTTAAGCTACTCTAGTAAGTAATGAGTAATAGTTTTATATATATATATATATTATATATTTTAATATATATATTTTAATATATATATATATATGTGTGTATATGGATGTGTATGCATACATACACGCTGTGTATGTGTGTAATTTTAAACATTTTAATTAGTTTCCATTGAAACGCGTTCAAGAAAAATTCTGACTTCCATCTTGGGAAATTTTCATAATTCTTACAGAGTTCTGATAATTTTATGAAAGATGTAAAAAAACCTCTTTCAACGGGTTTGCCTTGAATGCAAAGGCTTTGTTTTATTCCCTGCGCACCCAATATCAAAGAAATATAAGTTATTTCGTACTTGTTTTTTATATTGGATATTGTATCATAAAACTTCAGGATGTTAATTCACTTAAAATTAAATCAAAATAAAATAAAATAAATATATACAGTTTTAATTAAAATTAAAGTTCACAGAAAATGTATTCATTAGGAGAGAGCTCATTAGAGCTTCCGTTGATTTTATTCCATAATTTGGCTAAAAGTACGTATTACTTTAAACCTTTTTATACATTTTTTCCGACTCTTGAAAGTTATTCGAATAAAATGCAAAAAAAATAGGAATTTATAAATTTCCTTCACATGAGCTTTCAAATGTAAGTTTATTATACAACTAGAAAAAGTATATTTTTCCAATGGAAGGAAGTCTTACTTTAAATTCTAGTTGGAAGGTTTTCGTCACAAAAGCGAGCAAAATTTTGAACGTTTTTTTATCTTGTCTGTAGCCGAAGTTGTAGTACAAGATGATGATATTGATGATGAAGCTGACATTTGACCGGCAGAACCACATACTGGCTGCGATGGGCTTGTAGGGCTTTTATCATCTAAATCTTCGCTAACATGTGTTTCCAGTATCTTCAGAGAAGCTTTCGGTTTAACGCCATCCATACTGTTATAGAGGGTTTTTGTCAGCTTTGATTTAACAGCTTTTCCGATTGCGCCGGTTTTTTTCATGCTTAACCGTGAACCGCAGCGATGATGCTCTGGTGTTGATATATCATCAGTGGGCTGCTGCTGATGACAATTCAAGGTAGTCACTGTGAATTCTATATCTTTGATATCTTCATCGGCACATGCTATTTAAAATTATTTTAGAATGTTATATGTACATAAATATATTTGGATAATTTTGTGAACATGTTTTACCAGCAAATTCTTCCACGGGCTTATCAATGGTGTCATGATCAATCCATGTTAGACCCATTTCGACCTTCTCCGCCAAATCTTGCCAATTACTACGATTTTCTAATGTTCCCTCATACAAAGGAGAAATCCAAGGGAATGTATCACATAAAACTCGATATAATGGTAGGCATATTACATCGATGAACCCGACCTGCATTTTTGGTAATTCATCTTTACGTTCGCTATTAAATACAATCACAAAATAGCGTAAATATAAATAAATAACCATTATTGTTGTGCAACTAACCGATCCATCATAGCTACAGGTTGTGTGTTTAATTGTAACTTTTCCAAATCGCCCTGATCAAAAAATTCATCAGCTACTAATTTAGCAACACGATGTTGCACTTCCCAAGGCTTAGCGATAGCGCTCACGTCGCATGCCGTCATCATCATTCCACACAATACTATGAAACAATAAGTTATATATTCTAATATAAACTTTTCTTTTTATTCGGCCAGACTCACACTCTTTTTTATCTTCACTTTGCCAATCAAATTCTCCATTTTCTACTAGTTCCAAAAAGGCATTTCGCTTTTTAAAATACACTGCCAAATCGGTGGAGAGAATAGCATTTTCTACAGTTTTCATTACTTCCCGGTAGTCTTCCGGTGAGAGAGCCTAAAAAAATTATAATTTTTTTTTTTGTAATCGCAATAACAACATCAATATTATTAAGGGGCTTTGGCTAAAGATCATTTCATTTTGTGCAGGTCATAATTTTTTTTTTTGGATTAAAGTTTTAAGAAGAATATTCATTTTCCTTTAGCATCTGCTATTTTTCGTGCATCTCGAAAATTCGTCAGAGATTACCACACTCAATTTTTACTCAGGTAAAAAAAGTCCAGCCAAAAATTTCCTAAAAAGTTTTCAAGAGAAAATGCACTTACTTGGAATATGTTATTCCCTTCCGAATTCAAAATCATAACGCATTGATCAAAATGATGGTGTTCCATTGTACTAGTTGTATATAAAATGGCCAATGGCGACTCGGTCTTAGTTTGGAAAGCATTATTTGTACCACGATGGTCTAAATCGTGGCATAAACAGGCTACGAGCAAACCAAATATTTCCAAGTCCTTCATGAACCTCTCCATACGGCCAGTTTTCATCATGGCAAACATTGTCTGAGCAACATTAAGAGCGTGCCGCCAATTGTGATACTTGACAGGACGGTAGTTTTTCCGCACACTTAAAATCCAGCGACATAAAACATCATACGGGATTTGAAACATTTGCACAAGATTACACTGCAAAAACATGCGCACAACAGCCCGACAGGTATCGTCATCGCACAAGTCGAAATCTACAAATATTTATTTATTGATGCTTGTATGTTAAAAATTTTTAATTCCTCGATTTATCCGAGATTAATCATTGTATTAAATTATTTTTTTACAATTTTTAAATTCTGTATGTAAAGCAATTGTACTAATTATTGACTCTAAATTGAGAAGAAAAAAATAATGGCAGTCCCATACTGGAATCGAACTCGAGTCAGAAATATAAAAAAATTTCATTACTTCCGATATACATACTTGCATAAGCGTTTTTGTATGTCTGTATAATTGTACAAGTAAAATGTCAAACTTACCAATAAATTTAAAACTATATAAATTATACGTTTCCGCCGAATCGATGATATCTTGCGCTAATTTATCGGTTTGAACCTGTGATGCAGTAGCGTGATATGATAAGCATTCCAGAGCAACTTTTTGTTTGGCCATTAACTTGCAAGCGTTTTCATACATTTGTGTATTGTGTATGCCAAGGCCGCAGAAAATGGCAAAGGCCTCAAATATTGAGGCGTCCGAATCGGTGAAAGGTACGCCAGTACCTTTATTTATTAACTGAGCCACGCCAATTACCGTTTTTTGGGCATTCATTATCGGCATACAAAGTATTGCCTTGATGCAATCTATTTCACTTTCGGCCTTAATCTGATTGTGCTCTAGGACCCATTCGCGAACATCGGCTATATTTACTGTGTGCCCTGTCGTAGCTACATATTGTGCTATTTGAGCTAAAGTGGAGTTGCTAAGGTAATCAGTAGATGGCCGTGAAATGTTCGCAGATTGATTTGCAGCGCCGAGTTCAAAAAGCACTGTAAATCTGGTGGACATTTTTTGCTAAAATAATTTTTGAATCATTTAATTAAATAATATTTTACACTTGTTAATCTCATACAAGTACATACTTTTTCTTCCAAGCTATCGCTACTTTTGATACTACGACTTAATCGCCTTTCTATTTCGTTGGGTTTCTCAATAATCTTTTCTAAATGGTTCTGAAAATCAAATTCTTTTTTTAAGCTAAATTAATCTTATTGAATTGAGGTTTTATTCGCTTACTGATTCGCAACAATCTAAATCGACTAAAAATACCGAACAACGCTCACACTTTAGCAGCTCTCTGGCTTCGGTCATTATTTTCGTTACCAAACATTCCAAATTGTTTTGCTCCTCAAATATGCTGCGTGCTAGATTTAATAAAATCTGGTTTCTTCTGTATTCCTGAACGGACATTTCAAAAAGTTGAGCATTTTGTATACCAATTCCGCAAAACGTTAAGTATCTGCGAAATATTTCCACATCGTGGTCATCGAACTCATTTGAGCCATTAGTTTTATTAATAATCTGTGCCACACCGATAATATCACCTTCATAATTACATATGGGCATCGAGAGGATGGTATTGGTTTTATACCCGGTTTTTAAATCGATTTCATAATTGAAGCGTGCATCCTTGTACGCCTCTCGTATGTTGATCATTTTTTTGGTTTGTGCGACCATGCCAGCGATCCCAACACCGAATGGTATAATAATTTCTTCTGATCGAGCTTTTTTAACAGCATCTTGGAGGACTGCAATGAAAACCAAATGCATTGTGAATTCAGTCTAGTGTCGCAGTTTCAATAAGAGCTACTGGTTAATAAGTTTGGAAAAATATTTGATAAGTATAGAAATGATGCGATACCAGCAAATATTTTGGCAAGGATTCTTGAGAAACTGGACAGCAAGACTATCCCATAGGTATGATTGCTGAACAAAGTAGTCATCAATAGCACGATCAAAATCTGAAACTTCGTCACCATCAATAGACACAAAGGTGTCTGCAAAGATTTTGCCTCTAGTGATTTTTGAGAAATGCTGATAGCATGGCTAATGGGAAGCTATCATCGGTTTTCATTTCCAATTGGTGACAATAGAAGACACTATAAACCGAAAAACTAGCTTTCTATCTTCCTAGAACTCGGCGCTAGAAATGTCGCCACAACTACATTACAGTTCAAATAGTTTTCGGGCTAATAATTTTTCGTCATGCCTTGTCATCTGTTATCTGCCCAACTTTAACCGAAATACAAAACTAATCAAATAATTAAAAATTTATTATCCTGTCCAGCAGTTTGGCCACCAAAGACATCAATACTTAAAACAAACTCTTTAACAAAGTATTATATTTCACGAAAATATTTTTTTTTTCTGTTATTTCATTGTTGCGAAACAATCAAATGCCATTTTAAATGTCATTGAGCGAGCTTTTGATGCTTTTGTGCAAGTAAATGGTTAAGCATTATCAAGCATTCATTAAGCTTTAAGCATCTACTTCGTGTAAATTGGAAATTAATGCAATGGGATTAAGCAAAAGGGCAAACTCTGAAATGTGTATTCCATTAATTTGAGATTCTTTACAAATATTTAACACAGAGTGGAATGGATGATTCATGCGAGCATAAAAAACTTACCTGTCTTTTGTGTAACATCAAACAATTTAGCCACCAAGTATCGATTGTTCGGAGGTCCTTTCGCCAAAAACAATGAGCCACGATCTGCATGAGTTAGAAGGCCAACGTTGACTAAAATCTTATGACACAATACGTCGATATCCAATTCATTAGCCACATCACGTATCAATTCCATAAATAATTCACCTTCGTCCAATTCCATTAGGTGACGTCGGTTATCCAATACTAATGGACTGCCATTCGATTCTAAAGTTAAAGAACGATTTTTCTAAAAAACAAAAAGAGCACAATATGAGCACAAAAAAGAAAAAGTTTTAGAAAAAGTTACAACGAGATGATAAACTTGAAAGGCAAGAATTTTCTTACACAGTCGGTTATTTTCCTTGCATCCCCCTTTCATAAATATAAATAATTAAATTAATAAAAGTCGGGAATGCAGAAATGTTAACACCCAGGAAATAATTTGTAAACCTTAATGCATAATTAATTTAAAAAATTTAATTAATTATGCATCATTTAATTTAAAAAAATTAATTATGCATTAATTAATTTTGCGCCATTTTGAATTCAGCTTTGCAAGCGAAGTTGAAGTTCTTGCCTCTAAAAATGTCGCAATAGTAAAATAATACTCGATATGGCAAATCTGAAATAGAGAACCGTATGAGAATTAAAACATCGTGGGCTTTTTTGTCTTTTTCACTCTTTACATGAAAAGAAATAATTAGGCTTTCTGTGATGGCAATTATTTGTGTTCAATGAATTAAATAAAAATTAAATAAACTTCTGTACTGAAGTGACACGAAAGCTTCGGCATTTACATTTCCTGTGTATTTAGAAAAATTTTTACTACCAGCTATTACATTTTTATACTGTCTAGTTCATGCGTTGCACTTGAAGTACAACAATTTCATACAATCTCACGAATAAGTTACGAGTTCTTACTATCTTGCCATGCGAACTTTCGTTTAGCTGGAAAGTTTTGATGAAACATACTAACTATACTTGCATTACAAACTCAAGTATTTATCTTTTTAAATTTGGAAACATGCAAAACCTCCATTTACTAGTTACCGCGACAATGGTGATAAACAACACCAATAAATATTTATTTAAAAGAGAAAGCACCCGAAACTCTATGTTAGCCTTAGCTTTTACTGCAATCGTAATTGCCAGACTGTGCAAATATTTGTCGGAATAAGCAGAATAACTTTTTTTTGCATCAAATTGCACAATCTGTCTCATGGTTTTTTGAGTACGCATTTTTGTCTTAATTCTGTCATCAAGCGACGACCAAAAATTAATTATCAGCGTTAGCTCTCAAATACATTATTGGCGATTTAAAATGCCAATGGCTAAAAATAGAGCATAATCGGAATAGGCAGAATAACTTTTTCTGCATCAAATCGCACAATCTGTCTCATGCTTTTTTAAGTACGCATTTTTGTCTTAATTCTGTCATCAAGCGACGGCCAAAAATTAATTATCAGCGTCAGTTCTCAAACAGATTTTTGGCGATTTTAAATGTCAATGGCTAAAATTAGACCACTATTGATTTATGACACAAATTTATTAAAAAAAAAGTGGCAAAGTTTTCGTATGATACGCGTAACATCAGTTGTGAAAGGAAATAAAGCAAAGCGTTTCTACTACACCGGTGGCCTTGCCTTCACAATAAGGAGGCTTTGGCTGTTGTGGTCGCTGCAACTTGTACAACGTGTGGCATTTCATACCATAATCACACAATATAATATGTGGTCGCCTTGCAATAAATAATCGTACCGGAGATCGGATTTTATCTTCCTAAAGTTACTCTCGCTTTCTAATATCCTTGTGCGCAAAATGTCAGCAAATTCCCGAGCGTCTTCACACAACCCTACAAATAGCAGAGTAAGGCGGCATTACCGAAAAACTATGCACTCGTATAGGTATACATCACAAACAGCTGGATCTCACCAAGCATGCGAAGAAAGCTTTAATACGAAAGCTTCATAATCTCGTTCGATTAAAAATTTCTCCTAAAATAAATTGCGAATATCCTCTGCCTCTTCCACGATTATTCATTTGTGGCTTTTATCCGTTAATTGATTTTCTTATTTCATTAAAGAGACAACGTTAAAACAAACGCAACCAAAGAAACTGCTTCTTAAGCGACTTTCTTTTAAGGGATGGCTTTCCTTAATCGTTTATTTAAAGATACTGAAACACGCAACTGGACAAATTTAACCAATAACATGAAACATACCTTCATATATATTATATTCATCAGTATATGTATACATCCATGTGGGTATATGAATGCGAAAAAGGGGCAGTGGAGGAAGTTCAAGTCTCTACTGTAATCTTGTTACAATTTTTTTTACGTGTGAATAAACGAGACAATTGCGTGGCTTAAAATTCGTTCGATTTGTTGTCTAATATACTAGAATATACATATATGCTCATATACACAAACATATACATATACATATAGATATCCATATACATACATATATGGATATGGAAATACTATATACATGTGTGCATTGTAATTAGGATGTGATTACTTTTATTGCACTACTTTGTAAAATTTCTAGTATGTAAAAAAAATTTAGTTGGGAAAGTCTTTTCTCAAAATTTTTAATTAAATATTTACAGTTTATGCAAATATTTCTTAATTTAATGTGTTCCCAAAGTAAAAAAGAGTTTTGTTTGGAAGTTTGGATTCTTGTCCTTCTACTTCTTCTTCTTCTTCTTCTTCTCCAAAAGAAAGAAAAGTTTAATATAAAAATATTTAATAAGTTAAGAATCCTGGAGGGGTTGTTATTTATTAAAAAGTTACTTTTATTATATTATTAAAAAGAAATCTCTTGTTTATTTACTGGCCAAAGTTTCTTTTTGCCGAAGACCATATTAAATGCGTAAGAGTATGAAACATTTGACTCTGTTATAAAACAATATTATTTAAATATTTACAAGCTTCAATTTACATTTCGCATGGTTTATTCCAATTCTTTATACATTTCAAGTTCTCCCTTCTCCAAACTACAGTTTGCTGGCAAGCGCTTAGCAAACGTTCCTCAACAAACAAACCGGCATTATTTTCTTTATTCAGAAGTTTCTTTTATTTCTTAATATCGAAGAAAGTAAATTGTTTAAGAGAAATTAACTTTTGTGAAAAGTACACTCAAAAAGGTAAAAGAAGTTAATAAATTATCGGTCCCGCTCGAAGGTATTGTTCAACAATGAACATAAAACTATACATTCACAATTTAATTTTTTCTAAAAATGTTTCAATGCGTAGTGATCTGTTAATTTAATCTCAATTTAAAGAAAATTTTTTAATTCGAGTAAGCGAAAGTAAAATTAAAATGCGAGCAATTAGCAATCCAGAAAAATTTGCTCAATTACTTTTTAATAAGAATTCTACAGGACGAGTGTTAAAGCAGAAAACACACAAAATACTTTTATTTAATAACATTTCCAGGACATTCTTCAATTCCTCTCACAATAACACCAGCTATGTAAGTAGACGGTGAAGCCTCCATAAAATGGATGGGATCTTCAGAATGTACTCGTAAAAACATTTTTAGTGACGATTTTTATTTGCTTTTCTACAATCTAAGAGATTAAAATTTTCAATGTCTTAACGCTTAAGGATAATTGTCGTGCAGATAAAATACAAAAAAGGACAAATTAACAAAGAAAACAAGGAGTAATTACTTTTAACAAACTAACAAAGCATCACTTAAATGCACAACACTAAAAGCTGCAAATAAATGTGAATACAATGTAAATGAGTTGGAGATGGTTAGGATGCAGCTGCCACACATCACATGTAGGTCTCTTACATACTCATGCAACTACATGTATGTTAGTATGTATGTATGTGTCAGAAGTACACATAAGCGAAAAAAAGCTTAGCTGGTTAGGAGGGATTAAAAACAACACGTTAAGCATTTTATTGTTGTTGTTAAGTAATGGGCTTGCTCAGGGTAATACGAGGGGTGCTCTTAGCGACTGTCATTGCCAGTACTTATAAATTTCTCCTCCATTCACGTCTCCGGAATCCATGATCTATATATCAGGGTCAATTTTTTAAGGCTTTGCAATTTCAAAGATTGAAAAAATATGTAGGATCGGTGAATGGGCCAATCCGAGAAAATCTATGAGCATGTCAAAAGTACAAATGAAAAGAACTTGTTCAAGCATATTCGTTCGAGAGTCTCGAGCTATAAAGAAGCATTAGCATGACCAGCTTGATTCAAAGAAAACTACGGCCTAAATGGCCCTTCAAATGTTATAAATCAAGTTGAAACTTTATTCGAATTATCTGCAATTAGTTGAACGATCGCATATAAACAAATTTAGTACGTGCTAGAGAGGAGAGCGGCCGCTGCTAAAATGGCTGACTAATAAATAAAATGGGACGTGGCAGCCGCATGAAGAAAAATTATTACTAAATAGCTGCACACTATTACAGCGACATAATTAATAGTGGCCCTCGTATTGCGTGTGGTTGTAAAATGTTTGAGATTGTATTGTTGTTCCACTTGTATTGTTGTTACACGGTTTTAAAAAAATATTTGCAAACACTTTTTTATTTTTATTCTTTTTATTGTTGTTAGAATAGTATAACTTTGTGTTACAATTTGCAAAAAGTACTTGTAATGGCACGAGCATTGTAAAGTACGTTGCCTTTTTTTATTTGATTAACAGAGACTGACTACTGATGTTGCATTGCATTGTATTTTTATTTTATGGAATACGAATTTTAGTTTACAATTGCATTAAAAAATTAAGGAAACGACCATGTAAAAAAATTTATATTTTATTGTAAATTTACTAATGAAAAAGCTGTAGTTCATTTAAGTGTTTCTGTTCAGTTATATATAAGGTCTGTTCGTTTACTTACTTGGCAGTAACTGGCAACGGGGCGACAGCCAAAAATATTATATACGAAATTACTCGGCCAGACATTAAAATATAAAAGGACTCTTTAAAGGCAGAAACTTGCATATAAATATTGTTCCACATCAGATGTGGGAAGTAAATATTAAAAAAAAATTAAATACATTTTGTTGTATGTATTTTCTGAAGTAATGCTGGCAACACTACACTAGTTGCATTGCCTGCTATAACTAAATCTAGTGAGGTTCATTCTGCTCTCAAAAAAGGAAAAGATATAGAAAAGAATGTCAACTTAATTATTGCCTCAGATGATGATCTCCCGTTGCCAATTTTCTAATCACATGAGGACTTTCCACGTCGTGGTTTTGTGCGAAAATGGGCCCTTAAACATCACAAGGTTTCTTTTACTCGATTCCTTACTAATAACTGCCTGCAATTCGAGCATTATTTTGATTAAAATTGAAACCAGTGGAAGTACAGTATTGGCCTTATCAGCCTGAAACCTGTACGAATATGTGGGCTAGAGAAACATTCTCTCGAAGATTCAAGTGGTTTACTTCGTATAACGCATAACGAAAGCGTAATGCCTTACGTTAGAGTAACTTAAGAAAAAATGTTTTTAGGTAAAAAAAAAAAGAGTTTGAAAACAGTTTGAAAACATTAAAGTGTTAATTAAGCGAGAACTGCAGAGAAATTTCTAAACGCGGAAAGTATAAATCGTTTTTCAACTTACGGGTATGGGTGATGATGACATCCACTGCTGGAATAGATCAGATGTAACGGAGGGTCTTTTTATATGTTGCTTTCGACTTTCGATAAATTCATACAATCTAGCTATAGCTTCTGGTGGTGCGCGCTCCGTCAACCATTTTTCAAATGCTTCGGGTTTCTCTTCAAACAGCCGGGCCACATCATCAACATCTCCAGAAGTGGTTTCACGTGCCGCTTTGCCTGCAGCACTCTTAATAGGCCTCGTCTCACTGTCTGGCAAATTTAAATTTGTTGCATTGCTAAATATATTGGTGATGGTGTCACATGTTGGCATTGTAGGACTCGATGCTGATGAAGAGCCAGCGGCAATTGCTTCCGCTGCTCTGGAATCTTCATCGATTTGTAAGGCGGGTGTTGTTTGATTCGTGGTTGTTATTAATGGTGGGGTGCATGTGGGAGAGCTGCTCCCATACGCAACTTCTAGTGATTGATTTGTTGTTGTTGTTGTGGATGTCGAACTTTTAGCACCAGCAGTTGACATTTTGTTCATTCCGGTCGCGCTTGCTGTTGCACTAGTGGTTGTTGTTGTTGCCGTGATCGTTGCTGCCAAATACTCTTCGCCTTTTATTATTTTTGGATTCTGTATATTGTTGGCTTTCGGTGCTGAACCATTTGTTAAAGAAAGAGTTGTTCCTGTGTCCAAAACCGAGTGACAAGTTTCATTGTCAGATGGTGTTGATTTAGCACTGGCAAGTGCGCCTTTTTGAGCCGTTGACACATCTGCCATCGTGTTTAACTTACCAAAAGTAGTAAAATGATAAACATATTTGTTATTACAGCTTTATGCCCACTAACCTCTTGCCTGCCTGCTTGTGATTTTAGCCATTCGTTATAAAAAACATTTAAATATGAATTTTAAATGGCCTGCAAAAAAGGTAAGCCGTCATTGGAGTTAAATGAACAAATAACCAATCTAACCAACGTTGTTCAGTCTCTGAGCTTTTTTTCTTTGTGTTTGTATTAGTATGTTTGTTTTCTGGCGTTTACACTACGAGCCGACGACTTTTGGTTATACGTTGAACAAATTAGCAGATAATTGGCATAATTGTTAAGATTTAATGTTTTGTGCATTCTTAAATTCATTCAGTACTTTGTCACGCAGTGGTCTGAATCCTATTCCTGCATTTATGGTGTATTTTTCCTATTAAATATTCCCTTAATAAATAAATTAATACTGCGTTCCTTCTTGTATTTGGTTTCTTAGATCTTTGCTACTTTTGCATGCGCTTTGGTTATCTTCTTATCACGTTTGTGTTTTTTAAGCCTTCAATTGTCGTTATTGAAAGACACAGTTGGAAGATTTTTCTTTATTATCCTTGTTTAATTGGGTTAAGTTTTCTTTGGTTTGAGTGTGGTTAGTAAATAATTTAAAAGATTTACTTGCTTGCGAAGTATTTCGTTTGTAACTGATATTCTTAAATTGTGCAAAAGAGTATTTTCCTAATGGTGTTAATGGTGCTAAATATATTTAAATTGTTGTTTCATCCTTGCCGTTGCGGCTCTTATTGTAATTGCTGTTTATTGTTGTTGAGCCGTTCTTGTATTAACTGTATGAACAGGATACAACGAAGAGCTGTTTTCTGCAAAGAAATGAAATAGAATTCATTGGGGATGTTGCGTACTGAATAAATAAATTAATACTTATTATATCAACAAGTTTTACCTTTTCATTTCAAATGTGATTGTTCCAAATAAAAAATATTCAATGGATTCTACTACACGGTACTAAATTCATAAATTCTCCATAAGTATGAGATAAATGATTACATTAAGAATTTTGTGAAAGTGAAAGCTATAGAATTAAGTAGTAAGAAAATTGAGTAATCTTTGTGCCTGAGGATGAAATCCCGAGGATTGAAATGTGACTAGTAAACTTCATTTGTTACAATAGTTTTACGGAATTGGTTGTTATGTGTGTTGTTCATGTTTGGAAGAGTACAAATTGCCTACACGTCCTGCTACTTAAATGTAAAGGGAGAAAATGCTTTTCACCTACCCGTTTATTAGTAGATACTCGTAGTTATAGATGGCGTATGGCCGCACAAATATCTTATGCCATTTGAGAATTATTGGTGCTTTAATTTTCTTCCAAATTGTTGACGGTTCCAAGTTTTAATTGAAAAATATTTGTATGAGAATGCAATTGTGTTCTTTTCTTTATTCAGAGCTACTTAATGCATTCTAACTGATCTACGCGAATTATCTTAAAATGCCATGTATGCAGTATTTATGTGTGTATGTGTGTATATGCTTTATGGCAAAATTCCCCTTAAAGGTGGCATTAAAAGTTTTGCCTTAGAAACTTAAATATACAATTTACGAATTTTAAAATGTAAATATTTTCAGAATAAATTTCTTGTTCAATATTAATGATTTTATTAGTAATTAATTCGAAAAGCTGCGTAAATAGTTTTGAATCTTGTGTTCAATTTTGTAGCAAGCATGAGTTAATAAATAATTAATTGCTTTATTACTTATTATAAATTGCAAATACGTATGTTGCAATTTAATAATAAATAATGCAGTGAACTTTAAATGATTATTGATTAAAGAAGGCAGATCGTGTTTAGCTCACAAAATAGCTTCGTGTAAGTGTGATACTTAGACGAGAGCAAATTCAAAGTACGTCAATTATAAAGTATATGCAACTGTAAAGTATACAGTGACTGAAAAAGGCAATGGCGTATGAAACTGGTAAAAAAGTTTTCCCATCTCCATCAGGAAACGGAAAGAAAAAAGTCAATCGCCTTCAACAAACAGATCAAACTTACAGACTCCAAAGACTTAAACCTTTTTTCTTTGTTGACGGCGCTAACGAGTCGTCAGCATGGTAATATAAAAAAATATAAAAAAAACTGTAAACTTAAAAAACATACTTTAATAACCAAACAATTACTAATAAAAAATCAATTAAAATTATTTAAAAAATTCTGGCGAATCATCACTGTTTGCTGCAGTTCTTGTTGTTTGCTTTGGAATCAATTACTTCGATTTCGAATGCTGCATGTTCACAATTTTTGATTGTCAGATATTTTTAATAAATTTCTTGTAAGAAGTTTATAAGCAGAAAAGTTTTAAATTTGTAGTAGCTTTTTAAATTTTTCCCCGCCTTTATGTTTTTTACCTGAATTATTCCGACAGTGATGCTCCTTCAGTTTTAAATTGTTTGAAGATTTCCGTCACAATTGCGCAAGATTTAGTATAAAGATATGCGAATTTTTTATTTTATACCTTCCAGAGGTGCGGCTCATATCAGACTTTTTATTAAAGAAAATTTGTTCTTTAAAACTTAATTAATGAATTTCTTAGGAATACGCCAACATCTATATTAAAAACCATAAACCACTTCAAATACTATATGTAAACTTTTGTATAAATGTAGAAGCGGTTGCCTCCAGTGCATCGTAAGATGAATTAATTAAAAGCAAGATGAATTATATGGTGAAACAAGTTCCTTCTTGGAATAATATTTAAATATATTTCTGATTGGAGGATGAATGATACGTTTAGTCCTCAACCTATTGTAGAAGTTGCTCAATATATAAATGTTTTTGTTGGCAATTAGTTGGAAAAAGATCCAGGCAACTGACAAATCTGGTTCTTCTTTAAAGAAATTGGAAATATTAGGAAAAAAAATTAAATATTTAAAAATAAGTTACTTGAAAAGTAACTGAATTTTTAATGTATGTTTTATATTTATTTAATAACAATATATTTATAGGACATCTAAAAAAAAATATTTAATTCTTGTTTAACTATTTTCCAACACGTACTCGTATGTATGATTAAAACCAAATTAAATAATTTCTGTCTGTAAAAAATGTATTCATGTTATTTGCAAACCATTTGCAAGAAATTACATGCATACATATTTTATGCCGACATTGTTGTCTTTAGCATATTGTATATGACCATTAAAAACATCAGTTTAGTTTGTATTTGTTTAGCGTTTTTTTCTTAGCAATTAGTGATTAGAAGCATGTGTTCTTCATGAATCCTTAACAAATCATATTTACACAACATGTGAAAGCTTGATTCATTCAAACAAGAGGCCATCAACAGCCTCCCCAAACATGAATTAAAAGCATTGATCCTCGTTAGCTCATTAAAAGACAACGAGAAACATTGCAGCATAGCAAATAGTGCATGTTGCTTAATTATAAACAAGTCAGTGAACAATCTGAATAAAGATTTGAAATACACACGCATGCAAAGAGATGTATGCAACTGCTGTTTAATATTCGTGGAATAATTGACATGTGGCAAAAAGTTCAAAAGATAAGCTTTAAGTCGCCAGGTGCCAGGATAATAATAATGTCGTCAACGTGCAACATGCCTACCGAACACAAATTCTTCATCACGTTTCTGTAAACTCTTACTGTTGCACGGCATTTATTCCATTAATTAAGAGAAACAGTTTGGCATCAATAACAACAATTTTATTTACGTGAATTGAAAATGATACGTTTTTTTTTTGAAACTATACAAGAGAATATAAAATAATACGTATAACGAGGACAATTGCAAATGCCCGTAAATATTTCTTTATCTTCCTGACCAGTTTTTAGAGAGAGGTCATCGCATTATTTTCATCTCCCTATGCTGAAAATAGCAAACTGCTTAGACAATCTTCAGATGCTTTAGAATTGTAAGAAAGGAAGATAAATAGGAGTAAAGTCAAAGGCTCCCTGCCGACTTCCCATTCCAATGTGCAGTTAAAGGAATTACTTCCGAAAAATTTAAACGAAGTTTATTTCATTTTTTAACACCCTCTGCTTAGCTTAGCAATGCTTTTATATTTTTCCGGATACACCGTCTTTCAAATTCATTACAGAAGAGTGTAAAATGGAAAAACCTACAACTCTTTTCATTTAGTTGAGTTTTCAGTTAATTCAACATCAATGAGCAGACAGGAGTGTGATAGCAAAAAGCAATCTTAAGGAATTGTGACCATCGTTAGTAATGCAGCCACTTTCAATTTTCTGTTTAACAGTCTACTTTAAACTTCAGTCGTTGGGCTTGCAAAAACAAACCATTTATCAGCATTATGTATAGAATCTCATTCGTATTTACAGCACGTTCATTGGCCATCTTCCATGAATGAATGGAAACAGTCTTGCAACCAACCACAAGGCATGTCTGTATGACTAAACTTATTGCCGGCTCATGGAGCATCCTGTTACAACAAACACACACATGCATCCATATGATATGCACAAAAGTACGTCCATGCTGACACATATTATCATCACACTTCTCATGAGCTTCACGAACAGTTTTATAGTTATTTTTTTTTATACTTTCTTAAACTTTTGTGGCTCTCTGGCAGAGGGGCGCAGGAAATTTCGGTGACAGTCTGACAGGAATTAACCACTGGAATTCTATTAAGGAGGTACTTTATATATTTGCGCACATTAAATCACAGAGAACAAATCAATGAACGGTAACATAATAAATATTATATTGGAGGGATTTGTTGCTAAACAAAAAAGTTAAAAGGTGTCCTTAAAGAAGTGGCTGATATTTAAAGGAATGCCCCCTGACAGTCATCAATAGTAACCACATACATTTCAGGCCACACTTTGCAATCACACTAACAAAAAATATAACAGAATAAAAAAAAAACAGAAGAAAAAAACTTTGCAAAATATATATTCTTCCATATTAAAGTAAACTTTGTAAATTTACGGCACCAAAGAAATAGAGAAATATTTTATAAGCCACCAAAGAAGCGTATCGTTCTTTAAGCACTTTATCTCATTATTTCCTAATAAAAATGTTTATGCTGGTCAACTGTTTAATTTTCCCATGAGACAAAACACTCGTAAAATTTTAACTTCTTGAACTTCATCCTTCATCCCGTACACTTTCCCGTTTTCTCAAACGTTTTTATCCTCTTCGTTTGTTGTTGTTTCCTTAATGAGGTCTCGTGAACTGGCTGCGGAGCTAAACACTTAAACATCTTTAACGATTTTATATTAATATTTCTGCCATCACTGCTTGTGCACTTCTTCTTACAGTTCTATAGTACAACCGTATTTCAGTTGATACTTAAATTTGATATTTATCATGAGCTGGATAAATTAGGAGTACGTATGTTTTTGTTAGATGCCAATGATTTAAAAGGATGTGGCAAAGCAAAAAATAAACAAATCCAAAACCTAATAAAACAAACAGCTTTTTATGAGTCTATTGATTCCATTTAACTTTCAATGACAGAATCAATGAGTACAAAATCATCTGACCGTAACAAGACTATATTTCGCTTCATGACTTCTATACTTCCTTAAGCAATAAACTCAATAATAAAATAAATAAATTATTCATGCTTTAATAAAAACAACTTGTCAACTTAATCTATTCCCTTTAAGAATGTAGTGATACCAATTGGCTTAATTCACACCCTTATTAAGCAATTAAGTTTTTTTCTTTTTTTTTTTGGTTTTTTTGCGAAAGGAACTTTTTAAAAAAGGACACAAATTTTCTCAGCCGCGGGGGCTTCTAGTGTTATGCAAATCGGCAGTTAACTCTGTATTTTTGCTTGCAAATACCTGCAAATGTATTTATATTTTCTACAAGAGCTATTGATTAAAAAGCTAATGCACAGACACACACACACACTTTTCTTTTCCGCCACTATAAAATTTTTAAGAAAAATTTTTTTTTACTAAATTGACAATTACATTAGACATTTTTAACACTTTGCAAAGGGAGAGCATTTAAAGAAATTCTATAAAATTCTTCTCAAACAATTTCTTGGCGTTTAGTAGAATCCAAAACTGTTCAGATTTTAAGCCTTTTGCTAAATCTGAAATTCGCATTTAAAAAATTTATTTAAAAAATGAAAAGAAGCAACAAAAATTATTTCGTTATTTAGATTTTTTTAATGCACAATAAATATTAAAATAATTTCTATTGTTAGTACGAGTATCTCTTTTAAAATAGAATACTTTTAGGAAAAAATACGTTTTACAAGACTTCTGTACACCAACTGAATTCGAATTGGGCACGTCATTCCATACAAGTGAGTACACACAACTATTTTCCGTCTTACAAAACCAGAACTTGTATGACTGTGTATGCAATCGAAAAGCTGGAGAATGACCTTTCCCCTTTAATGCACTCGAAAAACAGACATTTTAAAATTAATTGAATATCAATTATTATTATTATTAATATACTCTTAAAATGCTGTTGAGACATAAAAACCCATTTCATTTGGCGAATAAAACACCAATCGATAATTAAAGCGACAAATTTTATTGTTTAAAAAAATATTAATTTAATTTAATTTGTTGTATTTATTCTGGGGTCTCAAAATGTTCTATTGAATGGTTAAATACGGGGAAAATTGAAATTGTAAATGGAATTAGAAAATACCGCAACACACTTTCATAAAGAAACCAACAAAAATAATAAATTTTAATTTACACACGCATACTCCTACAGCTGAGTTGACAGTAGAGAAGTTGAAAAATATAGCACAACTTGATGTAGGAAATAATCTGCAACTTCATATGCCAACCGCACAGTTTCCAAGAGTGGAAGGAATAGTTTTGCTGCAGGTATGACAAATATGACATGGACTTCCTCAATTGAAATACTGAAAATAACTTTTTAAATGACTAGCCTTAAGATGAAGTAGGATATGTTAAATGCGATGTGTTTTCTTCTTCAACCAGCAAAGGCTAGTTTACTGAATGCGGATCAATGAAAGGATTGTACAGAACAACACAACTCAGCTTGGAAAAATATTTATATAAATATTTATATAATATTTATTTTATATATATATAAATATTCACTGTTTTATATAAAGTGGCAATTCTGGTGCTTAGTTTTTTCCTCTCATCTTTAAGCAATGTCAATCTAATACAGTAGCTAACATTTTTCATAATTACTCAGGACAATACAGCGCGAGTACAACATTTATAAAAAGAAATTTATTACAGGAAATGCATAATTGTTCCCATGACACACAACTCATTTCCTTCCTCAACTAGCTTATATACATACAAGGTTTAGTTTTAAAAGAGTTTCACTTTACTTGTCAAGGCTTTGCAAATGGCAAATTGTTGAAGCCCATTTGCAAGGCCAAGATATGGAGCAGAATTCTAGTCAACCGACTTTTCTACCAATTCTATATTTTAGCAAGAGTATTTCATCACTGAATCAATCAGTGGGATTTTTGGCTCGAAGATAAATTAGTTTCCCCGCTCTGCAGAGAAAAATAGTCATTTATTTATTTCAGTCTATTCTGCAAGTTAATGTGGAATGAATGTCAATTATCCAACCTACAACTTGGTCAGTGTAGAGCGCTGTCCATCTGCACATCGGTTCCAAACACTGCAGAAGGCATGAATTTCAATGGGACTGCCACACATACACAGAGTTTCCTCGTAGCTACGCTTGCAATAATAACGCCTACATACGTATGTGTACTTACTGCAATAACTTTTTACAAGCTGGAGGATTATAAAATCTTGGGTAGTGAATGACTACGAGGACATGTTCTCAAAACATGTACTTAATCTGCAAACCGTTTTCCTACAACAATTTGTAAAGCGTGAATAAAAGTGTACATTAAACAAAAGGAAAATTGCGGTATTAAATGTACGTTTTGCTCTCCACACATACTTACTTTTCATGTACACTGTCGTCCACCTGATTAGAAAGGTTTGTAGGTCAGGGCAAAAATTAATCCTTTTGTGGCCGGTCATTTTATGTTACCGCTTATTGTCATTTGAAGAGATTTTGCAAAAAAGCAAACTGCTAAATAAAGTGGCGAAATCATTCATTTACATTGCTGTGTGTAATTTAGTATCTGTTGTCGATTTCTTTTCCATTAACTTTTTATTTCATTTAATAATTTCGGTTGAAAAAAGCTTTTGACTACAAAATTTCAAACTAAATAAATTTTATTTAAATTTTCATTTAATCTTTTTTATTCCCCTCAGGATTCTCTAATGATCGATGTCTTTTAAACTCTTAAATAATAACGTATTACGAATTACTAAAAATAAAGCACAACAAATATTTTAGTATTTAATTTTCTGTGAATTTAGAATCGGTAAATTCATTTCATTTCATTAAGTGAAATGAAGAATGAAATAAATGCGAATCCAATAACTACATACACTCATTAAACATTCAAGATTGCAAAATCTCAAATGTAACTTAGACTAGCTTGCATTTATTCCTGAATAAAAATAAATCCTTATTAATGTTGCCTGTAGTGTACGAGTAAGCTCTTTGAATATTTTCCTTTGATGTCGCGGCTTATTATTTGTTCCTTTTTTTGTCATTGAGTACATTCTAGATGAATTCTTATAAAAGTTCTTAATTTATGAGTACATTAACTCGTTGTTACTGTGGGCATGTAAATTCACTTTGTCGTATAATTACACTTACAGTGACTTCCCCATTAGAAATTGTTGTTGCGTAATGACTTACGTGGGCTGTTCCTTTGAAACTGTGTACATGAGCGCAAATAAGAGTGAGTATTGTGAAGCACAGATTATTCAGCGTATTTGTATAAAAAACGATTTTAGTGCACAACACACAAACTCCACATATTTGAAAAAATTATAAGAAATTAAAAGAACACACCTCTGGCACACCGGCCATCTAATTAAGTGGATTCTCTGCAAGAAAATAAAAATATCCAGTGCCCATCACTCGTCTACTAAAACATTACATGTTCCACTTCACGTATATGCACCCTACGTCATCTCTATTACACATTGACACGCACACAAATGTTGTGCTCACAAAATGTCACTTAGTGTAGATTCAGATTGCTCGATGTTCCTCTTTGGAAGAGTCTAGCCCATCAGCTAAATGTAAAACGGATATGTTAAGACTGATTTCTGTGTATGACTTTTGTAAATATTTGAAAGTAGGAGCGCTTAAAATAGTCGTACAAAACAGAAGTCGATTCTCAGTTCAGCCTCCATCTTTTTAACCTTTTGAAAATGGCAAAAGTGACGTTGTATTCCTTACGTAAATGCCATGCTCATACCCAAACATGTCGGTTAAGTTACTACAAACTGCACAATGAGTACGGAGTAACGATAAACAATGGCAGATAAGCGATGTTTAATACATCGCTTTTGATTCATGCTTTGATTTTATTAAAAACAAAAATCGTAAGGGAATTTTTGAGAAAATTTCAATATTTTGATAAGGGTACCCCCTTTGCATTTTTATGAAAAAATCATCAAATCTCGAGCGCTATTGGCTGCTGATGAGCGGGTTGTATATTGGTGCCAAAGAAATATAGTTTCAATATTCCTTCTACCACATTTGACATTCTGAACGAGCCAATTCTTAAGCAATTTTCTTAAGCCTCAATTCTACAAAAAGGTAGAATTTGGAAAAAAATTGAATATCCTTTATTATGTACACGTACTTCAAGTGTGTCCTTAAAGTATATTTCATTCAATTTACATTTACATATCTTTACATGCATACATGGACACAAATTATTTATTATACTTTTCCACTAAATAATAATTTTGTTTGAGATGAACTCAAAAACATAAAAAATTAAATAATCTAAATATTTTTGTTTTCATATTTCTTCTTAAATTTTCTGAAGGGAAATCTATTTTATGCGGAAATCACTCATGATATCATTTCTAAAATAATACGCCAGTCACTTTATGAAAGTCCCAACTGTGTATCATTTGGCAGCTGTCAATTTTAATGTGGAAATAAATTTTAATCTTTTCTAAATTCATGCAAAAACTTAAAGGGTTCTGAGAAAAAAAGCTTCCTTTTTTATATAAACTTTTTGCAGCAGCAACTAAAATAAGTTACTAAAGCAATGAATACCAAAGAATATACGATACTCGTGCTAGCGAAAAGCACACATATAATTATAGGTAATCCATAAAGCTACAGCTATGCGATATAATATTCCTGTACGAAAATATTCGTACATCTGGGACTGGTTCTTAACAGACTGAGTCTGAGAAATAAAAACTATAAACTTGTCACTTTTGCTTCCAAAAACTCTTAACAATTTTAGAAGAACTTAACAAGAATCATTAACAATAAAAAAAAATTTAATATATTTAATATCTTTAAAATGTTGAAAATGTTTTTCTTTACTTTTATAGTATTCTTAATGTTTCTTTTCGTTAGCAACAGCAAAGTTAATTAGCAAATGTCGGGAAAAACTCGTATACGAGAATTATAATTGTTCGCCTGTATCACGTTTGCAAGCTTTTTTAGTTTAGATTTTAGTTTTGAAAGAAAACAAATATTTCAATTAAGGAAAAAGCCACTTTAAGATAGTCATATCAATTCCAAGCAGAGATGTAGCGCTACCCTATTGTTCGATGCCATACCATTTGCAGACGATACGAAAAACACCCAGTTGAAAGGTTGCCCAGGCGCCACTTTCATAAACGATTTTTTTGTAATTTTTCTGCGTGATTAAAATACTTTCGGATTGTGAATTGAGTAGGACGTGCATTGTTAATTCTGCCTCCATAATAATTTATTTAGTTCATCCCATAAACGGTTTATTGCCAATTTTTTTTATGCATCTGGAAATGAAATCTGTGTTTTCAGCCCACCCAATCCTTTTTTACAAATCTACTTTAAATTTACAAATTTTTAATATACAAACAGTGCATAACATAAAATAGCATCCACAATATTTCTGCTAGATAAACATTCGATTCGCATACGCAGCTGTTTATGAAATTCTTATTACTCGTGTACGCGTTTAAATTTTTCTCTTAGAAACCGTATTATTAATTTACAGAGTTAATGTGTGCACAAGTCCAGAGCAGTAACACTGATGTTAAGGAGATGAGAAGATGAACTCATCAGCATTAGAGAAGGTAATTGGACTAAATAATGCGTTGCTCATTTCAAAGCCTTTTCAAATGTTGAGGGATTTGAAAAAGTTTGTGGTTGCTTGCAAATAAATGACCTGCACTTGAAGCCCTACTTGAGAAAACCTAATAAATACTCCTACAACATATCCATGCCTCCTCTTGAAACTGCTGCTCATACACGCACACACACATACACATGTATGCGTAGGCATAGCCATTTGCACGGCAGTAGATGGGAGAGTTTGTGAAAACTTTAACATTATAATTTTATATTAACAAGCTAATGAACGGTTTTACCTCCCCAAAAAAGTATATTTAGTATATACAATGAGCCACTTCAATGCAGCGATATGACCATATTTGTCATACTACATGATTACTATAAGATTTATTCATATTTGAATTTTTTTTTGTAATTTGTAAACGAAAATTTAATAAAATCTTACGCATTATATTTTTTATAATTTTCTTTTAAAACAGAATGAAAATAAATATTTTTAGGGAAAGGAAAAAATATAAAAATAACTTGTAAGTGATGCAGGCAAAATAAAAGTTTAGTTTGAAGTGGGCGTATGTGAATTTTTATTCAGATGGATAGTTGGCGTTGCCACTCAAGTGGATTAAATTTGTTAGCCAAAATCATGGTCAGGAAGTGCAATCGAATTGGTGGAAAATATTGATGTAGACTGTTAAGCTTTGTCGTGAAATAAACTGGAGAAATAGGAACGTCAGTTTCATAAGTTTGTAACAACTTTTCACAATATAAAAAAACTTGCTAAAACCGAACGTGATGGCATTCAAAATACGAAAGAGAGAAAGTTAATAAAATTATTAATTTGTAATTAAATTTTGAAATGAACTGGAAAAATAAAATCAATATAAAAACAATAGGGCGGTTAAAAGATTTTTAAAGCTTGTTGAATAACAGCTTTTTTACTCACGCAGCGAATACATAAACGTTTCATGAAGTTTACAATTACTCCAGTTACTCGGACCACAAATATTGTAAAATGGATTGTCTTTGAATTGTGTTATCATGTGAATTATTTAAAAAAAAAAAAAATTAAATCTGACAGTCGGTTGAATAATCGATTGCTTTTAACTCGTCTGCTTTTCGGTTTCATTTTGTTTTAAAAATCAACGTTTATACAGAGTTGAAAGTAATGCCCTATTAAAATGTCATTTTTTGGATGCATCGATTTTGCACGCCATTTGCTTGGAAACGGTGCATTCACATTTTTGTCAAAGCACATGTCATTAAGCGTGATTCGCATTTCAATCAAACAGGCAATTAGAAATACTCCCGTTTATTAAAAGCATACATGCTTAAAAAAATATCTTCATCTCAATGGTAACATGGCAGCTGATCTCGACACTCCTTGCAGTACTCTGTTTGTATACAGTACATTCAATTAGGTTATCAGCAGGACACACACATTGTTAGTATATCCTTTTTGAATATGCATCCATGTAGGCATGTACGATAAAAATTACAATGTCCAAACCCCAAACACCAAACCTTTGACCTTCTCTCTTTTAAATTCCCCTCTTTGTATTTAGGCGCCAATATTTGACACTGAAATGATTGCATTCGAATATGAAACTTTTTTCTTAGCTTTTATCATTTCTGACCCATTCCTGGTCAATGCGAGGCTCCCAATGCCTTGTGGAATGTTCAAATATATTGAGCAGATTTACTTTTGACCGTGTTTGGCATTGTGCATTCATGCCGATTTTAATTTACATACATGAGACAACTTTTATTGTCTAATTAAAATGTTTCATACATTTATAAATATGATTGCTCTTTCTGAGTTCAATCGCGTTCGTACGGAGCTTAAGGACTGCATATGATTATAATTTCCAAAGTTAATTACTTTCATTCCATTTTTTTCAGAGCTGTAAACACTGATGTTTCTATAAATTTTGATGATTACTAATCAATCAAATCAGTATTCACTATTGTTAAATTAAACAATATTTCAACTCATGCAAATTTAAATAATTTTTTTAATTCAGTTTTAAATTAAACATTTGACATTTGGCGGAACATTTTGTAGACGATTCAATGAAACTGAATACAGGGAGAATTTCAAAAGCTATACATCATTAAAAGCAATTTTTAATGAAACAAATATAATTCTCATTTGATATGTAAATAGTTTTATATATTGAGGTAAACATTTATAAATCTACGGGCTTCACTACACGGAATCATGACCGACCAACGATACACATTTTACGAGGTGATGACGATTTCTATTTCATCCAAGTAAGAAAGTATTTCATCCTGCTCACATGAGCAGGCCCGCCATACTCCTGCTTACCGTTTAGGGTAATTTTCTTTTTGCACATGTTTACTATTTGGATTGGACCGATCGCCATCTGGTCGGTCGTCTTTTTTGTAGACAAGCCACCAGCTTTGCCATTTGCGGTTAAACTGCACTTTCAATTGTACGCAACGTTTTCAACATTTTTAATTTATTTTCGAGCAGGAATTTTTTGTGTGTCCTGTCACACATTGTCCTGTACGCCTCAGAACTTTTTTCTTTATAACAAAGTTAAAAACAAAGCTTTATTTAAATATGAAAATGATTTATTATTACAATTGAAGTAATCAAAAATCGTCTAAAATGCATTTCAGTCTGCGAGGGGCAGAGAGTTCTACTAAAAATGTTATATTTGAGGGCTTTAATTCCCACTTTTATTGACTTTAATATGATGATATGCAAGGCCAACAATTTATTTTAGTAAACACGTTAGGGGAGAGATTTCCATTTAAATTTTTCCACAATTGCTTTGAATGAATGTGTCTTCCAATCGGTGCCTGTTTGTCAATAGGAAAGTGAAAGGAGTACTGACTAAAGAAGTTCATTTTTAAATGAGCGCGAAAGTATTTACAATTCTCATTTATTTCAAAAACTGTTAACTACACCAAACACAAAAATTAAGCTTCGCTATTAGCTCGCTCATTGGCTGCATGTATCTAACAATAACAAGTTGCAGGCAGTTGGCTACGATAACCACAACTTTTCCATGGAGATGCGAACGCATACATGCATACTTGTATTGTTTTGAAATTCCAAAATTGTTAAGGATGCAACAAAAGCATGCTTGAACTGCTTAGTTTTGTATACAAATGGAAATTGTATAGAATACGGTATAATTTTTTTTTATTGTAATCAAAGGACATGCTTGAAACAATGTGCGGCCGGAATTTTGTTTTTTTTTTTATTTTTCTTGTTTTCACAATCAGACACAAGAGTTTGCATTCAGTTTAAGATGTCATTCATGTTGTTGGATAAATAGAATGCTTTTGCTGTGGAGTGAAATGCAATAAAATAGATTGTACTGCATGCAAAGCAAAGACTGGCTGTGCAGTTCCATTGAAATTTATTACTAAAGCTTTTTCTGTTAAGGTTGAGCACGAACATATTCATTTTAATTGTAATGAAACTGTTTATGTTTTCGTGAATTTTAAATTTGTTAAAACAGTGATCAAGATATGTGAATCTAAGTTTGTATGCCGTAGACCTCAGTGTTAAGATATTTATTTCGACGCGCCTGCTTGCCCGTTCTAAGGTTTATGCGAATTTTACTTTCCTGTAGATGTCAAGTACTGGAATACATTTTGTTTAATACATCATTTATATTTAAACCTAAGTCGTATATATATACATATAGGAATGTGTATGTAAATAAAATAAATTATTAATGAAATGAAGCCTAAAGAAGTGTGTCTACCTCCCACTTAATAGCGCACAAGCGAAATAAAAGTAACGCTGAATTGGAATGTTTTAAAAAGGAAAAATAATTTTTTACCTGTTCATATTAAATAAACATGATATTAAAGATTTTACTAAAAAAAACTCAATTGGTGTAAAGTTGGATCCGCGCTAATGCGAATAGAACATTGAGGTTTTAAGAAATTTATATTTTCTACTGTATGCAACTTACAAAAATGGCCGTAGTCCAAAACTGATGTCTTCTGGAACTGTAGCAGATCAAATTGGTTAATACATCAGGGAATAGTTTTCCTATTTTGAGTATTTAAAATTTTATATTTCTTACAATTCTGATTATATAAAAAAAAAAGCTTTTCTTCTTGTCACACAAAAATTACTTTATCTCGATTTTCACTTAAGACAATACCATGAAGAGTTTATCAAGCCTTGGAGTTTAGTGGTCATATCACTACGTCATAACGTTGCCAAGCTATAATTGTAATAAATTGAGTATATATATGATAAATTATGTGACGTTCATCGTCTCATAAATTCATCGAGTGTGAGCAGTACGAGGCAGCTGAATTCAACAAGCAGACCCCGTAAAAACACTGCGCAATATTTTTTAATGTAGTCATCAATTCGTTTTGCAAACCAGTTTCACAAGAGTGTCAAAAATAAGTAAAAGCCGTGAGAGTTGGAGGGGAATTTTGATGAATGACTATTTAATGCCAAGAACTTGTCGCTGCTTAGTTGGAAGTGTGCTAAGAAATTGTTGCTGAATTATGCCCACCTCTGACAGTGTAATTAATTAATTTCTGGAAAAAAAAAGTTTCCCGCGTTCTTCCAATAAGCGAGAGGCAACTGTTTATTACTGAAATTTCCAAATAGAATGAAAAGCTGAAAGGATTTTACAGAGGCATACAGAAATCCGCTATGAACAATGTTCTCACAAGAAGGAAAATATTACAGCAGAAGCTTTCATAATACCCAACCCTGCAATAACATAATGCAACTCAGAGCACAGATGCAGCACAACTCTGCAAAAAGGAAGATATACATGTGACAAAGTTTACCGATTATGATTATTTACTTTTTTACATATATCGATGGAAATGTGTAGGGTAATCATTCGAAGAATGCATTTCTTCTAGATTTGAAATTTTTTATTTCTTAGATAAGAAAAGCAAAAAGCTTTGGGGACGGCACACAGCCTCATTCACGCTGCTATTTCCTACTGCTTAGAAATGCCCCCTACTCAAACAGTCAGTTGCACATAAAAGTCTATAACTATTGCAAGACTAGAATTTCATTATGGTGACACTAAATTATTTTAAAATAACTATTTAAAAAAAAATTCAGATCAGGATCATCTCACTTTTCATATATTTTTCAATTTAATGTTTCATTCTTTGAGAAACGAAAAATATTCGTTTTCTTATTGTACGTAAATAATAAATAATACGTTTTTTAAATAAACTGTTCTTAAGGAACATTGTTAAACGGCAGCTTCCACTACACGTTTTAAGGTTTATTACCTGCCCTCATACCCCGCACTACCATTGTTTGTTTTTCTTTATTGTTCTTTCTTTTTGTTTCTGTTTTTTTTTTTTCTTTCTATTTTAGCCGTAATTAGATTTCTGAAGTGAGTGAATTTCTTTGCCATTTAGTTTCCATACAATAAAAGAGCTTAATTATTAATGTTATAATTAAGAAATGTTTATGATTATAATATAATTATAATCAAAAAAACTGTTAATGTCCTTGTGATAAAACCTCATTATCATATTTATATTTATTTTTATATATATTTCTTTTCTTTTTTGTTTTGTTTTGTTGTGTGCAGCTGGTTTTTATTATTCTGCCACATAAATGCTGGTAATAAGAACACCAGACGACAGCCACAACCAAGAAAAAAATTTGGTTCTTGCAAAGCAATTAAGGCTGGTGAGATTTTATATAATAATAAAGAAAGTGATTTCTCCTTGAATAACATCGCAAGAGTCCCAAAAGTACATTTAAGTTCGATCACAGGAAAGATATTCTCGTACTACGCAAAATTTAAAATTAGCAAAATAATGTTAAAACTTTAAGGGGAGAGTGTAGCCCAGAATAAGGAAACACTACTTTTAAGCAGAGATCACGATAAATTGATTATCAGATATGAAGTGATGGAATTTAAATCTGGTCCACTTTGGAGGTTTTTATTCTAATTACACTCGAACCTCCATAAGTCGTACTACTATAAGTCGAACTTTCTAGACCGTTTAGAGGCAGTAGCGTTTAGTGCTGAAACTTTATACAATTTTACTCGAACTTCTATAAGTCGAATTCCTCCATAACTCAAATGAAAAAAAAATGTCACGTGCCTTCTCTAAGTCGAATTTTTTGTGGAAACAATCCAACTTTTTTATTGCTTTTATTATTTTTATTTTCCCTTTATTTGGGGAATCCCATATTTAAGAGTAAAGAAATATTTATTTTATTTTTAAGTTACGGAACCCCTTATTCTTTCGGGGAATTCCCTTTTTTGCTTTTATAATGATGTGTTAGATTCCTTTAAAATTTTAAATTCGTATCTACAAGCCAATGAAATGAGAACTAAGGATCACTTTAGAGCTCTAAGCAAACTGGAATCTCCATTTAATGAAAATAATAAGAAAATAACTCTTCAACTGCAAAAAATGTAATATTTAATTTAGAGCAAATTAAAATGTAAATTTGCACTGTATGTATAATATCTTTCAATAAATTAATAAATTTTGAAAAAATTCTCTAACTCGAAGTCTCCATAAGTCGAACTTCTTTTAATGGATAATGGAGATTCGATTTACGGAAGTTCGACGGAATACTTGTTTTATTTAATTAATCCAAGTGGCGTATAAGTGTCATGTATTTTAAAGATGGTGATGTCACTCATACGCAACCCTGTGGAAAAAATTTTGCCATTTTTTTTTTCCACAGAAAAAGGAACACTGCCCCCAGAGAGAGCAATATTGTGTTCTTTTCTCAAACAAATGTTGCCCTCTTAAAGATTTACGTGTTCTTTTGTAAAAATATTGACCTTTCGCAGGACGAAAAGCATTGCACTTTTTGCCCCGAACAAATCAACAGGGCAAAAAATGTCCTGTAAGACAGATCGCTTTTATTCTTACACAGCGTTACCAAACAATGTCTAAAAAAAGTATTTTGATTCGAAAGAGCCAAAAAATTAGATTTTAATAAATATTTTTATATCTGGTGATGTATAAAACAACTAAAAGATAACAATACGGGCGCTTAATTTTATGAGATATTAAAATACAATTTTTAAATTCTCAAGCAAATGAATAAGCAATCTGGCAACTAAACATTTTTGTTTACATATTTCATAAAATATACATAAATGTTTTTTTATCAGCTGTTAAAATAAAGGCGACGCACTTTTTTCAAATCTGTGTTCTTTTCTGATTAAATAGAAAATGTCATTTTCACAGGGCGGACCAAACATATTAAAAATTAACCTTTTCACAGGGCAACATTTTTATTGCAGAAAAGAAAACGCCATAAGTGTCATTTCTTAAATTTGGGAAAATGTAATTTCCTTGGAGGGGACGCGCTTGGGAAATTTTACTAAGAATATAAAATTCATGAAATTTGCTGGAAATCCTTTTTGCCAACATTCAAAAGCCGTCCTTTTAAAAAAGAAATCATTTGGTATGAACATTTTTTTTCTTTCTTTTTACGAGAATCGGATAATTAATTGATCACAACTTCAACTTCAAGCCGTAACATCATTTATAAATTAAGGCACGAACTAAAGAGGAACCACTTTCGAAACTCAATTTGTTGCGATGGGCATTTTTGTAACACAAAATGTAAATGAAATGTATTCGGCGGTTCAATAAGCATTACACCAGCTGTAGGAAACAACTTTGTGCACAATGGGAAACTGCGTTAAGAGAATACTGTATCAGTACACTAAAAGTATCTCAAATGCTTGTTTTATTGCCTCGCTGTAAAGGAGGAAATATAATAATAAAAAAAAAAAATTTTTTGTTATCAGATAAATGGAAAGCTTAAAGAATGACCACACAACTGCTCAAAACATTTTTAATTTAACAGTTTATAAAAGTTTTTCTTTTACTAGTCAAGAATCCAATAAATTGCTTATAAATTTATTTTTTACGCCAATGGCAGAACGACTGTCTGGCACATTCGTTATCCAATAGCTTTTATGTTTAACATTTTTAAATAGAGTTTTGTTTTAAATTCTAAAACTACTGTGAATGTTTTTATGAAATTTGATCAGCTAATTTATATTTATTCCATTCCCCCCTACCAATAAACAAAGGACAGTATCACAATATTATTGCCCCATGAGCTTTTCAGTACAGAAAATTATGTGTTGTCATCTAATACGCCTCAATAAAGCAGCCCTTTTCTTAAATTGATTGTCTACATAAAATTCAGAGTCAAATATACTCTGAATGTTGTTGAATAAAATAAATTGCCTTTCGAATTTTGAAATGCAAAAGCTCCTCATTATCAAGTAAATACCAAACATGTAAAATGATGTCAGAATAGCAAAATACGCTTTTCAAATAAATTTTACTGTGAGGATTCAATATAAGTATCTATAAAATGCAGATAAAATGTCCTTCTCTGCAATCTCTGCGTAACCACAAAGCTCGTTAGGAGCGCAAAATTCCCGCCTTGATCCATGTATAAAAGATTTTTCTAATAAAAGAATTACAGGAGTAAAAGAGTATTAAAACGAACTTGACGTTTGAAATGATTTTTAAAGTCTGTTGAAATTTTAAATTAATGAATTTTCATTCAGTGACTGTCGCTGAAAAACCAAGGATAAATCAGTAGAGAAAATTCGGAATCTATTTGTTTTGGCTTTACACTCTTCAGATCTATTTAATAGGCTGCCTTCGCAGGTGAATGTGTAAATAATGCACAGTCTACTAAAGCGAAAGTCATGGGTTCGATTCCTGCCTAGACTCTAGGCGCTTTGCTGCGTTCAAGCCGAAAGCTTTGCAGGTCAAGTTAGTTTAAAAGAAAAGATAAAAATAATAATATAATTAACACATTTTAGGAGCAATTACACATGCAAACTTTTAAATGTGTGCAAGTCAGCCATTTTGCTCATGCATGTTGAGTGAACAAGTTTGGTTAATGAAGATAATCCAATTAGCTTCATGAACGAAGAAAAAGTTTTAATATCAGTTTTAAGTAGTTCACAAAAACAATTATGAAAAATTATCAATTTAAGAAAAACTCATTTCATTTATATTCAAAAGTTAAAAAATTAAAAATAAAACAATTTCAATTAAAAAAAATTCTGCTCGTAAATATAGGTCATACGCAAAAACTCTCTTTTCAGTGAAACATTAATACAGCGAGAAAAGGACACTTTATTTATCTTTTCAAAAGCTTAGAAACGTGCTTAAGCAAGTTTGATAAAGTAATGAAAAACATTTCGGTCGGAAGTAATGAGAAGTATTTTCATTTCACATGCAGCAAAAAACATTTTTAGATCACCATTTAGATGCCCCATTGTGCACAAAATGGGTTCTTACATCTGGTGCAATATTTATCGAGACCCAGTATATATTAAATAGACATTTTCTGCTGCAAATATGTTCATTGCAACAATTTATTTTAGTTTCCTGAAAAATACCGCATTGATATATTTTTAAATATTTAAAGAAACTTCACATTGTTTATAAGCTGTGAAACACGTTTTAAGATTTAACCGTAATAAATGCTTTCATTGAATGAATCTGTAAGTAATGGAGGAAACAGAAACTGTTAGATGTGATTCTGAAGCGGAAGTTGTTGAACATGTTTTTTACAAATTCAGGATTGTTTGCTGTCAAGTTTTGCAAAGAAAAATCCAATATTTATTTCCAGCTCTCAAGAAATTACAATTTCAAGTTGTTCCAAGTTAAGATATTTATTATAACTACAATAATAAAAAAAATCAGTTATGGATTGATTCAGAAGATTCCCCCTCTGATTTTAAGTTCTCCAATGGGCAGCATTTGCTCGTACGTGACGTACATATAAAGCAACCAATCACACAATATTTCATTCGGATTATTTGTATTGGTTAATGATAACGTGTGGTTTCCACAATGCGAAGGATCACTTTAAAAAGTGAATGCTTTTCTTGCCAATTTTTGTAATCAACTCGAAAATTACACTTAAATTTATCTCATACAGTCGTTAATAAAAGCAATGTGACATTTGATTGATGTTAAGCAGGAAAAACGTTTGATATTTCACTTAAATGTCGTTTTAATATAATGCGATACGGAGCAGCACGTATACGCAACCGCAACTCAGCCGTACACACTGCCTTCTCGGATTCTGATGCTGATGGTGACGAGTGTTACATATTAAAGGGAAAGCATATCAGGCAATGAAGCCCAGCATTGCTGGCTGAACTTAAATTCGTGTGGCATATTAAAACATACAACAAAAATTTAAGCTTATTCAGTGTAAATTGACGTGTGATTAATCGTTGATACAAACGTTTTTATCATTCCTAATCGGTAAATAAATCAACAGTTGCTGACTTTCAATAAATTAAATTAAAAATGTTTTATTTATCAAAATGTTTAAAAATTTACATGCTCACTTGCCAGTTTTGAATATCTCGCAAAGTAGGAAAATTAGAAAAATGTTTGATCCATAAAAGTATTTTCGAATTTACGCAAATGTAAAGAATTTTGTTTTTATTTTTTGTTAATGCTCGATAAGGAGCGTTTTCCTCATCGGCAGCTATATAAAAAAATGTAATCCTTTAAATTATTGTTTATATGCCACTGAAATGTTCGTCGGCCAGTGATATAATGTTGTACGTATTGTATGCGAGAGAAGTTGTGACTATGAATAGGACGTGAGGTTTTTATTTCAATTATAACAATTCCAATGAATTTTTATTTTAAAAAACCTTTAATTAATTTTTATACAACATGGTTGGCAAGGCTACCGCATCAAATAAATCAATATTATATTTTCCTAATAATATTGTTGCCAAGGCTACCGCTTTAAGAAATTTAATATTAAATTGTAATTGTTAATAAACAACTGAAATTACAGTGGTGCACATGAGCAAAACACCAGAACAAAAATTATCTTCATTAAAATTAATAAAAATCTGAAATAAATGCAAAAAAAAAATGCAAAATCTGAATATAATTAAAGCGATCTAAAATGACACCAATATCGTATTTTATGCTGTCAGCTAACAGTTAATATCTCAAAGCGTGGCGAATAGAAGCAACCACATAAAAACCTTAAAAGGATCACGTACGGTGTACGTTGACAAGTTGTGACAACGATTACTGCAACTACTAAGCAATTTCTAATCTTTGTTATAATTTTGTTTCGTGTGTATACATTCACTCACTTTGTGACAGAATATGATGACTCAAATATGCAGTCACTTCCAGCTGTTGGATTTTGTGTAAAAGTATTTTCATTGGCATATCGTTTGCAGAATTAGTGCAATCTTTAGTTGCAGACGTTCGAGCTAATCGTTCGAGCTATTCACACCCGGAACATTCCGAGATATCAATAGTTTCCTGATCAAAGTTTTCCTTCTATTTTCTTCAATGTCTGTAAGATTAGCAAGACATACTTTTTTCCAGTACCCTCAACTTTTCCTCTCAAGAGTCACAATTAAAGTCAACCTTTGACTTGCTGCCGCACTGCACCCATACAGAGCCTGAGTTGTTTCAGAAAAATGCTAAAAAATAATGATCATTGGATCGTAAAGAAGCCTCCGGCTGTGCTGAATTCTTTTTATGACGTGTGGCTTATAAGAAACACAATTAATTTATTCCCGGTTTATTCTAAATCCTTCGTGATTACGCCAGATGTAACCCAACAGGCAGTTGATTTCCCTTTTTTTTTTGTTCTCTGCTTGTTTGCTACCAAAAACGTATATAAAAAGCGACTGGAAACATTGATTTTAAAGAAATGAAAGATGAGCCCGTAAACTCAGCAATGAATTTTATTTATATTCCCCGATTTATAAAACTTTTACTGTTCTATATTCACATTTCGCCAATTTTAAGTTGGCTGAACAGGCCAGTACCTCCGTGGGCGTTTTCCAATAAATTGAATATTGCTTAAACAAAACAAGGCATAGTGACAGAAAAATCTAGAAATAAAAATGGTGATATTTTTGTCATTTGAAATGGTCTACAGTGCAGATCCCAATCTAAGATAACCTTTTTTTATCACACTCTTTCAACGGGAGATGGCCTTTGTATAATTTTGCATACGAATACGTTTGGGAGTGTCCGAATATTCAGAATGCTGTAAAAATTTGAATTAAAAAAAGTCAAGTGCGAGTGTAAATGCGCAAAGAAATTGTGCTTAAAATTAATTCAGAAACAATGGTGATTATTTAAGGAAAAAGATTGATTTTCCTACGATAAATCGAAATAGTGTGAAATCTTAGATGTAAGAACTGCGCACACACGTAAGCGAATTTTATTTAGTCTGTGGACTTTTTTGGCTAAAAACAAAATGCATTGATTTTAATTTAAAAGTTAAACGTTTTTCTGCTCCTGTTGGGGATTCCACAAATTAATACGGCCAGCAAAAAAAAAACGGAAACTTTTCATTTCGCAGTGTTATTGGCTTTAAAAGGTGTTATCGATAAAATCCATGGCAGTTTTAAAAATTGCTGACGTTGAAATATTTGGCCAATACTTAATAATATTGAAATTATTCGTTTTTAAACTGATATCTTGCTCGTGAGGACGCGAATGCCTCCTGGGAGCAGTTTTAGACCTGCTAAACCGTTCTTATTCGATTTATCATTAGTGCCTGTTATGTGATTCTATAATCCAACTGACGATATAAAAGAAAAATGAGTTAATTCGTACTTCCCCGCATAGGTTTTATTTACAAGTTATCACAGGCATCGCATGTCTTAATAATGAAAGCTTTAATGTCAATATTAATAATTATTACACCAAAAATGCTTTAAATATTTGATTCAGCTTCAGTTAAATTTGCATGTCGTTACCACGCCGGCATAAAAAGAAAGAAAAGGATTTAATTGCCCTTGTTAAATATGAAGAAAGTAAATGAAAGAGGGGAGCATAAATTAGAAAAGTAATTTAATATGATTGCCCTGTGGCGGTGGCAAATCCATAATGCAAATGTAGTTGGGTGTCTGTAACGCAACAAGTGCCACCATGACATCTGCAATTATTGAGATGCGAGTCATCATTTTACTGGCTCATGTTTTCCTTAATGGCAATTATCACAGACCAGCATTAGAACAATCAGCAATCGAAATCAATTAAAAAAAAAAATTGCCAACTTATGTATGTTGCTGGGGTCGAAAACGTCACATCATGATCTGAGCAAACTATTGATTACCGTAATTACAAATGTTTGTAAATATATCGCTCATAAAATGCTTCAAATATCAAGCGTTCACATTTAATGTTTTGGATAATCCGTAAGTTTATACCTTTTATTGGTGGCAAACTTAAATGGAAAATCCTTGTATTAAATAATTAAATACCTCAAACTCATTATCAGATGTTCAAATTTCTATAGAGCGACACGAGCGGGATAATTTGTATGTAGTAGTTGGTTGTGTGAACAGTATTGACAGCTTTGAAAATCAAAACAACAGATTTTAGAAAACCCAAAAACTTGATTGATTGCGACCTGTACGGCACATGGATAAATAAGTTTTTACCAAGCCAAATACCCACAATAGAGCAGAGGGGCAAACAAAGGAATACTTATTTACATTTCCTGCTTGAAGGCACACACGTCCCGCGACAGTACTGCTGTCGTTAAGGCCGTGACATTATTAACAAAAATATGTCAGACCCGGCTTCTAAATGCCCTGCCCCTACTGTTACTTTCCGCTTATTTGGTCAAAAAAGTGTCCGATAATGAACAGTCTTAAACCTGCAAAAACCCTAAATACGTTGTTCTCGTATGCATAGTCGTCAAACCCATTATCTGTTGGCAGTCAGTAACTGCCATAATATCTAGTACTAAGATTTGTTTTTTGCAAAAAGAGATTTTGCGTAAAAAATATAACAAAATTTAGGATCAATGCCAACAATAATCCATATTATTTCTGTCATAATTACTATTCCTGTCAGGTATCAGCTGATAATCCAGCTGATGCCTGGATTATAAGATCAAATAAAATTCAGTGTAAACTTTTAAGCCAAAATAAAGTTCGCATAGTGTAAAGCGAAAGGCGTATTTTACGAAGCGTTTATCTTCCGCAAAGTAGAGAAAAATCATTATCTAAGAGATAAACTTAATAACTTCCATATTCAGAAATCATTAGTAAGAGGCGGCCAAGTGCAATAATGCACAGTTTTAGCACTTAATTAGAAAAGCTGCTGATCTATGGAAATGAAGCAAATATCGCCGGCGTATTTTTACTTAATCACAGTTATTTTCATAGAATTATTTGAGCAATTAAAGTATCGAAAAAATATTTGTTTCTACGAAAATCACTTTAAATATTTATTGCATAACACAGTCCAATCCTTTGATTGAACATCATAAGCGATTAAAACACATTTAATGGTTGGTGGGAGATTGATTTCATTTAACCAAAAGTGTTCGATGAATTAATCATTTATTTAATTTTATTTAGCATTTAAAACGTAAATAAATTAGTATACTTCGACGGATTGTATTCATTGTATTGAATGAATATTTTATGTATGTATGCATGTGTGTACGTGTGTGTGAATGCATTGACTGACTGTGCATAGACCCGCATTAATAAATATTTAATATTTTAATGGAAACACTTTGCGTGTGATGAGTTCGCATTAAAAACTGTAATTTTTTAAGTGTCACACGGCAAATAAAAAAAATTGAACATCGCATCCTGCCACTTCATGCCACTGATGTCACATCCGTGCTGGAAAAAAGTACAGCCGTACAGCCGTATTTTTGTGGTTGTTTTTATACGAATTGAGGTGGCCCAATAACGATAGTAAGAAGGGAATGCGAAATCGAATACGAGTACAGAGGATGGCCGAAAGAACACATGTGAATCAACTGCTTGTGGAATTATTTTGTTGCGCGCTCAAGGATGTGTGTATGTACGCCATCGATTTTCAACATATACACACAGATACACCTTGAACTGAAATCTTGCATACAAATTGCTCACATTTGCCATGATTCTGTAGGAAGTTACCCATTGAATGGGAGAAGGCGTTTGATATTGAGGTGTTCGAGAAGGCACAATCCAAGATTGTGCGTTATATGTATGCAACCATATAAACAACATACAGACAATAACTAAACATATGACGCAACAGTGATGATGCGACGAATGACGGAGAGGAGACGTGACATATTTAGGCTTTTCGAAAATGTGTTTTAAGACTTATGCGTGCTACATTGTAACACTAATTATTTGTTTTCACTTTTATTAAATTTCCGCTTTTACTGTTGTAAAAAATAAGACATCCATTAGATGCCAATGTAGCAATTTCAGAGCTGGCAACTTAAATGTATTTCTAATTTATGCTCTGTTGTTTGTACGATCTAATACTTTTATTGTCCACGTGTTTTAACGCTTATGCTAATTTTAAAACCATTTGTAAATTAAGGACTTCACTGTTCGAGAGTAGTGGCAGCGAAACTTTTTAATTTCCAAGGGCTCTGAATTGAAGCTTAAAGCTGTTTCCACCTCTGTCTTTCAATTGCTGATATAAATTGATGTTTAACTTGCAAATTTCAATGCCATATTTTAATTTTTTTTTTTGCTCATTAAGGTTTTAGAATAAAGAGGCAAGTGTGGGCGTGGCAAATAGTATTGATTACAAGGGCTCTAAATGGAAGCTTAAAGCTGTTTCCACCTCTGTCTTTCAATTGCTGATATAAATTGATAGTTTAACTTGCAAATTTCAATGCCATATCTTAATATTTTTTTTTGCTCATTAAGGTTTTAGAATAAAAATGCAAGTGTGGGCGTGGCAAATAGTATTGATTACAAGGGCTCTGAATGGAAGCTTAAAGCTGTTTCCCCCTCTGTCTTTCAATTGCTGATATAAATTGATAGTTTAACATACAAATTTCAATGCCAAATTTTAATTTAATTTTTTTTTTGCTCATTAAGGTTTTAGAATAAAAATGCAAGTGTGGGCGTGGCAAATAGTATTGATTCAAAGCAATATAAATTCTTCAAACATCAGATCAACTTTAGCACTGCCCTTTCTCCCGACCACCCTCAACACTAATCAATTCGATTTTGTACAGCAATTTTCTTTGGTCGACCACTTTATCGTTAACTTTTGATCTTTATTATCCGAAAATTAGGCTACAGCTGTATAACGCTTTAACGAAATAAACATTTAATAACAAAAAAAAATATATTTGGATAACTTGTTACTTTCATGTCTATTTTCGAGGTTTTGCAATAAAAGTTTCCCAATAACATATTAAATTAACAACTTTTTCATTAGTCATGTGTTGTGATAAAATAATTTTTCTATATAATTGGCAATTTTGTGTGCGTGTGGGAAACAAACTTTTAGAAAACAATCAATAACAGGAACATCTTGTTTTTGCAAGAAAAAGTTAGAAGTGAAACAACATTTTTATGTTACTTAGAAGAAAATAATGTGTACACACAGCAAAAACTTTCGTACCAACCATCCAGTACAAGTAAAGATTTATTTGATCAATATTTCATTTTATAAAAAATCCAAAAATGTTCTCTACGCAAATGCAAATTATACGAATAAATTCAATAAGGAATGGGGAAAAAATTCACATATTTCAGTGCATCACTTTCGTAGATGCACTTAAAGTGCTGCACAGAAAAAAGGTCAGTACGAAAAGGTCAGGCTGATATTTAAGACCGCCGATTCTAACTGTAAATCCATTTGATTTATAGCAAAAAACTTGGAAATTAATAACTAAAAGCCGGAAGAATTCGCAAATAAATGAACAAATAAGAAATCAAATGAAAAACAATGGCAACACAACAAATTCGCCATGTCAACGCTGACGACAATACGACTACAATAAAAAAAAAAAAAAAAATTTTACATAAATATGTTTTGTAACAGACGCCATATCACGTTATGATACGTTGTGAATTTCCTATTCGTGTATTTAAAGTGTATTCAGTAAGAATTTGCATACGATTTGTATTGAAAATAATAAAACCAGACCGTAAGCATTTGAACACGAAAGCGGAAACTAACAAGTGCCTCCACAGAGGAAGCGGAACATAAAAAGGTTTAAATATACATACTTCTACACAAACGTAGTAAAACCGTAATCGCCACATACATTGAAATAAAACGCCAAACGTATCCTGGCAAGTAAGATCAAGTTAGTGCTTTTGCTTACTCCTCCCTTCGCAATTGCTCCCCTCACTTTTTCAGATTTTCCTTCGAATTTACAACAAGACGAATAAATAATGTACACAATTCGTAACAAAAATTTCCAGGAAGACATTTTTGTATGGAGTATGAACGTTGCTGGTTTAAGTATCTCAAATTTTTCTCCACTAGAATATTTCGGGGAAAGCGCAGTTTAGTATTTCCTTATTATAAAATTGCTTGATTTGTAATTAATTTTTAAGTTTTACAAATAAGTTTCTCTGGTTTCATATTCAGTGAAAACTGAGAACGTTAAAAGAATTTCGCAGCAGAATCATTAAAGTACTTTTCCCTACCACTGGTTATCCACGATAGGTGTGCTTAACTTCAGTAGCAATGTTACATATTTACTCAGATTGACATTTACACTGTTGAGATACTGCTCGAGAGCAATATCTGATGCTAAAGCCATTTGTTTTCAGGCTTAAGTTCTACTGAAAATTAATTACTTCTGCTTCATTCTTCATAGTTAGAAGGCATCCTATATTTAAACCGATTGCTAAACTGATGAGTAATCTCTGCATGTTTACACATTTTTGTATACTACGTAAAATTATTTCGATTCGCCAAGTGTAATATTGTAAATTGTCACCATTTCTTGCATTTTCACTTTCCTTACCACTACTCTGTGCAGGAATACTATAAGCTTACGTAAGTTGCTCACTTTTTTCCTAATGTTTTTCTTATTCCGGAAAACTTGCTCGAAAATATCAAGGCTAAAACAAATAGAACACAGAGCAAATGCCAGCAAAATAAATTTCTCAGTGGAATCATAATGACACATGAGCATACGTGAAATAAAAAACGTGAAAATCTGCAATATAAAAGTTAATTTAAATGCTCACACATGGGCAATTTCTTAAGCACGGTATACGAGAATACGGATAAAAATATAAAACGCACAGAAACCGCAAGTAAACACAAATAAAGAACACTCGCAAGCATTGAATACACTTGAATACAAAATCTTGAATAGGGTACACTCATGTAATAAAAATCTAATAATGAATAGAAATAAAACTCACACAGTGATGCCACTTGAGCCAGCTCCGCAGGTAAGTTTCTTTCCATTTAACATTAGAAGACTTGGCGAGTCTTCTTTTTCCTTTTCGTATTCGAAATTTCGTGTAAAAGTCTTACGTAATTGCTTAATTGCTTTTCGAGTAAGCAAATGGTCAGCCTCTGGATGCATAATTGCAGGAAATTTGGGAGACCTTTGGTAGCATTTGGTTTGTAAAGTGAGTACGGTGGTTGCAATACATGTTGAGAAAATAAAATATATAAAAATTGGACTACAGTTAATGGGAAGGCAGCCTTTAAATGCACAAATCTTCATACTAAATTATTACATCTGCAATAACATTCGATTCAAATTTATTGTGAGCCCTGCCAAAAACTACTATATATAGTCCATTCCGGCATACATGCCTCTTGTCATGCTAGAAAAAATTTTGTCCTTTTGCACTTTTGTACAGTGCATAACAAAAAAAAAAGTTTTATGGCTTCCTAAAAGCTAAATTGGCAAAATGTCATGTGACTCAAATAAATTTAATCAATTTAAACTTCTGTCTGTCCTTTCAAGACTGGCAGAGAAGAATGTTACGTATAACCTGTTCGACATCAGACATTTGCAGCCGGTTGCCTTTGGCCCCATTGAAAACCAAATTTCATCTCCGGAACTGCTCTGCACTGAAGGTTTGGCTGCTCTAAAACTAGCCTTGCCACAAGATTTGATGAAAGATTTCTTTAAAGTTTTTTCTTCCAAAAACTTTTGCTAAAGAGAACAACTTCTGTAAAATCCAAAAAAAAAAAATTAATTTCGTATTCAGAGAAACGAACTACATTGAAAATGCGTAAGTGAAACACAAACAATTTTCCGCTGAGTCAAACACTTTTCCAACTACCGAGTCATTTTTAGTGTCCAATTAAGTTTTTGTCTCCCATTTCACAGCGCCTAAATGTCTTAAAGAATTAGTATAAAACTACTATATACAAGAGATCCTTTGGACAAGAAGAAAGTTTGCACACTTTGCCATTTCTGGTGAGGTTTTCGAAAATATTTTCATACGCTTTCCATTCGGCTCGTTCGAAATGGAAAAGTTCTTCATGAACAAAATAATATAACTTGCCATTCAAAAAACCTTTAAATCTGTAAATGGTGTTGATTTGTATCAAAACAAAAATAATGTGCGTTAAATAAATCGATATGAGCGAAGAGGTATTGTGAGTCCTTCTTATGCTTAACAATAGGGGTTACTAGGGGTTACATTGCGTACATGCATCGCACAGAAGGGAAGAAGAAAACAAATAAAGCAAAGTTTGGTTAAATCCTTTTAATAATTTCGAGCTGATTTCTATACAATTTTCATTATAATATTTAGCCTGTGCGAGTAGAATTTAGTGACAGTTATGCAGTTATATGGCAGTGTCGAATTCCATTCACCCTACATGATAGTTAATAGATGGGAAAACATATCCGCTAGCAAGTATGCATATCTCGCATCCATATACAAGTATACATATATAATTCACATATTCATTTTATTTATTTAATAATTCTTACAAATAGTTATGCAAAAGTTATGCATGCATGTTTTAGGCAATCGATTTAGAATAAATATTTTTCTTAAATATGATCGGAAGGCGTTTAATGTATGCAAATGACTTTAATGGCAATGGAACGCTGAGAGCAGCAATTTTATGAAACAACATTTATAAGCAAACGCTTTTCTTTTACACTCTTTTTCCAGTCGTACACTCAGTGAACCAATAATAAGACTATCACAAGAAATCTTCTGTGCTTAAAAAGCTTCCAGCACAAATAACTGTCCATCACGATCTTACACTGGTTTGTGTGGTCTTGATTTCATCACAAGTGTTTGGAATCTAATCACGTGTACAACTTTTGACACTGGGAAATATCATATAATTTTTAAAATGTGGCTGCCATTATTAATTTCCAATGGATTCACAATATTTGCAAAAAAAAGCACACATAAAAGTTTGTCTGCTGTCTGTCGGGCTGTCTTGCCGTTTAGGCACATCGGCAGAATGCTCAGTGTATATTTGATTTTACCCAGCAAAATAGAAAACAATCAAAAGTAGGCCAGGCAAAAGATTTATTGCTGTTACAGTTAAAATGGTTAGTAAAAGCACAAAAAAGCAAATAAAGCTTTCGTGGCTTGCGGTGGCTCTTTAAAAAAAATAACACTTCTCGCCATCGAGACGTCAACCAAAATAAACAGAAACAAGTATGGTTTTCGGAAGAAAAACTTTTGAAGTCTTGTGACTTTTTTACTTTTTTAAACTCCATGAACATTTTGTCTTGCTTTTATCCATTTTTATATAAACTTTCGGATAAGTAGTGCGTTATTTATTTTTTTATTTCAAACATTTTAAGCTCATTTGATTCAAAAAGCACAAAAAATTAACTATAGAATTGAATTTATTAAATGTCACGCAACAAACTTTGAATAAAATCAATTTATGATGTACTTGAATCTACACTGGCGTACAAACTTGTTAGTAAAAGGACGTAAATCCTTCTGTACAATATTTCCACATGAAAGTAAACTTTTAAAGCACAAACTTTCAGACTTGCAAATTTTCAAAATACTGTTTTACTCTCAAAAATATAAATGAAATTATTCGCTGTAATTTATTTCAATAGACGTTTTCGGAAGTCATTTACTTCAAGCTCCTTTACCGTGACCATGCAAAATGTAAAGTGCTGCGTGAGAATTAATTCCGGTTCTCAATGTACAAGTTTTACTAAAAGTAATAACGCTTTTTAAATAGAATTAACTTTTAAAACTTCTGCAATCAACAGCAACAGCATAAACGAAAGCATGAAAAGTAAAGCAGTTATGCGAGTAGGAAGAGTGGGAAGCAATTTGGCATACGAAAAACTCAACCAAAAGAAATATTTGCAGTAGGATCTGCTCAGGTTACGGAGCTTAACGTACCATTCCTATCTTTCACCTGTTCGAAGATTTACGTAAAAGTTTAACTTCAAACACTTGAAGAAATAAAATGAAAACATTCATAAGCAAACAGCACAGTAACCAAGTCAACCTACAGCGTTTAGATGAACGAATACCACGAAAAGTGGGAAAATAAAGCGAAACAGAATGTGAGTACGAGTGTATGTGGGGAAACGGAGACACAAACTTTTTTAGATTCATTTTCAAAACAGAAATATCTGATAGAAAAAGTTTGCATAATTTAGCAGATTTTGCCACAAGATGTGTTCTGGAGCAGATAATCCCAACAAGTACTTTCTGTAGGGCATAAAAATGCAGAAAGTCTTTTTACCACAACCCAGTCCTCAGAACTTCCATTAGTGTGTGACCCTTCGCCTAAGATTTTCATACGTAAGCTTCTTCTTTGAGATCTCAAATGGAACCTGGTGCAAATATTGCGACCATAGCCTGTTTATTATCTCCATAAAACATTTACAATAAATTGAACTTAATAAATCAAACCCTCTTTTTTAAACAACAATACAATTTTAGCAAAAAACGCCACTTCTGCAATCGTTTCCGGGACACTTTCTATCCAACTCTGTTTCAATTTCAACGACATTGTATATTCATCATCAAATAAAATCCATTTGAGCTAAAGAATTGAAGGGGTTATGGGGAGACGTAATAGCTCTACTTTTATTTAACACTCAACATGTTCAACGTGTGCACGTAGTTTTCATTTTTCAAATTGAAATAAAAATTTGCTAAATGAATTCATGGCACTTCTTGTTTGAAAATTATTTCCGGCATATGGGCGCCGCTGCTACTACCACATGTTTCATTCGATCAGTTCATTTTTGTGCAACTTTTTTTATAAGTCTGGCAGCCTGGCGTCAATGGTGGATTGAGCATTCGTATCCAAAGCAACAATAGTTGGTAGTGAGTCGGCATAAGCTCATGGCAAAATCAAGTGTCATAAGAAGTAACCCAGAGGCTTTAAAATGCTCAAAGGGTGAGCCCCCAATATTTTCACCAAATTGATTATTGCAATAAATATATTTTTAATCGCACTATAGGCTAAATAACCCTACAGTCTTGTCAGAATAATATGTAAAGAGCAAAGCGCCCTAACAGCCAATTTGAATGGATGAACTTCGCCTACAGGTTTATACTTTCAATAAAAACTGCCACAATTTGGAAACGTAGTTCTGCCTTATTGAGCAGAAATATGAGTACAGTTGAACGTTCTCAACTGTCGATCGATGATTACCGTTATCGATAAACTTTATTACAACCAAACAAGAAAATTTATTGCTTTCAATAAATTGGACTCAACTAAAAGCAAATATGAACTGCTACAGCAACATACATTTACTACAAATAAATTTGTATCAACGAAATATTTTTATAAGTCGTTAATTTGTGTCGTCATTGCGAGCAAGAATCATGTGGGGAACAATATCACGCATATAATTTATAAAGAAAACCCTGAACTCACCTGCTTCACACACATACACAACACACACACACATACATGCCTTCACAGGCATAATGGATCATTTCCATTGCAAAAATCTAAAAATACATGAAGCAATCGATTACGAATTTTCTGCTAGATGCGTAGTTTTATATTTCAGCTCACGCTATACTAACAATAGCACAATAGAATATGTAAACAAGAAAACAGCCTTCACTCCAAGGTTCACTGCCAATGGACAGTATCGATCAATATAATTGAAAAGTTTCAGTATCAAAAATCCTTCCATCCATTTTCGCCAATTAATAAATCTTAATCGTAACGAAATCTGCAACATTCGTAAGATTGATATCACTCAGCATGAGAATTTTCTTTCCTCTCCTTTCCTTTCCTTTCCTTTCCTTTCGTTTCCTCTTCTAACCTTTTCAATCTTATACGTATTTGAAGCAAGACAAATTCCCAAAGGTATTCGGCAGAATATTAATTGCTTTTTATATGGAAAATACGTTGAAAAAATTACTTCATTATTTATAAAATTGTTTGAGAAATTATTCTTCTCGCAATTATTTTAATAAAATTACAAATACTCGTATTCGATTAGATGTTTATAATAAGATGGCTAATAATAATAAAAAAGTTTTCAGTGAAAGGAAAACTTACAGGGTATTTGTGGTTGAAGTACAGCAAATTGTTGGCCTGCCTGAAAAGAAAACGAATATCAGAGAAGTTTGTTATTATTTTATGGAAAACTTAAAATTTAATTTAAATTGAATGCCACTCACAATTCGCCTTTCAAACTATAATGAATTTCAAATGCCAAATGAATGAAATTTTCAACCAACAGAAAAGAATTTCGAAAGGCACGTATTTTATTTTTATTCACTGTAGATTTGTTATCAATAAAGTGTTATATGTGTGTGTACGTCTGTAAATATGATTATTTACACTTGATACATTTTAGAAAATGTTTACTAGTTTAGAAATACGAGTATTTATTTGTTTACAGATGTTATTTCGATGACTCTCTACTATGGGATCGTAGTAAAAGAAAGATGTTTAAACAAGCAATCACAGACGCAATCAGTTAAACTAGCAAATGTCAAAAACTTTGTTGTTGTTATAAAAAGAAAACAAGCAGGTGTCGCTTTTGCTACACAGTCTGTCAGTCACTCATTTGTTTCCTTTATAATTGCCGTAATGAACAGTTAAAGGGGATTTATTTTATGTCCGTCTGTTTTTTCTTACTAAATTTGCTGAAATTAAACAATTCGGTGAGCAAGTGCCTGGAGACGGGGGTACACCTAGATGAAAGCAGATGTGTTGCAATACGGAATTACACTAAAGTTACGCCTGAGTAGATTTCAATACATTTTAAGGATTAAACAGTACAACAGGAAGCGGCATTAAGGCGGTCCAGAGCAAAGTAAATGTACAAAAAGTTATAGCCTAAACGCGAACAAAAGAGAAGGATGTACAAAAGAATGGCCACATTCCAAGTTACGTAACAAAAAATATATTAATCGCCAACTTTTTTCATAAATTTGGAAATATCTCAATTTTGATATTCAATTCTGTTTCAAAAGCTTTACATAACAAACGAAGAACTCATTCCTCTCAATATATTGTAGTTGTTGCTTTTTATGTTTAGGAAGACTGCATACTCCGAGCAATTTGATTAATGCACACGGCACATTAAATATAAAAAATTTTATTAAAATTTTAATTAGCGAATAAGTACATATTATACTGCACACTGGAGAACTATTTTATTGACTGCGTAAAATGAGATTTCGAATTACTCCCCAACAAGAGCTGCAACTATTTTGCCATCTTGCATCTCCAGGATACACCAGCTTTTTGCTTTTGCACTTTTATTTATTAAAAATCTCATTATAAATTTAGCTGAAAACATAAAGTCATATAGGATTATGAAATTGTTTTCAGCTTTTCTTGGAACTCCACTCATAGATGATAAAATATTTACTACTTTGCAAATGCCAAGAGTTACAAGCCATTAACTTATTCCAGAAAAAGCTACGAAAATAACAGCGAAAATATTATTGAAAAAGAGAGAAAAATGCGATATTTGCTTTGTGTAAGATGGCGAAAAAAAATATGTATTGGTTTGAATAGGACGATTTGATAGACGCCACTATATTAAAGTTGTTACTGATGCAGTTTAAAATTACATTCGATAGCAACGACAGTGGGCTATTTCCCGCTAGCTAATAACAAGCTGGATATGCGATCGCTCAGATCTAAAATAGTTAATTTACTCAGTATATTTCATGGCAGAAATTACTACTTTTGTTCGGTTTTTTGTAAAAGTTGAAAATATAACACGTAAAATTTAAAAAAATAAAAGGAGTTACGCCGTATCGAGTTTTCGAAATATCAATTAATTGCAAGTGGCTAACTGGCTATAGAAATATGTATATAAAAACTTCAATTTACTTGATTAAAATGTTAAGATTAGTGTGAAAAATTTTATTTAGCACTGTACTGCCACACAGACTTCATAAAATTGTTAGAAATAAAATTTAAAAATAGAAAAATCTAAATAAAAATCATAACTAAAAAAATAGTCCATAATTGCGTAAATGGTAATAAAAATATAAATAGTAAAAGATGACGACATAAAATAAACAAACAAATAAATAAAAATAGTGCAAGAGGAAAGAGTAAAGAGGGCAAAAGGTAGAAAATGAATTGAAAACAAGAAGAACATAAACTGTAAGTGAATTTCTGCAACTGAAAGTGTATCTGGCTGCATTCTCGCCCATGCACGTGTGTTGCTTTTCTGCTGAGGACAGCTACAGAAGAACGAACAGTTATCCCAAGTCTATTTAGCATATCGTTCCAGGAGCCTACTTGCCATAGAAACGATAATCTCAGGGTTTACCAATTTATTAGCCGTTTTGGATTTCTCATCAATACGTCAAAAATTGCTTTTCCATTATTACTGATTATAGAGCTGTATAGACTTCAGATGGGATTGTTTAGGGCAGTTCAAGTAAGGTATTCTTCTAAAGAAACCCTTTATTTCCGGTATTTAAATTTAAACAAAAATGCTCCAAACAGGGGCATCCACACACCATGCACACCATAAAAATAAATAAAATATATAAAATGACAACAAACCATAAACCCTTTTATTACAATAAAATTAAATATTATTTTAAAGTTATTGCAGCATTTCAGAACTGAAAAGCTTTTTTTAAATTTTGGCAATTCTCTGTTAGAAAAATCATCTCAAGGATAATAGTATAATAATATGAAATTATAATTGGCGGTACAAACGTGAAAGAAGACCACAAAAGGACGATTAGGCTAACCAGCATGGCATAGAGGAAATCAATTGAAAGTAATTAATGTATACAAATCTTGTATATACGGCATCTACTAGATTTGCTACAGATTTAGTTCAAGCGTTTGCGGGATATGCCACGCAAACTGTATTAAATCTTGTCGTAAGCCGGTTATTAATTTTCTATTTTCACAAATCTGTCAGCTTAACTAGTTATATGTATGAGTGCATGTATGCACATGCTTACATACTTACGAGTGTCCTGTCATAACGATTATGGTATACACTTTGCACGTAATACGCACTGTGGTGTAAATAAAACAACAACAATAGCCGCCATAAAGAGAAAAGTAGAAAATTACTTCTATCGCTGTTTCTTCGAGGGGGAAAAAGTCAATAAAAACCAGGCAACGACATGTAATTTAAGAAAAAAAAAATTCAAGAAAAATTTCAGACTAAAAGGACGTAAATAAGATACTTTAGCAAATAGCAATAATAATAATAATAATCGTAAGAATATCGAAAGAGAAATACAAAACAAATTTGTAAAAACAAATATGTTTACATTCAAACGCCTGAAAGGTGTGAAGATTAATAGAAACGTATACTCGTATACAGTAGCTGACATAAGTTTTCACAATATTTGAAATGAGCTTAAATTATATTCTAAAAATTGACAAAACATAATTCAATACAAGTAATTGGCAATTATTTACTATTAGTAAAGTGCGATTTTCTATTTATTACATTTAATTTGGGAGATTTAAAAATAGTTATTCAGCATTATATTTTTAACGAGTTTTAATAAATTATCCGACAGATTCTCTAAATTTGCTGGAACTCTTAGGGCTTGAATTTTTTTAGTATCGACACAATTCAATCAATTTGAGCGATCGTAAGCCAATATAACACTTTGATATTTTGCTTTATAGTTTATAATTTATTCGCATCGAATGTTGTATGAATAAAAAAACATGGCTGAGATATCTTTCTTTGAAATTTAGGATTCAATAAATTTTAGATGCCATAAATTATTCTTTTAGAACAAGTATTTCTATAACAATAGACTCATTTCTCAATGTTAACAGAGTGGTTAAGACTCCAAAGGAATGTTGTGGGGAATATTGTGCCCATCAAAACCATAGTCGAAAAAACAAAAAACCTAATAAAGGCTCATTGACCTTCCAAAAGCCTTTAGATGATGGAACTGCTGCTCTGCTTTTGGCTGGTGGAAGTACACAATAAAGAACAATTCTGCTCTGAACCTATCATAGAGAGCGAGAATACTATATTAACAATCCATTTTTGTTTCTCAAAATTCTCTTCAGTTTAGTTTAATCCATTATTTTTTAATATAAAAATTTCGTTATTTTACATTCTGCCGCCGTAGTGGCGCATTAAAGATGAAGCCCTACCCGGCGCATTAAGCATCCCAATATCACGTTATTAAATTTTTGTAATTTTTTTTCAGCACTGTACTGATTTTATAATTCCAACATGGTTTTCGACAAATCTGAAAACATTTTTGAGTGACTGTAGAGTTGAGAAGGGGAGCATTCGAAGTATGACAAACTTTAAAATAAAAACACTTGCAACATTTTGAAAATATTTTTTCTAAAACACTTATTAGACAAACCTTTCTTAGTGTGATAAGATGCAGCAGCGGAATGCAGCTTCCGTTATTACTTTCTAATTGTTAAAAAACTGTTTCGTTACGAATTACTTTCGTTTGGTTGTTATTTCTTTGCATTTGTTTACGTATTTATTAAATAGCGTTTCCACTTTTGCTCGCACAAAATGGAGCAGTGACGGTTAACACTCACTATATAAATTAATTTGATTTTTAATTTCATTTAATTTCAAAACACGCATTAAGTTTTACAAATATAATTCGGTAAAAGCAGGAGGGGATTTTCCTCTTTTAAATAATTAATTATATATTAAAGGTTTCCATTTTACACTTATGAATTTACTAGGCGTAAGTGCACGTGTATGTATGTGTATATATACGAATAGCGCCGGTTCTTTTATCGTTTGTTTTGGGAGCATTAATACCACTAATAGACAACATATATTTGTACACACATACACACATACATTTTGCTGCTTGGCTGAACAAAATCTCAGCAACTCCCGATAAGTCTACTTACTTGCTTCACTTTACTACGTGTACTAAATTAAGCAAACCAAAATAAGAACTTGTAACTTTTAAGGGGGTCTGTTACAGTTTTAAATTTGGTCTCTCTTAAATTGTTGTTGCTGCCATTCACACACATACAAACTATACAAAATATACCGTTGTTTTAGTACAGTCAACATTGCCAGAAGAACGAAATTCTCTAATATTTATTTATTGCTTTTTTCGTAAGATTAAGATATTATAGTTGGTTATTCGATTTAAATATTTTATTTGTTCAATTGATAAAAAATATTTAAATTTGAAAATAATTTTTGGAAAATATTTAGTCCCACTTAAAAAGATGCAAGTTATAGAAGTAATGTGTAGTGTTTCTGAATTTTGAGGACCCCATATAACCACCTGCGAGTTCGGCATCAGCAAAAAAAAAAATATTTTTGTTATTATTTTAATCTTTGAAAACTCGTAATTAGTTTGAAGTACAAATTAATTTTTCTTTTTATCTGAATGATTTTTTAAAAAGGCAAAAATTTCTTTTAGTAAAGAGTAATTTAATTTATTAAATAAAAATTTCAGATTCTCAAGATTTACCCCAAATTCTGAAAGCCTTTTATAAATTTTAGTCAGACAGAAAATATTTTCCCAAGATATTACACTTCCCTTGAAGTTGGCTGGCAACGTTGCATGCAGCAGAAAACATAACCGTAAATTCTGCAGTTAAATGTTTAGCACTTATTTTTTAGAAATAAAATACAAAAAACAATAATATTTGAAATTATTTTATTATTTTGTTACATATCAAACAAACTTTAAAATGCCCTACTTAAATGCATTTGTGCTTTTAATTGTATTATTTAAATATTTTGCTTTAATTATTTCGCTATTTGCTTGCTCCCGTTTACCTGCGGCGCCACATTGCGACTGCTAAAGTCTAGGGATCCAATAACTGTGTCAAGTCTACATTTCCCAGTTTCATGTTTGCAACTGTCATATCGTCACCTAAATTGTCATCCCTTTTTTTTGCAGCACTTGTACTAAATGCGTAACAAAGAATTTGTAAAATATGTATGTATGCGTGCACGTACGCACACATGAGAACGAAGGTTAATTTAAAAAGAGGCACTGCGGCGTTTGCTGTATAGTTTTTATTGTATTCAAAAGCATACAACTTTCTACATTTTTGTGCCAGTACGCGGTAAAAAGCCATGCAGGGATGATTAATTTCGTACAGACATGTCACTTACATACATGCAACACATACTCGTACATGCAATATTTATAAGACTTCAAGATTACTCAGTACAAGATAACTGAAGATACAAATAATGAAATTTACTTTCGTTCTCATAAAAACAATTAAATAAAAGAAATTAAGAATTTGAAAGAATTAATCCAATTATGAAATGATTATGATATCCCAATGGGTCCCATCGTAGTCATGTACAATTAGCGTGGATGGTCATAATTCTGGTAACCCATTTATGAAAAGTGATTTATATTCTTTGTATTTTATAATGTCATTTTATAGCTGTACATAGGTGTGTGTGTGTGTGTGTGTGTGGGTGTTTTCTTACACTTTATTTATGCCGTATGTTTTTAACGCACACTGCTACTTTACGAAAATGAAAGTGCTGATTGTTGCTGTTTTGTTGTAATTGTTGCAATGGCGCTGCCACCCCGCAAATGGAGCATGCTTTGTACGTGTATTATGAATCTCATCTTCAATGTTCTATTTCCTTTTAATTTCTCAAAAGTGTCGCTCTCGACATTTCTATAAATGAAGTTGCCACATCGTAATCCAATTTCGGGCTTCATTCACAAGTAATCATTCATAAATGTGGGCAAAACCAAAGAGCGAAAATTATATAAACCGCAACAGTTTGGTGTTAATTCTCCATTATTTTTTTAAAAAAATTTGAGACCGCTCGTTTCTTATTAAACGGGCCAATTAAAAATGTTCAAATAATTATTCATACAAATGAAAATAGTGTTGAACTATAATCTGAGTAATCAATTTTGAAATTTTATTTCATAAAAATATCTCGCATAAAAAATTTTGTCTCATATATATATAAATGTCTGTATTTTCCTCAAGTTTCTTGTTCAGCACCCATTTCAACTCAAGTTGCAGTTTTTGTATGCGTCCATTAATGTTTTCTAATAAACGCATAAGTTTAATACTCAATCCCCACCGTCGTCGAGATGCAACTGCTGAACATATTTCGCTTATCTGTAACAATATATAAAATTGCCTTCACTACTCTCTGTGCATGCGCTTTACAAATCTACTGAACAATTAGCAAGACGATTGTGAACAGTGTGACCAGTTTTGTGTATTTGCCATCAAATTTAAGAATTGTAAAACTTTTTGGGTGCAAACCCCATTTAGACTTGGGGATATTTGAAACTTGCATACAATCAACAATAATTCTCTAAGTATACTTTGGATCCCATTTTGTTCAGTGTACTATTTAAATAATGAGTTTTAATTAAAATCGTTTACGTTAAAAATATTTACTGAATTAAAAACAAAACCTGTTTTTTTATTAAGAACAAAATAATGCAATATTTAAATATTTTTTTTTCTGCTTTGATTTCCTTTTAATTGAGGTCATAGAAAAAAACTCATTTCCAATACACTGCAGTTATATACATATATGCAAGACTTCATAGAATAGGGAAGGCACATTCTTGGACGTGGCTCGATTAAAGCTCTTATATTATTTTATCATTCAATCAAATTTCTTCACTTTATAATTTTCTCACTATATAATTTTATTTAATTAAAAAAAAAATTTATGTATAACGAATTGATTTTATAACAAAGAATAACGAAAACACGCTTCCTTAAAACTGAAATAAATGATTTTTCCAAATGATTTACATTGTTATTTTATTCCTTTCCGATTTCAGTACTACCCTATTTTGTTTGCTCACTGCCATCATCAGCATCAGCACTGCCTGCATGCGAGTATTTAGAAATGTCAGCATCTGCATTGTGGGAAACCTGTATGATATCTGTTGTTGTCATCGACGTCGTTTCCTCTGCACCCAAGTCTTCCTCTTCGACCAGTTCGACATCACTGTAGTCATTGCAAATGCGCAAATCTTTGCGTTTCAATATAGGACGCGGTGTAAACGGTAAAAATGTATTGCAAATAGTTTTAATCAATTCACATTCATTTTGTCGGTGATACAATACGAATACACAATTCTGTATGATATCTTGTTGTGTATTGTCAACGTACTTGAAATGAATATTCAGTTCCTCCTCCTCATCGCCGTATGACAAACGTAGCCCGTAGATGCTTGAAAAAGGAATACGAAATGAAAACACATTGCCATTACACTATTCAAACAGGAATCGGAAAGATGTCTATTGCATTTCTTTAAAAATGGTTAGGAAAATGTTGATTGTGGAAACCGTGTATTTTTATTTTTCTTATGAATTGCTAATGAATAATGCACAATGATTCTGAAAGGCCATGATTCACTATTCTACGCAATAGTACGATTCATTCACACGGAAATTTGAAGTGATTCTATTTTTAAATACCCTATTTTAAGAATTCTTAATAAAACGGCATTGCAAGGGCCACACGATTATAGAAATATGATGCAAACAGATCTATTGTTAGCGTTTTCAACTAAATGCAACTCTGATCGAACTTTTCAACTAGACGCGACATATGTGACAAACCGTGCGATTAAGTAGAATAGTAAATTATGACCTTAAAGCTACTCACTGCTACTGATATGAGTCAAAAGTTAGTTTTTGCAGATGTTTTTTAGTGATATAAATGAAAAAGTGAATTTTATGTGATATTTCACAATTATTTGCTAAAGAAAGATCAAACCGAAATTTGCCCAAGAATTTTGCACCCCTTATGGTGGTACAAACAATTGAAAAGATAATGATTCATTCAGATAATTAAATATAAAGTTTCATTGTGTGAAAGATCTGCCCCATTTACTGCCTTGACCCCTTCATAGAGCATTATTAGTTCGAGAATAAAATTTGAAAAAAATATATAACTATAAATCAGACGGCCATCATCCATTCAAAGTGCGAGTACATCCGCCAAGCAATATTTTCATGTACTCCACCTAATACTTCATGTATAACCTGAATAAATCTTGTCAACTAAATAGAAAATTAAATTTTATGCATAAATTAATTGATTCATTTTATTCCATCTACGAGGTGTGATAAAAAAATAACTGTTATTCTCAATTTTTTTATTTACTTATTGGACATTGATTTTAATATACCAATAATGATCGAAATTTAGTAAAAATCGAGAAGCACATCAAAACACGACTAACCCTTTTATCTGTCAAAAACAAACTGGCAATCCAAAATGGCTGATATTGCAAACATATAAAACAGCCATGTATATAAATATAACAGAAAAAAAAGTTCGAAAATCAAACATCACATCACGACATCATTTTCAATGCGTATTCGCCAATTTTAAACTTATTTTGAAATGCCGACATAACAAAAATAACGCCACGATCTACAAAATATTTATATAAAATGTTAACTGTAACTATACTTTATACTTTTTTTTGTATTATAAGTGAATATATGTATGTGTACTGGGTGGAAGTGCATTGCATCTTATGTATTTAAATAGCTTATACTCACGATATCGGTTGCCCTATTAGTTTCATTTCCAACTCTTCATATTTACTCATCACATATTTTAGAGTTTCGTTAGTTTCCTCCTCGGACAACTGTTTGGGGAGAAAAAAATATATGGAAATTATCTAAGAGGTCGTGAAACGTCCTTATGTGTTCGTTATAAGCAGAGCTGGTAACCGCAACTCTCTTGAGTTATCTCTAAGAATGTGAAGTTAAGCTGTTAAACACAAAGCTTACAACAGGCAGCTCGTTTTAGGTAAATTACACAAGTATGCGTGAAATACTTGATGTTGCAGCTTCCAACTGTGCTTGCACTATGGTGCGTCGATGCATCCAAAGTTCAACAGCTCTCGTGCTGCACATTTGACTGTTTACACATGTTTTTCAGTGCTTTATATACAAAGTCGTGCTGCTATTACTGTTGATCGCAATCAGCTAATATTTAATATCAATTACTTGCCATATAATTACTCGTAGAGTGTGAGCAAAGGAAAAAGAATTTTTTTATATAAAAACAATACCTACATATATATATACACATGAATGTGCATATGCACATATGTATGTTAAAATAAATAGAAAAATTTGACAACAGTTTTAAGAGAAATAGTCATCAACACCACTATATGTATTCTTTTGGCATTAATATTTATTCATGGAAGAAAAAAAACTGTATTTATACTTTTAATAAATACAGTATTCGTATGTAAAGTCTAATACTGCGTATCTAGATATTTAATAATATTGTATGCATCTGCAGATACATTTGTAATAAAAAATAAAATAATTCACAGAAAGTAAACACTTTGTCAGCATAATTTTTTCCGTGATGAAAAATATGTAAATTGTATACGCTTTCAGTTATGATCTTTTCTTCAAAAAAAGTGGAAAAAAGTATCTGCCACTTTACTGCCACCACAAACATTACACCCTATTACTCATGATACTTATAGCAACCAGCAAATATTTGCAGTACAACAAGTTGTTTTATAAGGAGAACAGTTCCAAAAGTGCTTTCAACAAAAAACTTCAAATAACACCTGCGCAAAAATATGCCTCTTCTTCATAGTTTCTGTTACCCCACTCCATTTTAATTAATAATAAATATGCGAGTATTAATAATAAACTGATAAAACCACATTCATCTATTTTCGTTATCGGCTTATTTCTGCTGAGTAACGAACTGTGACATTCGTATCTTCAAAATCTCTCGCTTGAGCACAGTTTCCAATATCGCACACTAACGCGATTGTATTCCAAATAATTACAATTTCTTATACAGAATTACATATTAAGCAGACATCAAATGAAAATATTAATTAGCACTGCAATTGAAACACATATTGAATATTCAATCTATTATTTTTGTTTTGCAAAGTGTTGGTATGCATTTTATTTACAAACAGGTTTACTTGTAAATGAGAAATGAATACGAGAATGTCGACAAATAAATAAACATCTCTAAGTTAATTAAATTAATTATTTAAAGAGAGGAGCGCAAATAGTGTTTACGATTTATATTAAATAAAAACTGCATATGCGTTGGATTTGTTTCCGAGTTTTGGCCATCAAACTATCAATAATATTTTATATTTTTAAACTGCTCTATTTACGAAATTAGGAATATGAAAATTCCTGGAATTATTAAACTCAATTATTAAAACTTTTCCAAACTCCCCTATTTCAATTCTTACATTAAATTTTTATTATTATTTTTTTTATACACTTTCATTTAAATCACTACCAAAAAGTATTATAGTACATTTCTTGAGAAACTCAGCAGAATAACCGGCAGCATATCAACGCCATATTGGCAATGTTTATATGCAATAATAATATTAAACTTTATTCATATAGTAATAGAACTGCACTTTATTTTAGAGCCAATATCATATCTCTCCTCACTGGAACTCATCTAATATGCCGGAGGCATTGTGTTTATACAAATTCAAGAACGAAAAGTGTTAAATATATCTACAGAAAAGTATTGAAAAATAGCACATTTCTTATCAACCAATAAGCATCTCTTTATTGGCTACAACCGTTCCGTCACCTCGAAAATTTTATTCTCCACGTTCGGCTGAATAGGTATTCCGAATAGGCCAGATATACGGACCCACACAGTCGTACGTTTCGTTAAATGTGGCATCTCTGCTGAAAAAATAGGATAGTGTGGCCTACAAATGTCAGATTTTTATGGCAAGCAGAAGTTTATGAAAATTTCCATAAAATGACAATATTCATGCGATCATTTTCATCCTGAATAGGTATTATTGGTCCAGATACACGGTACCACATAGTCGTGCGTTTTGTTAAATATGGCATCTCTGCTGAAAAAATAGGATAGTGTGGCCTACAAATGTCAGATTTTTATGGCAAGCAGAAGTTTATGCAAATTTCCATAAAATGACTATTTTCAAGCGATCATTTTCATCCTGAATAGGTATTAATGGGCCAGATACACGGTACCACATAGTCGTACGTTTTGTTAAATATGGCATCTCTGCTGAAAAAATAGGATAGTATGGCCTACAAATGTCATATTTTTATGACAAGCAGAAGTTTATGAAAATTTCCATAAAATGGCAATTTTCATGCGATCAGAGTTGCTTTTACTTCAATCAGCAGAAAAAAAATGGTTTGCATAATTTTTGTATGATAAATCGTACTACATGGTAGGACAGAGAAACATAGCGTTAATTAATAGAATTGTTGATAAAAATCAACACGCAATAATGATTAGTCGCCAGTGGCATAACAACATATATACTTTTTCATTTTTATTTCTCAGAGCCGACAATTCGTAGGTGTAGCCGGCATAGCACGATTAATTGCACTCACTTGGAGTGCTGATCTATTTGTTGATCCTCTCCGCGGTTCTCAAGAGAGAATTATATTAAAGTGATTTTTTTTTCATACACTATAAATACCGTGAATGACTGTGTAGAATAATTAGTTGTAGTTTGTATTTAAATTAGCGAACAGCGTGTGTGTGGTGAATTTACAATGAAATATATTTTGGTTGTGTGTCTCATTTTTCTGGTTACTTTTGTTGCTGGAAAGCCTCCATGTGTTGGTTGCCCTTCCACAGTAGACGAGGCTAATCTGAAGAAATCTGAAGAAGTCCTCAACAAATCGTTGAGTAAATTAGCAGCTGGGGATGGCCCATTCTACAAGTAATTATTAAACGAAACAATTCAAATACTTTTCCAGTATAAAACACGAACTTAACTAAAATTTATTGTATTTCATTTATTTGCCGCACTTTTCAAGACTTCTAAAAGTGAATCACGCTTCCACACAAGTTGTGTCTGGAAAATTAGAGAAAATGAATGCTGATCTTATAGATAAAGATGAAAAGGTAAAAACTTGTGATATTGATATCTGGTCTCAACCCTGGTTGGAAAACGGCATCACTGTGACATTTAATTGCCCTGGTGAAGATAAAGTGGTTAAGACACACAGCGCATAATACAATGGCTAACTGAATGTATTGTTGTGAATAAAGATTATGAAGAAAAAAAATTAAGTTTAATAAAATTAAACGAGAAGACAAAAACGATTTTAAAAAAAAACGGAAAATATCATTTTCTGTCCGTGTTATTCATTAAAACGAAAAATGTTTTCTGAATTTGAGTAGCAAATGATGGATGGTTTTGTGCACCTGAGCGGAAATTGTTTACTTAAAGCTCATCAATCTTCTTCTTTTTTTTCTTGCGGATTTACATGCATACGCACGTACTTGAAATTAGTTTTTACGAATGTATTTCTTATCTTTGCTCTTCATTACGAGTGTAATTCCCAGACTGAACAAGATAATAAATACTGGAGGAACATTGAAAGTGTGTATTTCGCTTGCGAGTATTTCCTTAATCGATAAATTATTAATCGATATTAAGATGCTCGATCATTGACATTTCTTTATTTTCCCAACTATGTTTCAAAATTGTAATATTTCAAAAGTATTCACTTAACAATGCCGTCATCCCTGAAACCCAACATCCATGCATCCATACACAGCCACCAATACATACACATACTCGTATATTGGGATACTAATTTGGATATGTCGTTCATCCGGTTTGGCTACTACCACCATCACTATTTTCATAACAATAGCAAACAAAATTATTACTTGTTGAAAGAGGCTAAAGTTCCAGCGCAGAACGGCGACCTATTTGCATACAAATTTATTTCAATTTAGTCATTTATAAAATAAGTTTTTGCATAAATTTGTATATATAATCATAAAATTCCCAAAAATGAATGCAGAATGGCAAAAATGCATCGCGATAGCTTATTTCGAGGCAAAAGCTTATTCGTATGTGCTTTTTTCATTGGAGGCTAATTCAGTTCATCAGAGGGGGCCTTTTGCCCCGCATTAGTGCGCGGAAAGTATTCCATGTTCAAATCAAATATACATATTTACTTACTGAAGCGTAAATATTAATTACTTTCTATTATTTGTGTACGGATGTATGGCCTCAGACCTATCAAAATATACTGACTTTGCAAAAAGATTTTGTTCTTTTAAATTAACTTTAATTGTAGCTTTTTTTCTTTTGCTTGAATTTCGTGTCTTGATGCGACATCTTATCTTCAACTGGAGGTAATTCAGTAAAAATGTTTCATTTTTTTATAACAAATGTATTTCTTATCTTTACTCTCCCCTGAAACCAATACGGATTTCTTTTATTTTCCTAATTAATAATTTATTAATCTGTATTATAAATCGAATAGCCAACACTCTACTCTGACTTTATGGTATACCATTTACATTCCCCTCACAAAAATCCATTGAAATTGACTACTTCGGGGTATCAGCATTTCAACGCTGGCTTATTCAGAGTGAACGATCCCTAATGATCAACAACGAATGACCAATTTTCAATAAACTACATTCTGCCGAATGTTAATTTATTCAATACAATTTGATGTTGAGAACTTATCGTGCAAAATTAAAGTTATTATTTCTGTTAAGAATTCTGTTTATGGGAAACTTTTTTCGGGTGCGAATTTTATACCGGACTTTAAAAATAATAACAACCACAATATGCATTATTGACATTATTGATTAGATATGCGTAAATAAGAAAAGTGAAATGAAAACAGTAGCTTTGGTAAAGATTTAATAATTGTTATCAATTTAAGAAACATAAAAATAAAACCTGAATTAAGAAAAGTTAGAAAATAATGTTCCGAATTGAAGTCCAGAATTCTATTACTATATTACCTAATTTGAGTTTCTCAAGAATCGCAATAATTGTTGGTTGTGATTTAAAAGGAAGTCTATAATAATTGAGTTTAATAATTCCAGGAATTTTCATAATTTTAATTTCGTAAATAGAGCAGTTTAAAAATATAAAATATTAATTGATAGTTTGATGGCCAAAACTCGGAAACAAATCCAACGCACATGCAATTTTTATTTAATATAAATCGTAAACACTATTTGCGCTCCTCTCTTTAAATAATTAATTTAATTAACTTAGAGATGTTTATTTATTTGTCGACATTCTCGTATTCATTTCTCATTTACAAGTAAACCTGTCTGTAAATAAAATGCATACCAACACTTTGCAAAACAAAAATAATAGATTGAATATTAAATATGTGTTTCAATTGCAGTGCTATTTAATATTTTCATTTGATGTCTGCTTAATATATAATTCTGGATATTGGTTGTGAGAGAGAAATGAGATGATTCGAAGTGTATGGGAAATCATATAATATTACCGTTATATACATATATGTATTATCAATAACTATTAAATTTTGAAATAGTTCCAACTAAGATTCGCCCATTACGATTTCATTCGTCAATTATGATTTTGCACCATATAACATGCTCCTGGTTGTTGTCTTTGCTATTCCCTTTTCACCTGTTTCTTCCTACATACACGGGTACGCTTGCATTCTTAATCGTTCTAATATATATCACTTAAAACGATAAGGATATACAAAACATTTTAACAAAAACCCGTACAATATTTGTTAAAAAATAATTCTAATAATTTTTTAAAAGTTCAAGCAAGTGCATACACACTTATACATTTCCTTAGAGGTTCACAACTTTGGGTTGGTAACACTGCTTAGTTGACAACCCATTTAATAGATGATTGTTTCGTTTGTTTTAGGTTGGTGTGACAGCTATTATGGATAGTTTTACTCTAGAGCAACGCTGGTCGACGGGCTAAAGCATATATTGATATTGAATTTCCATTCAAAATGTTTTTGTACAATAAAACCGATTTGCTCTTAAATCGAGTAAAGATGATTCACAAATTGTGGATCCCAAAAAAATATTTAGATATATTTTAATTTCTACACACGAGTAAATAAAATACAGGAACGATTGAAAGCGTAATTTTGCGAACTAACGCGACCAGAAAGAAAGAAATAGTGCCTCAAATGTTTTGCAATGTTTGTGGAAATTGCTTGAAAAATTGGTTTTCGCAATAAAATTTTGTATCTAATACATCACGTTACATCGATATTAAATTCTGTAACTCTAAAAAAACGCACTGTTTATGTACTTACTTCAGTTAGGCATGATGCAGGAAAAGTGCCAATGCAAAACGTATGCTACGTTGATTTTAAAGCGTAAAGATGTGTAGCAATTGGAAAAAGAAATAGAGGATCGAACATATTCATAAAAAACTATTCATCTATAACATGAATTCGAACTTACAGTACACGGTAGAGGAAGGATTATAACAACAAACGCAATAGCGGTAATTGAAAAACTTTGTTTTAATAAATACATTTTTTGAATGCAAATTTAATTTAGAAGACTACAATTCAAACAATGTGTTGACACCACTAATACAGATTCATAACTGATGACGATAGTTTAATGAAACAATAACAAGGCAGGGAAATTCTAATTAAAATTTGTATGAAAAATAACTAAAATGCGCTGCTACGAATTCATATTAAAATATTAAAATAAAGCATTTTTGGGAACAATAAGCTTTAATATATATATGTATGTGTATATCGTTGGTCTTAAGTAGAAAGGTCCTAACTACCATCTTTTTTTTGCAATAAATTCTTATAGTGATTTGTATCAACTGAATATACATTATATATATGCAAATTGAATAAATATTGAAAACACTAAAAAAACATATAAAGCAAATAAATAATGCGAATAATACCTTTCTAGTTGGTACCAACGATATGTATGGTTGTATGTATGTATGTAAATATAGCATAATACTTGATAAACAAAACACTGCTTTTGAATTTTAATTTAGTTAGTTACATTGTTCGGCATTTTACGCAGCGGTATATGAAAATACGTATATATGTAGAATGTAGAAATTAAAATATACCCGACGTAACTTCATTCAGGGAGCCATACATATTATGTATATAGATATATCTAACACTAACGAGACACATACATACATACATGAATGTAGATGAATCCAAATTCCGCAATAAAATAACTGGAAGGCACAGACGATGTCGGATAGGAAATCAATAAAGTTTTATTTGGAAAATTTCATTTTCTTTCTGTCATAAAGTGTGATATACTGCCAATACAAAACTAATTCAACATCTCCAATTTAAAAATGTAGAACTAATAACTGAAATATTAATGTTGAAGGTAATTATATACGAGTAGACCTTTGCTCCTTTTAAAAATCAGACAATGTCATGGCACTAAGGTGTTAATGTCAAAAACATGAGGAATGAGTACGAAAAGGTTAATACAATTTTATAAATAAAATAATACTGTATCCTTTTACTTAATTAATAAAATTTTGTGTATTTTTTATTCTCGCGCTTCGACTCTTTATAAATTTTAGGTGATCAATTCATGTGTGTATTCAATATCTTTTGAGTTGGAGCACTTTTGAAGTGTGTATGCGATATGTATAAACCACTAAGAGGAAGTTTTGTAGTTACACATGAGTAATTTAAATCAAAGTCTAAAGCTAGCGAACAACAATAATTTTTATTAAATTTTATATTTATCCAGACTTTTTTATTGATTATAGTGTTTATATACCAACATATTTCCTATTCATCCAATGCAGCTGAATTCAACTTAAGATTTTGAAAAGGTAATTTGAGAAATAAAAACTCAGCTCAACAGGGCTGTCATATAAACATTTTTCGCCCAACTTTTCATTCGGGGTTTTCGTGTCATTGGGGTGCACAAATATTGCAAACATCGATGCCTTACATGCAGTTATTGCATAAGCTATTTTAAATATGTTTATTCTAATTGAAACTCACCTTTCTGCTTTAAGATCTACGTAGACCATATTTTTTATTGCCACTTCTCCTGCATTATGCCTACCTGAAGGAAGTACATAATAGTGCTTTTTTTTGTTATAATACAACTTTTAAAAAATTTATTAAAAATCGCGATATTTGTTTGATTTTAATCATTACAAAATGATTAAACCTTGCATAAATAAAAGTAGTTTTGAAAGAACCGCAAAGAAGTATGAAGTTTTGCACGACAATATTGTTTTGCAGAGTCGAAATGGAGGAAGCAAAATAAAAACTTTTCGCCCACACATAGACTATATACATATGTAGTATGTTTCGTTTCTAAAGTAAACAGATAATTGTTTCTAAATAAATTTGTTAACAAATTGCTACGCCTCTGTAATTTTAAGTTAAAATGTGTCACAACTATTTATCCGTTTCCCTATTTTAATTTAACATGAAGAATTGAAAAATCGTTAAATTCATACAGGTTCTACATTTTATTACAATCGGTTATGCAAGATACAGGAGAGGAGTTTTATTTCGTACATGGTATTTGACCTGAGAGTGTATCACGCATTACAAGCCATAAATATAAATAAATCAGAAAAAAAAAATTTAAATACAACGAAATATAGTTTATTAATAAGACCATTAAACAAAGAAGTATTACGGGTTGAATGAACTAATAATGCGTAAAAGCTCGTTACGTACTTCATTGATTATAATATACACACGCATACATCATACATACATTTTTCATTTGTAATGTTCAAGACCACTAATCAATTTGTAGATATATATACATATACATATGTATGTTTACACACAAAAATAATAATAAATGAGAAAAATCTTATCGCAATGTTTCTGGCAAATGGAAATGAGTCACCTTATTATTAGACATCGTGTTTCCTAACAATTTTTTCTTCTCCCTCGAACTGAAAAGTGACTTCAATACCATTTGGCAGCCATGGTCGACTCCATATTGTAATATTGCACTTTTTGCTCTTGCCATCGGGATCGACAAGATCGGCAACAATTTTTGTCAAAGTCCCCGCTACAACCTGAGTCTCAGCAGAATACACTTCACCAAGTCTATAAGTAAATACGAATTGATATACATACATACACATATATACATATGTTTGTGTGCTCAAATTTGTACTACAAGTTTCAAAAATAGTTACGTACTTAAAGGAGGGACCATCACCAGCAGTTAACTTTGAAAGAGATGCATTAAGATCATTTTTAGCTTTATTTAGATCTCCCGCACGAAATCCACCAACCATCTTTTCCTTAAATTAGCAAACAAAATGCATAAAATTGTGTGGTTTAAGCTTAAAACCGAAAATTGTAAAACAGCACTTACCTCATTCGACATTTCGCCAACAATGACCACCAAAGCGTATTAAATAAATTCTTCAAAGTACGAAATTAATTTATACATTTGCTTACATGAGATGTATATTTGCTTATCATATATATGTATGCGTGCATGTATATGCAATCAATATAATTATCCCGTTGGAATTCTTTGTTTACAAACAAAACAAAATCTCCACTGAACATACTCTTTGGAAATGTTATAAGGAAGGCATAGCAAACGTGGTAAACACATTACACTGTCACAATATTCTTTGTTGTTATCTATCAATGAAATTATTAAGCATAGAAAAATTATTTTTTTTAATTGAGACGCCCGAGTCGATTGCATGGCACAGCATGCTAAACTATTCGTATTAAAGTTACGATAATATCGTTTATGTGTAATCCTTTTACTAATGCGGACAAAAATATTAAAATATCAGAAAATTGCCCAAATTTCCAAAATGTGAGCTGGTATGTGTGGGTGTGTGTGCTAGTATAAAATATGAAATATGTTGTAAAATAAAGTCAACCGGTATTGGCAATATACAACAGGGATTTATATCAATTATATTTTAATTCATGCCCGTATTTTCAATATCATCAGAAGATGTTAAATCATATTTTTCAAATTTTCATTCCTATTAAATAGTAAATCAAAATTCAAGTGTGTAAAAATATAACACGACTTTTTCTAACAAAGTAAGAATAACTTTTGTTTGCCCCTGCTTAAAATTACTTCGTTGGATTTACATGCTTCTCTACCCAGTCTTTCTCGGCGAAGTAAATTCAAATTAGAGAAACATAAAACAGCATTTTAGATACAAATAAAATACACAATATCTATTAAATCGCATGACAATTCTAAAAAAATTATAAATATTCTTATGTCTGCTTATAAAATATGTAACAGACATTAATTACATAATTAGAGGTACATATACATAAATAGATAAAAGTTATTATCCAAAAATCAAAAAAATCATAAATTCAAATCAAAAATTCTTTTTAACTTACAATTGTTTCCTTTTATTTTTTCATCAACGATATCCATATGTATGTTTGTATGAACATTATATTTATGTGCGTACATTTAATATTGGTTATGTATATATGTATGTACGGATGTTTGTCATACCTCTTTGTTATTCTTACGATCTTTAATGCAATCTCCTATTGAAAGTACTTTGAGAGATATAAATGATGGGACACTTTTATTTCTTTTTACACTTTCGCTAACATCGTATCTCGATTAAAAATTTAATTAGTTAATATTTATTAATAAAAAAATTAAAATGACCATTTTCGATTTTTAATGTTATCTTTGCATTCACTATTGATCTTCGCCAAAGTGTAAATGCATGCATCCTTATGTGCAGTTGTACAAATACAATTTCATTTTTCTTCCGCTTTCCTCGTTTCCACAGTGAATGAATGGATTTAAGCGTGGCACTAATAAATTCTAAATGCAAATACGGATAAACACGATTGCATTACCGCTAAATTTAATAACTTTTAATTAATTTTACAAAATTTAAAGGTTCTTGTATGAGAGCCGGTATATTTTCGCAAAAGTTGCGCACAAACTAAAATGTTTGTTTTGATTTGCAGAGTTGCCAGATGTCCTTTTTTATTAAAATTATATCAAGTTGTCAAATCGGTCTATATTTTATACAAAAACAAATTCATTTAAATTTAGCTATGAAATTAAATTACCCACATGCGATTTATTTGCAAAAAAAAATATAAAATTTGTATTACTTTTTCCCCATTGCTGTGAATGGTAACTGTATAGTTATACTTGCGAAATTTTAATCAAGTTCTAAGGAATATATCGTTGGTCAAATGTTAAAAGAATTCTTATTTTCAATTTTTTAGAAAATCGTTTTGTAAAAAATTAAATGTTTTCTAAAGCACAAATATAATTGAATTTTTGTTTCAACTAAATTATATTAAATATGTTCTTGTATAAAATACATCTGCATTTCGCTTAGCTTTAATCAGATAACAATTTGAAAAGCTCAAAACTTAGAAAACATAAACTTAAAAACGAGATACATTCTTTTTTATATTATGCCGTTGGATATTCTTTGTATATAAGTAATAGAGCTCACGACTGAAATACTAAAAATTAATAAAAAATACTTTGTACTTCGTAAATTAAAAACTTCCACATCCGCGAATACAGTGGAATACACGCACTTATGCCCTGATTGTTTTAGAAACACATATTTAAAGAGGTTTTAATAAAATCTTTTTTCCCTTAAATTTCTCTGTAAACTATCAAACACTATTATTGCAACTTAAATAACTGATAGATTTCACTTACAATAAAAAAAATTCTATCGATACTCGTATAAAAAATGCACTACAGTTCTTAATATCGGTTTTGATTTTATTGTTTTTTTTATTGAAGTAAAGACAAACAAATTTTTTTTAAGAATATCAATTTAGAGTAAAAATTTAATTTTTTCCAAATCAAATTGCAAATTAAAATTGTTGGGTTTGCAATGATTTTGAATTAAATTTAGTTAGTAAATTATGTAAAGAAATAATGGAAAAGGATTTCCAAATTTAACACTAAATACTACAATCTATTGTGTCATTCAATACAATATTAAGGAAGAAAACGAAAATTAAGACATTGTATTAAAATCAGGAGAACATTAAAAAACAATCAAATTAAATCTATACTACCAGAGGAAAATTAGTTAAAAAATAAACTTTATATTGAACACATAAGAATTGTTGGCACAATCGTGCGTTGTGATGAGAGTAAAAAATGTTTTTAAATATGTATGGGTACATGGTCCAAGAGTTGAGCACGATCTGAAAAAACGGAGCTACACATTTCGCATTGAAAATATCGCTGAGGCTTACGGTGACTGGAAGTGCCTGACGAATTTTGTAGCGCAGCTGCAGAAGCATCTGCGGCAGAGACTACTGCAGAGATAGAAGAGAACGAGTTGTTGTGATTTGTTGAGGAACCTGCTACCGTATTGAAACCATCCTCCATGGTATAATCTAAATATGATGCTTCTGTGTTATTTTGAACAGATTTAGATATTTCATGTGAGTTAGTTCTTTCGTATTTGGACGTTTTCGAAGCTAATGATTTTAACTGAGGCTTTTTACTCAGACTTGTAGTTTCGGAACTGCTAATATCATCAACGAATTCTAAATATTTACGATTTGAAATCGATGTCCTATCGCTGCGGGAAGTTTTCTGATTTTTACGATTTTTAGCAGATTTTACATCCAAGTCTAGATCCGTTTGAGGGGAAGCAGTACTAATCGCAGCATTAACTATTTCCCTTAAATCAGGTGATGTTGGTTCTATTTTAATTAAATTTTGATCTTCTTCTGATTGTTCGGCCAAAAATTGAGTGGAAGATTCGCTGATGAAACGCTGCCTTGATTTATCCGACTTTGAAGGAGATCTAAGAAAATCATCTAAATCGTTACGCAAACAAGAAGCTTCGAGCAATAAATGGGCATCGTAGAGATCGTTTGTGTTTGTATGGCGGGTAGACGGGTGTGTGCGGGCTGACGTGTTTTGATTTGCATTTGAGGTGATTTTCATTACATGGTGCTGGTACTGCTCCGGATGGCGTTGAAGTGGGAAATTACGGTTATCTTGTTCTTGTTTTATATGCAAAGGGCTAGAGCTGATTTGCTTTGGTGGTTGCAACGCGGGTGAAATTATGTCGTAATCATCGACTATTGTTGAAGTTTTTTCCACATTTGTCGTACGAGTTTTTATTGACTTCTTCTTCCTTCCAGATGACCCATCTAAGTTGCTACCCATACGATTTGTAGCCGTCGTAATTTTTTCTGTATGAATCATTTGCGGGCCTTTAGTTTGCTTATTTGTAGTTGTTTTAGCCTTGCGACTCCGGCCAACTGTAGTCGATTTTAAAATCTTATCATCTCTGCTTAATTGCAACTGCTTTGTTTTTTGAGTCTTAGATGTTGTGCTGTGTTTAATTTTACGTTTTGCTTGCCGATCACGTGATGCCATCAATTTGTTTTCGATAATATCAGAGGATTTAGTAGATGGTCCTACTACTAAAGTATCTATACTTTGAAGTGTCGTTTCTAAATTTGATAAGAGAGTCTTATAAGGATCATCTGTGGGCTTTTGTAACCAAATTTTATCGCTGTTGCTAGAGTTGCAATGTTTTTTAAAATTATTATCATCATTGACAACATCTAAATCGAAGTCATGTTGATCTTTTATTTGTGATTTAGTTTTCGTTCGGGAGACTTTAATTTTAATATTAGTATCATCTTCCGTTTTCATGCTGTTTGGCTTTTTCCTCATAGATTTTCCTTGTTGCACTCGTGATGGCTCCTCAATATCGGCTGCTGTTGTTTCAGATATGGTCTGACTGTCTGTTGCCATAATTAGCAATTCGTCTACATTGTCTATATCAATGTCGGAAAAATCAATATCACTACCAGTGCCGCCATTTTGCTTCACTTCACGTTTAAGACGCTCCAACTCGTGAGGTTTTAATTTGCGCCGCCTTTTATATTTACGAGGTCCAGTCTAAGAGAAGATAAAAAATGGGATTATAATTTTTTTTATACAGGTAACCAAAAATAAAAAATTAGAAGCTGATGTCCTCATCAGCCAGTCTTTCAAGCCATATTACAATTATATTTATTTAATTGAAATTACATTGCACTCGTACTGTAGCACAATACGAAAAACAGTGAGATTTTAAGCATTTTATTTCTTTTTTTTAACAACTTTCAAACTATGGACTTCTACCTAAAGAGTATGTTTCTGAGATTTTATTACTGGACAACAAAAGTTCTGAGTTTCAAAAATTATTCGGGCAGACATATATATGTATATAACAAATCAATCGTAATAGAAAAAGCAGCGTTAGCAGCAAAACGTACTCTGTTTTGCTAATAATAAGTTTGGTGGTTTAGTCGTCATGCGTATAAACGATGATGAATTATTCCAAAAGATTTTTCGTTAAAAAAATTAATACTAAAATTACACAAAATTTATACAAAATTTAATAAACAATTACTGAGAATTTATAGTAAAAAAGAACATTTTTAGCTTTTTATGTTAATGTGTTAAATTTAAGTGCATTGCGCCAATTCTCATATGCACGCATGTCAAATGGTGAAAGTATTTTAATACACTTTAAGTCAATCTGTGTGACAGATGCTGCAATTTCAAGCAGCTGCTGCACAAATTTAAATTTTAAATAAAAATTTAAAATACGCAATTGCTTAAGTTATTTTTAATTTTTTAAAATTTTTTTTTTTTTTAAATTTAGGAAACAAAACTTACAATTGGTTGTCGTTGCATGGCTGTGTTCATATCACTGTGTTGTATTAAATGTTGTATTAATTCTCCCGATGACAACAACTCTGCACCGCAAACCGTACAATAATATGTACCTTTCTTAGTATCTAATCCCGAGTGATGTGAACGGATGTGTTCTCTAAGCACTACGCGCTGATTAAACGCACGAGGACAAACGGAACATGCGTATGGTTTCTCTCCTGTGTGAATACGCTCATGTTTTCGCAATGTACCACCATCAGCAAAAGCTTTCCAACAAAAACGGCATCCATATGGTCTTTCACCGGTATGTATTCGCAAATGAATTTGTTGAGAACTTCGGGAGCCAAATGTCTTGCCACATTCCACACAAGGAAACAGCTTACCGGCTGCAGTAGCACTGTGCGAATGGCGATGGTTAGAAAGAGTTCGACCATCGGGAAAGTCTTCATGGCAAACATCGCATTGCACGGATTTATCGCGATGTGATGCCATATGGCGTTTAAGTCGAGCTTTATTGTGGAAATTCTTACCGCATTTCGAACAGGAATGACATTTTTCCCGCGAATGATCCCAGGCATGTTTCATTAAAGCTTTTCGGTCACGACATTCCTTGCCACATAAAATACAAGAATTTTCTGTAATTTCATTAGAATGCTGAGATTGCAAATGCTTTTTTATGGTGTTTTCTTCGAAAAAGGATTCACCACATAACACACATCTGAAAATTTTAAAAAGATTATTTCATTTACCTTTCAAATAGTATGTTACAAACTAATTAGCTTACTTAAAAGCCGGGTAACGTGCATGTATTTCAGCATGGGCCAACAAATCTAAGGCTTCAGCGAAGTTCTCCCCACAGGTGTTGCAGCAATGTTGATCCCCACTTTGTATACCGTTATTGGCAGTTTCACCCGAAACACCTATTCCTTTGGCATGACATTTTGAGTGTCGTTTTAGAAGATCGTGCCGATGAAACGACATGCCACATTCACTGCAATAATATTCACCATACATCTGTTGATCACATTCTGATTCGGTTTGCGTTTCATCTTCTCCCTCATTTGGATCATACTCAGAATTGCTTTCTTCGAACTTATGAGTTTTCTGATGTTCCTGTAAACTACTTTGATCCCAAAATAATTCATTACATTGGGGGCACTCAAATGGAGAGTCATTACGATGAGTCTAGATATGGAGAATAAAATGTTTATTTTATAATATCTTTGCAACAAAAAAGATTTTCAATTGACTTATAATAATTATAAATCAATTGCCTTTTAAAGTTTTTGGTGTGAAAAAAAGGTCTTAAAAGTAATAAAATTTTGAATTATTTCTTTAGCTCTCGATAATCAGTTTCTGACTATTTAATAAAATAAATGTAATAAACTTATAGTTGTAAATAATAATAGAAATTTATTATATATAAAGAAATGCAGAAACCCAAATTTTGGAAAACTTTTTGTATAAAAAATCAATTTTTTTAGACGGGTAATCGGAACTACATAAAAGAAATAATGAATACATTATTTCTGAAGAAATTCCAAGATTATTATTATTATGTTTATTTTCTTTTTGGGCGAGCTCACAAAGATACCGAATATTTTGTTCTAAATGTATAACTTTCTATATTTATTATTTGAAAACATATATATTTTGCATTTTTACCTTAGTATGTGAAAGCAGCGCCTTCTCCCTTGAAAATGCTAAACCACATTGTTGACAAACGAATGGTTTGTTATCGTCAATGATTGGATAATGCAAGGCATGCTGAACTTTATCATTTTCTGGCAGGGCTGGTGTATTATCCTGGGATAGTTTGACGGCTGCTGTATTACTAGACAAAGTATCACATTCTATCACGCTGTAAGCCGACGAAATTATCATTTCACTTGATGCACAATTATTTGGTATGCCCACATAGGAAGTGTCCTCTTTGGGTTTCAGGCGGCTTATGCGGCCTCTTAGGGGTGGTGTCGTTGTAAGCACATCCGAGGCAGAAGGTATTAAAGTAGAGGTAGTATCTTGTTGTTTGCGACTAGATTTTATTGGTATTGTTACGGAATCTGCGGGTACACTCCACCCCTCGTCATAGTAATGATCATTGGATGTACGTTGTGTGGATGTAGTATCGCCAACAAAGTGTATAACTACGAAAAACAAAAATTATTAAATTCACCATTTCGTTCAAAGAAACAAATTTTTATTTAACCTACAATCAGTATCATCTACATGTGGCTGCTCTGATGGTTCTTCAGCATGCCCCTTGAGATGATTTATAAGATCTTGTTTCCTTATATTTTTTGCACCGCATAATTTGCACAAGTGTGGCCTATCGGTTTGGTGGGTTACCATATGATTCATTAAACTGGCTTTTTTACGAAATCGACGACTACAAAAATCACAAGGATAGGGTCTTAAAGCTGTGTACTCATCTTGTACAGTTGGCAAAGGAACTTCAATGTCCAGTAGCACTTGAGAACTGGAACCAATGATCTGCTCGGCAGGTATTTCAACCCTATAAAGGAAAATATATACATATTTAATTTAATTTTTAATAATTTTATGAGTTTATAATTTGAACTATTCTTTACATTCTATTATTGTAATATAACAATTAGTAACTTGAACAACTAAAATTAACCAACTAATGCCAGAATAGTTCAAACTTATATTCCATTCTGAATATATATCGAATATTTCCCCTTCAGAAAGATGTACATGTCTTATAAGAAACAAAGAATTTTTTTTCACCTTTCTTCACCTTGATGTTGAACCCAGTCATCAGTTATGATTTCTTCTGTAACCATTTGAGGTGTGTTCTCTGTAAAACTTTCGACATTATAGACGCCTCCTCCCGCGTCTTCATGTTGCTGTATAAGAGCAGCCTGGTGCATAATTGTATCGCAGTCAATTTGTTCGCCATCGCTTGCAGTTACAACCACAGCTTCATGCTTATCGTGAGTAGAATGAGTGACTATTTCCGTCATCATCCGACCATCGCGAGCCATAAATATGAGATTCTCCGCAGCAATTTGTGCTGTGGTTGTAGAATCGGTGTCATCTTCAGTGATCATAAATTCTGAAGAAGAATTAGTACTTGCCATTAGGTCCTCCTCACGCGGAGGCTGAGGATCAATGAGCAACTGACCAGCGGTTTTCATATCTCCCAAATGTAAAGAAATATTGCCCGGGTTGTGTTCTATCCATTGTATACCACTATAGCAATGATTATTCATAATACATCAATGTCAGAATCCCTTAAGTAGGAAAACACTATAAAAATTTAAAAAAATATTCTGCAAAATAAACTGATAGCTATAATATTTATATAAAATTATATATAAACTGGCAGTGATTCTGACAAATTGCATCAAACAAACAACCCATTCTTATTTTATTTGGCAAAACAATAAATTGGTTTATGTTTAACAACACGCTATCCATCTCGCTCTATCGCAATTTAATATCCACATCAGAAAACTGTGTTATCGACAATTTCCACACAACTGACTCAAATACTCATACAAAACGCAAAGTTACATGTGTACATATGTATGTATGCATGTGTCAAGTGAATAGAAGTATTTGCGTGCATACGTATGTGTTTAGGAATTGAAAATAATTCCAATTTTATAAAAATTAAGAATCATTTGCTCCAATCTCCATTTAAGGTTATGACCAAATGAGGTTATATCTTTTATTTACAATTATGTTTTAGTGCAAAGTACCGCTCTTAAATTTTTAAAAACTCAATACATTTTGCAGTCAGGCGTAACCAATATTTCGATTACATCACACGTGCCTTTTATAGCGCATCAAAAGCACGTTTTAATTTTTTCATACACTATTTCTAATTTTTGCTTAGTTCACTTCATACAATTTATAACCTATGTTTTGCAAGAATTTGAGGTTATTTTTATCTACTGTTTCATCAGCATATTTACCATGTAAATAATTTTATTGCTTACAATTTTATTACAATTCAGTACACGGATCACAAAACTTTTCAAGAAATTTTTTACCAAGAGAGGCAACGTGCCTACGATTTCTACAGCAACTGACACGACTGCCATAATATTGTTATGTGCAAAATCAAACAGCCACACGAAGCAAACTGAACTAATCAACTTGTAAGAACCTACAATTGATAAGGCAGTTTTAATTATTAATATTGGTTATAAGTTACTTGTCTTCATATATTTTTAATAATATTATTTATTTGAATATTTTAAATAATATCATGTGAAAATTCCATCTAATTTTAGGTTAATATAAAGTAAATAAATATGTAATAATAACACATAAATCAGCATTATCACGAGAAACAAAATTGCCACATTTTTACAGATGGTGGTATTGTAAGGCCTAATGTTATAGAGATACCATATGTGTATAATATCTCAAATCACAAGAAAGTTTGCCATACGTTAAGGAACGGAATTAAACAGTAAATAAAACAATTACACTTCAGTAAATAAACTGTAATATTTATGAATATGTATTAATATACGAGTGTATATTTTTATTAAAAAATCGACTGATTTTATTTAATTTTTTTTTATAAATTCTGAACGATAATAACTTTTTTTATTTACGATAAAGAAATATTATTTAAAATAAAAGATAACGGAAAGGAATTTGATCATTAAATTTTTGCACTTGACCTTTGTGTCTACATATGGATGCATGCACATTTGAATACTCACATCCTCGACTGCCATAACACATCTTTAACATTGGCTTAGAACTCCATATATACATAAAATAAAATAAATACAAAAATAAAAATGAAATATGAAATTAAAAATACTACGAAATTATAAAATTACAGCCACAAAATGTTGTTTTTATAAGCGTTGATTTTGAATGTAGCCACACAATGTTTTGGTCTGATATTTTTTTAATAATTGAAGAAATTCTAATACATGTAAGAATGCTGTCACACCACCCACTAGAAGAATTTCTGAAAAATAAACAATTACTCTCATTAAAATTTCTTTTCCTTTCGTATGTATGTATGGGCATTTAGAGTGAAACTAAATAAGAGAAACTGTGTTTGCAAAATAAGTGTATGTTTTAATGTATATATGTATGTATATGCCTATGTATGAATGTAAATAAATATGAACTACGAATTTAGTTATATTTATATAAATAATTATATATATATACATCCATATGTATGTATATCTATATATCCATACATTCATATTTATAATGGGAGGTGTATTGCTTGCTGAACGGCGGTAAACGGAATGTAAAAGAGCGATAGTAGTTACATATGTATATGTATGTGTGAATAAACATGCAAATGATATATGCATTTGTGTGTACATAGATGCATATAGTGCATTTACATATGTATATATGTATGTATGTGCTTATACTGTTTGATGGTTCAATTTCATTTTGAAATTGTTGCCACTGATACAAGCAGGCAGGAGTTTATAAAGCGCCAATAATTATTTGTTTGTTTGATTTTTTTATTACTTGTAATGTATTTGTACGCAATTTGGTCTTGTTTTTCGATAGATGAGTTGCTTTGTTTGATTAGTCGTATGGATGTATGTATGTAAATCTATACATGCATACATGCGTACGTAGCTATGTCCCCATATGTATATATTTATGTGTACTTATTGGAACTGTATTTTTTGAGAGAAATCAAATACAACGTTGCCACAAACAAAATATTTTTCCATGAAAAACAATACAATTTTTTTTTAAAGCTTAAGGACTGAAATTAGTTCTTGGTTTGGAATAAGCTTTCGTCCGACTTATGTTAAACCCCCATGTCTATGCGCATACATACATAGGTAGATATGAAGCGCCCATAACGATCAAGGTATAAGATAAGGGCACATTCGATGCTTGTATTCACTCAATCAAATCATAAAACAATCATAGAAGAACATATAAAATAGATACATATGTACGTATATAATGTATGCGCATAGTACATATATATGTATTTAATTTATGTATATAGTACATAATACATGTCCATACATATACATATATAATATATGTACATACATATGTATTGGGTATACATTTTAATATATAAAAATATGAGCATGTGTATGATTTTTGTGGATTTGCACACATCTAAATGTACATGCATATGTGTGTACTTACGTTTTCTATATAATTATAAATATCATATAATGCTTTTTGAAACAAGTGTACTTACATATGCATGCATATATGTGTATGTATGTAAATATCCAACTTTAAATATGAAGCACAGACTAGTTCCACATCATAAAGAATTCGATTGATTACATTTTCTGCTAAAATCTGTGGGCTTTTGTGGTAGAAATTTTAATACTATTCTTATTCATATTCCAGGCTACCAATTTTAGTTTAATCGCGCCAAAGCGGCAGCCCTCATGCAATTTTTTTATTCCGCGTATGTGTGATTGTTTCTGCGTTCATTTGTTTGAGTGTGCCTTATTTTTTATTAAATGGGGAGGTTTTTGTGATGTAGTGGTATGCGCAAAATGTATTTTCATTTCAGATTTCACTGTGTGTACGTGAAAACAGTTGATCAATACAACGGGTTACGATGTACGCGGCATTTCATCGATCCATTGTGGTGTATGAGCATTCTCTATGTAGACCAAAACTATTTTATTAAAGCGTGACTGTGTCTATTATTCTGTTTCGTTTTTTTTTCTTACGAATTTGTGGAAGTTTCGGTATTGGTTTTGCGTTTTCTAAGAGTAAACAATCAAAAGAAATCGCACCAATTTTCCTTGGGAACTGTCCAAAGAAAATGTTAAAGAAAATGTAATAATTTTGGAGCAAATGAGTGAAATGAGTGTTAGTGAATGTCACACAGCTTTCCGGAAGTGAAAGCTTAGAAGCGACGATTTATACGCCAATTTGAAAATATTTCAGTGTTTTAAGAATAAGAAAATGGGAAATGGCAAACAATTTTTGATTGGTATGAAATTTGCAACTACACAATAAAAAGATTTAAAAATTTTAAAATAAATTTTAAAAAGGTATCTTAATAACAGCAACTGTATAAAGAAAAAGTATTAAAAACATATAATTTTCTTCAAGAAATGAAATACACTTTTATTAAAATTCAATACAATAAAAAAACATATATTTCTTAAAATGTTAATTATTATTGAGGAATAATTCATTTCTAAGTTGGTTTAAGTTGAATTATTCATAATTTTTTGGATAAAAACACTTCCACAATTACCTGCTACACTGTCAAGTATTTCCAACGTTGTAAAATGTAAACAAAAATTGTTCGTGAATAATTTCAAAATAAAAACAATATTGACAGTTTTGACATTAAAAGTCAGCTGTCGATCAACCCCAACTCTGTCAGAACTACATGCACATAATACGTATGAAAATAAACATTTTTATGAGATGGTGGAGTAAATTATTAAATATTTGTTCAAATCGTGTATTACATTGAAGGGAAGGATTGCTTGAAATTTTATTATTTAAAATTAGACGTGAATAAACATACAACATTTTCACGGAGGGCTTTTCGAGCATTAAAGAATCGTAAGTTATTTTATACTTGCCCCCGGTTCTATTTAAAATTATAACTCAACCGTGTATATAAGAATGAAATACATAAATATACATTAATGTTGCAATATTTAATATCCGAACCGGAGATAGATCCGATAAGTACAGACTCTAAACTATAGCATTGTAAGCTGTGTTTTTCAAACATATAAACTTTTCTATGTAAAATTAATTAGAATTATTCGAATGGCAGACAATCTGATTAGTTAAAAGCCATTTAAAAATTTTTATTTTAAAAAGTTTCTTTTTGCGCTATTATTATTTGAAATGGCCAGCTGGCAAGGGATCAAGGCTATAGAAATTAATTTAATGTTCTATGGATCTTCTAATTACAATTAAATTCATTTACCGCCAAAGATGCTAGTGGGTTCGATATAAAATTATTGGGAACAATTATTTCACGACTTGAGCACATGCGACTCAAATTTGGATTGAAATGTAGAAAAAATGTAGAGAAATGACATTTCAAAGTAAATTCCAGAAAAATGTTGCAAGGCACATTTGACTCCGAGCAATCTTCCCTGGCGTATTTTATTTAAATATAAACACCCACAACAACTGCATAACAACATGCCGCTTTGGAATCTCATGCGACTTAAAAATGGAATGTGATTTTTTTTGTCTATTTAAATTATATGCATACGGACACACACAAACACACGTACATCTGTGTTTTTATTGTAAATTTTTCCTTTTCGTTAACTTTGGCTACCGATTCTTCGAAGAATAAAAATTAAAAGATAAACTTTTCATTTCCATTTCTATGCTTGTAAAATAATTTAATATTTTTATTTGCGAAACATGTTCTTTCTGCCTGTGCGTAAGATGTTGCACATGTTCTAAATGCCGCATTCATGTGAGTGAATTAATGTGAAAATAAGAATAAATTAAGAAACTTAAAATATTTACTACTTGCGAGTGCCATTCGACATACTTGTTCTACGGTTATTACAAGTTTACGAGTATAAAAATAATAACAATAATAATAAAAAAAAAAAATGTATTTTGAAGTTTTTTGCGGACCACAGATATTTAAAGAAGTTAAATGTTATCCACCTCTTGAAAAGCTACAATTCATCAATAATATATAAATATGGCATTCGGATATCTGTTAAGGCGATTTTTATATGAGTTTATAGTTTCAAAATTAGGCAGCCTGCATTTTTCATTAAAACGTGGTAATTCTCCTGTATTTATTTAAATCTCTTATATAGGAATCCGTCGGAGAGAGAGAGAAAAAGAGAGAGACCTGCATTTTTAAATATGTATATATTATGTATAGAGAGAGAGAGAGTGCAAATTATTTTAAAATTGTTAATCTGAATAGCCTGGAGCTTTTTTGTGCGCATACAAATATAATTCGTTTTATTTTTCCCAGTCCGCCCTTTCCAACACAACGTACACATAAAAGGATTGTTTTTCCGTGGGCAATTACATCGGGTATGCACAGGCAGTAAAGTGTGGGTTGGGAGCCCTCACCGACCTGTGCCTTATTCCTTTCGGTTTTGGAGTTTCAGATTCCATTCTGATATATGCCTGTATACGTTCAAGTATATGAAATATGTACATACTTATATAAATATTACATTACGTTGCGAGTATTTATACTTTTTAAACTCTGCGCAAGGCGGCAACAAGAACACAAAAGTCGATACAATAGCGTCGAATGAACATCAAACATTTCTCTTTGTTTTTAATTAGTATTCCAAGCACTTAATATTTTGTTTATAACAATCTCAGTTTGAATGTTTTCATGTGACTTGACGTACGTTGTTTTTGCTATAAAACGCACTTTGTATATCGATCGTTAATTAAAAACAAAAAGCAAAATAAATAAAAAAAAATAAATTTTTCTCTTTATTGAGGTGCGCGTGAGGATTAATCTTTCTTTACACGCATAATCGTGAAGAATTTCATTCTAAATCGTTTTAAACCCGTTATGGGGCCAGAATACTTTTTCACCCTCTTGGTAAAAATTCCCTTCTAATAGGGAAGTCAGCAGAAAGTACAAGAAATAAATTCCCTCTAGAATGATTGATTGGCTTGAAAAATTCAAGATTTAAATTTGCATCATTGGATTAATCGTCAATCATTGTTAATCGCCAATCAATCGATTCAATATCACAACGATGGCCAAACGCGTGTGAGCTGTTACTTAAAAACAACACTCACGCGCAAATCTATTCTTCCTTTATGCAAAACAAGAAACTTTGAAATCTCTCTATTCGTACATAATGCGCAAGCGCACGCTTTCTTCTTGCAAGCCATGCTTTTAGCATAACACCATATAAAAATCTTCTGTCTTCTTTTTAACTTTAATATTTATGCATTCTATGTGGGAATTACGAGTATGTTTTGTTGTTTTTAATTAAAACAAACACAAAAATTAAAACAAAAATTCATGTTCAAGTTTGTATTCCATTTGGCAATAAATTAAATCTCTTGATATATTTTTGGCAGTTTCACTTGAATTCTGATAAAACGAATAAAAATCAAAATGAAATAATATTCATGTTTGAAATGTTTAAATAAGTAAACTAGTAAATGAAAATACAAATGTTTTATGAGCTTTGGAGACATGATGAACACAGAAGTTTAGACAGACATTTAAAGATTTTGATGTATCAAAATACAGTGGGCTAGAAAGACTGAACAAACCAATATTTCCAAAAGATAATTAGCTCACTTTACAACTATCGCACACCCTACATAAATTGTACACTCCAGTCTGTTGTCGCCTGATGGTATTTCACGAAGGTAGCCGTGGAATGCATTTCATTCGTAATGATACCAAGAAACAAGCTTTTCACATAAAAGCTTTAACTCTACGCCCTCAAAGAAAAATTAACGTTTCCATTCCCAACAATTAAAAACCGTAATAATTACCAATTAATAATTACCGATCTCTTCTTGATTTGCTAACTCGAAAACTAGACTCCTGTACAATAAATGTATTGCAAAGCACATAATTTTTTTTTCAGTGTGGGCTCTGCACAATGTTTGGTAGTGCAACTACTTCTATAATTCTATAATTGCTTTGCTCGATTTTTATAATTGCGTGTATAATTCTTATTCTTATTACTGTGTTATAAATTATTTCTGCTCCCAGTCCCACGGTCGTCTATAGCTTTGTAGCTTTTTCCTGACTTCATTAAAGTACACCTCCACCTACTGCATCATGCATGCATTATTTGTATTGGTTGCATTTGTTTTCAAAATTGACACAAGTTATTTAACGTCTGTACTTACAATACTTGCGTTTGCTCCACTCCATCACACTCGTATGACGCCATTTGTGGGAGTAGTGGCACTACCAAACGTTATGCAGAGACCACACTGCAAATACACGGACAGAAAATACACAGTATGAATAATTTCTGCTTTACATTATAAAAAGAGGCAAATCGCAGAAGTTGAACAAATTTGGCACAAAAAATTACATTAATTCTAAGAAAAAGAATGTTGTTAAAGTGTCTTAAATTCATTTGCTGGAATTAAGAAAGAGTAGAATTTATTATTTTATGGCTGGAACTGTCGGCTAAAAATTATTATTTTGATAGTGTATTTAAGCAAAGCATTAATTAGGCTTACAGACGATTCAGTCAAAAAGCTTTAGCAATTTTCTGAACTCCATCGGAAAGTGTATCGGAAAAGGCGAGCACCTCTGCCTGAGAGTATTCTGAAAACATTTGCGTTATTTATGCGTTATTTCCGAAGAGTGACTTTGTATGCATGTGTATCTGTCAATAATTATCTAATAGATAATTCGAATATTTCAGCGCCAGTGGGCCATCTAAACCGCACGATGTTAATTGTATATAAAACAAAAAGTTTCCAGACAATCATTTTAGTATTTTTTATTTTCTAATTGTGTGTGAACAAAATATTGGTCAAATGCAACCAACCTCTATCCGATGTTCCATATTTTCAATGCCTCTGAGACATAATAGAGGTTCAATGCAAAGCCACCATTTGAATATAGATTGGAACACTATTTGCATGAAAAGTAATTTGTTTTGAGTGCCAATTTCCGTAAATCCCTTCATCAATTTTAAGCTGTTGCTTGATCGTGTATCTCTCCATGCTTGAGTTTGTCAAACACTGAAGCAAAAAAAAAAAAAAAAAAAGGAAAGGCAAACTTAGTTAGGCAAAAAACTTGATGCTGTACACCCTGGCTGTACTTGTAAGTATTTCGCAATTCAACAAGCCCAAACGCAATTAATTGTTTCCCACAATTAATTGCTACGTTCGCTCGTTTTCTACGCTCCTAAAAAGTACAAACAGAAAGTTCAGGAAGAGTAAATGGTGAATTAAGAATGGAATTTGCGTCGTTGAGTCGATCTAATGATTGTCTCTTTGTAGTTCACTCTATTTTTGTTTCTGTCTGGCTGTCCTCTTGTCCTTCACAGCCATTAAACGTTTTAGCTGTTGGTGTTGTAATCTAAAAACACACAGAACAGAAAAATAAGAAGAAAATGATCATGTCGCTGATGAATATGCAGATGAAGATATATGAGAATGTGTGCCAATATTTTCTATTTTTATTTACTTGTATTTCATTCTGAAATAATCAGTCATTTGTTGTTAAAAAATCGAATGCTCTACTTTATTGTTTTACTTAATACACACTTTGTAAACACACACTCTTGCATATTTAAATGTAAATATCTATCCACGAAATGCCTTGTAGGTAAACGGAATGCAGATGATGAAATGGCCAAAAGCCTGTGGCTGCCGTTGGGAAATTGTGTGCCACGAAAACCGGCGGAGTAAGCACACGGCAAAATAGGTAATAGCACTGTTCGATAACAAATATACTCGTATTATGGCAGCCGTGTCTGTACACACGTACACGTATGTATATACATGTACGTGCACGTAAACAAACAAAAACTGGACTAAATTTAAATAAAAAAAAATTCATTTAAAGTAGTTCATAAAAGGTCCCGATAATTTTTCTTCACTCTGACGAAACGGCGCCTAACGGCGTAAAAATGGTTGACGTTGCCTCCTTCCCGCTAAAGATAATTTTAATTTTTTTTTTTCTTCTTTTGTCACCAATTCACATTTAAATTTTAGTTCCCAGTATGTTCCGGTTCAAAACAACACTACCGGCAGTCGAGTGCTTAGAATGCTTACTGGAAATTAAAAGGTTGACGATTCGGAAATCAGTTCAAAATAAAAAGTGGAAATGTTTTTCAAAGACCGTTACTGTATTTGAAAATGACTCTAAAGAAAATGTCGGATAGAACTTCCATAGAGGAAAGGCAAGAAAAATTTTAGCATCGTTTATTAAAAATATTTTACTGACGTATTGCAACAGGGGGAGAATGTTTTACCTATTTGTTGTGCAAAAGTTCTCGGCTCCGTCATGCGATAATCAGTTTGAACTTTCATTAAGTTAATTTTCGTGATTTTTAGTTCAGTTTTCCTTTTTGAATATCGCGATTTATTGGGGCTGTAGTATTCCTGTACTCATTTTTTAGTAACCCGCTACATTTTCAAGTAAACAATAATCGATAACTGTAGGCGATAAAACATTGCCTTATTAACATCTCCTTATACGGTATAGGGGGAAGGTATCGAAAACCATTGCTTTTATAATACAAAGTACTCTGGAGTGGTTTGGTTTCGCGTAAGAGTAACACATTTACAATATTAGTGGGATTCATTATAGTGAAAAGAATTGTTTGTTTTGCAAAAATAAAATTTAAATTTTCTTAAATTTTGCAGAAGCAGTTGAGGAAATTTTTTTATCACACTTTTTTGAAATTTAGTTTTGCCCAGTGTATGAATATATTTATTTGATAATCATACTAAATTTACATTAAGTGCGACTCTCGTATGTATCCATCAATTATTTAGTGAAAGCATTTAGGAAATAATTATAAAAGTGGCAAGCAAATTCGTTTGGAAATGGTGTTAATATTTCTATTGCCATTTTTAAAAAGTTAATAACCAAAATTGTAATTTTTTCAATTATCTATTAGCAACATAAATTAAGTACCTTGCAAAATACGAATGCAAATTAATAAATTTTTACACACATTTCTCACAACAGAAAACTGAAATACTCGAAGCAAAAGAGACAGACACATTTAAAGAGCTCCAAAAATCAATTTCAATGATTATTTTTGATTGAGACTGCACGTTTGCGGTGGCCATAAAGCATATATTCTGGCCAAAACCAATAAAAAATCCACAGCAAGCCAAAAGTGAGGCAGACACACTTGCATTCATACTCGTACTAGTTGCGTAACGAATATACATATATTTTTAAGTGTTTGCTAATACGGATATCTGAAGAAAAAGCTTGTGAACATGAATTTAATTTTCAAATTTTTCACAGTAGAATCTCGAAGGAGTCAACTGACAACTGTCTTGAGCTCTTCGGCATTTTCGTGAGCAGCAACTGAGTACGAGATAATTTTTCCGAATTGATATCAGATATCTGACGAAAATACTTGTGAACATGAATTTAATTTTCAAATTTCTCACAGTAGAACCTCGAAAGAGTCAACCGGCAAGTTTCTTGAGCTCATCGGCATTTTCGTGAGCAGCAACTGTGTACGCGCCAATTTTTCCGAATTGGCTTGAAGACGCATTCTGATTTGCATGGCTAGCGTTTGCGAAGTAGTTTCCAAAAGTATCGACTATTGCCGCAGGCTTGAGTTGTTGCATATCCTTTTTGGCAACTAACCCATCTTTATCATTATTTTACTCGTAAAAGGATCGTTATCTTGCATTATTTGATCCATTGTAAACTTGGCTGTTCTTAGCACAGGTTTTCGCTTTGGAGATACCAATTAAAATCTGGAACTGGTTATAAGAAATAAAAATTTCATTCAAAAACAAAATTATTCCGGACAATTTCTAAGAAATTCTGCGACTAATTTTACGACTAGATTTTTTCTCTTGTTCTATAGTATATATTATAATATCTTTTTGTTTTTATAATCGGAAAAAATATATAAATATAAACTGATGATTTTATTTAACAATTTTCGTAAAGCAGTTCCACTTTTCCCTGTTCCATAAAACATTTGCTAATTAATAAAAAAAGAGCAAATAGTGGAAAAACGATTTTATTTTGTTAGTTGTGAAAGATGAAGAATTAAAAATAAAAAAGGAATTAAAATTTAGAAGAATTAAAATTAAAAAAAATTTAAGAAGTATTTACGGACATTATTATTATTTTTAATTCCAGTTTGTGGGTATGAGATGTGAAACCACTTGTTGTGTTGTGTATGTCTGTCTGATTTTCGTAATTAATAAATCATTTTTGATTCAGTACTCAACAGTTTTATTTTATTTATTTATTTATTTTTTTTTTGGTTTATTGAAAGTCTTTCAGCTGGTAGTTAAAACATACCAAATTGAAAAAAAAACAAATTAATTTTAGTTTAGTGGTTTCTTTGAGTTCTCCAAAAAAAATTCGTGGAATCGGCTGCTGTGATCATATATTTTTGAAACATGCTCTTGCATACTCAACTGAGCGTGAAGGCATAATATTTTCACGAAAAAGGAATTGGGATTACCGAAATTATAATTATAATTATATAATTCATCCAATTCTGAATTACAATTTGTGTTTCTATTACAGAATATTGAAAGGTTTGTTGGAGTTCTTAAATGGGACGCAATGACAGATTAAGATTAAAGATTCCTAATGACTTTTCACAACATTGAATTGAACATACATGAACATTGTCACATAATTACAGATAAGTGTTTTTTTTTTGCATTGCTCACCCCATCAAGAAGTATTTATTTTTTTTCAATTCTCATTGGAGTTGTGATATCTCGGCATGATGTAATATTTGGCGTAAAGACCAGCTTAGGAAGCTGAAACAAAAGGCATTTATTTTAAATGAGAATGTTTCGTAGATAAAGCATTTCAATAGAACTACGATCCATACGAAGTGAACACCATTGAAGGGGAGAAGAAGAGCTAATGTGCTTACGTGTTACTGGGAATGCGGGAAAATTTCGCGTGTACTGACACAGTGCTGCGCGGCTGCGCGGCTGCGCAGTGCAATTTGTTATAAATGCTACCTACTCGTTCATAAATATATTAACTCCAAAGCACTATTCGTTCGTATTAAGATTTGTATTCAACGCCTCATTTACAAGTCAAACATTTTTCAAACAAAAGCAACGAAGAATATGAGAATTATTAAATAGATTTATTTCATTCTTCTTTGTCTTTATATTTCGCATTCTTTATTCTTGCACAAGAATGTAAAACGAGACTGCTTATCCCAATTAATGCTTTCTGGAGTAAAATTATGAAGACCCTTTTTATTTTAAAAGTCAGCTGTCTACTTGAACTTGTATTGTGGCTGCGGCAACACAAGAACACCAGACCGTTAAACAAATGAATGTCACATTCAATCTTTGGGATTTAGTATGTTTTATTTTTTGTATCTTCAAATCTCTACTCGTACTTGATCCTAAAATGAAAAAATAAAGTTACTTTTGCAAAAACAAATCAGCCATCAGAGTAAACGGCGCATTTACCTAAATTGGAATTTCCGGTAAAATAAAATTGGAAAAAAAGAAACAAATGAAAAAAAAAACGGTCAAACAACATTTATCTAGAACGAGTATATTCAAAAAAAAAAAAAAAAAAAAAAAATATATATATATATATAAAAAAACTGTAGAAAATAAACGTAGCAATCAACAACAAAACTACGAGTATAATGAAATAATTTAAATTATACAGAATAAATATGTGAAAAGACTGTATTGTATTTATTCTTGAACATAAAAGCAACAAAACAAGAGAACAGTGGCTTGTAAAAGTAATGGCATACGAGGTACCAAACATATTAAAACGTATTAAATATAGAAATCACTTCAAAATAAAGACTGCTCTGAGAAAAATCGGAATAGAAATATAGTAAAAGAATTTTTCAATTCTGCACCGTTTTTGCCTCAGACCATAGAAGACGAAAACTACAAAACATTGTGAACTATCTGGAAGCTGTGAAACATCCTAATTCTCTTTCAAATATTGTCTACAATCATTATAGATAGTAATGGAGAGAGATATTAAAATATTTTGGTTACAAGTTCATATAAGAAATGGCCTGTCGAGCGATGCCGATCGAGAACTTATATTTTCATCCCAAAAAAAATTAAAGTTTTCCACAGGCACAGGCCGTAAGTGTGATGGTCTCTTCACGCATCATGATGATACGTGCAAAGCCAACGACGCCGTATGGAACATTGGAAAAATTTTTTCCTTTATTTATTGCAATTATTAAAGATAAGAAGCACAGAATTCCCAAAAACTAATATTGAGTAGAGTATTAAAGTCTTATTAGAAACACATTGATTTGATTGTTGCTATGGGGACTCTTAACAAAAATTCGTTAGAGCCACTCGGAGTTTTACAGCGAACTTGCAAAAGTCAGCAAAATCACCGTACGGACATTGTGTGAATTGGCCTTTATAGAGAAATTATTCAGAACATGAAAACAGTAAGCTTCTTATGTAAAAGGAAAACTAACGGAGGGAGAATGAGATTGATATAAATAGTCGTATATCCAATAATAGTTTGGGAGGCTTTTTTTTGCCATTTCAAGAACACTTTTCTCCGCACACTGTTTTTGGAAACCGCAAAGTGCACAGAAAAATATGAAAACTTTAAATGGTTGTGGATACATAAATCTTAAAAAGCATATATATATACACACACACACGTTCGAAGAACTTTTTGAATGTCACACATCACTGTTTAAACGTCTTATGCGCACACACGCCCCAACAGCCACTTTCTTTGTTTTTATGCCATTAAAAAAATTATATTTAAATTATTTTGAATTTACTCCAATTTTACTGTTAAGGGTTTAATAAATTTTTTAAATTGATTTTTTAATAAAAGTAAAACTTAACTCAACCATCATGGCATTTGCGGCTGCGAGTACCAATTGATTTATTGTCAAATTATATCTTATTGCCAACGAAATAAAGTCAAGTGAACGGAGTCGATCTAAGAACACGCCAAGAAAATTAATTTCTCTTCTTTCATTTACTTAAAAATGTAACATGGCTTTCTAAGAGATTGCAATGATCGATCCATCCATATAAAATATGCGCCAGTGTGCACACACTTGTTATATTAAAAGCATAAAAGAACTACATATGTACATATGTATGTGTGTAAAAACTTAATAATACGTTATTCCTAAATTTGTTTGCATTATGACAAAATGTTTTTATATAAATTGTTTATTTAAAACATGACCTACTTTCTTGAACAAACTATAAGCAATTATTTGTCTACGTGTAACCTTTTCAATTAAGTCCACTTCAAACGAATATCTACTAAATAAAAATGAAAATAAATATTTGTAAGTAAAAACGAAGAACAAAAATAGGAAAGCAAAACCACACAATTCCAATAGAGGGCAAGCGACGGAACTTTCTAATGGCGAAAAAAGACAAAATTATGCGGGAGTTCGTTTGTAGAGAAGGGGTTAATATGTATTAAAAAACATATATCTATATATATCTATATCTCCTTTGATGCGGAATCTGGCTGCGGTAGGTTAACGAAATATCGTGTAAACAATACATTGAAAAAGGGGGAAAAGTCAATACCAAGTTGTTAAAGTGGGGCGCAATAAGTCCCATAACACAAGTCAGGTGGGTGGCGAGGCAGAGAGTCAAAATCGTGTTCAAAAGAAATATTTGATGTTCTGCCACTTCCCAAATTAGCACTTCAACTCTTCCCAGACTATAAAAAGCATTTTTGAATAAATTCAACAGCTGAAAACTGTACATTGCAGGTTACATCGAAAAACTATACCATATTTGCAATATTTCTAATAAAACTAATTGTAAGGCGCACGCAAACGCTACTAAAAGCTGCAAGAAGTTCTTTAGTAAAAACTTTCTAGCAACGTGCAAGTGAAATTCACTGTAATTGTTAAGGAAGGGAAGCTAATAATGTGTGTGTAAACTGAATTATGCAATGAAAAGAAGGAGCAGAATTAAAAAAAAGCAACAAAAAAAAAAATTAGAATTTTCCCACTATTATCGCTTGCGGCTGTGACAGGAAATTATAAGCCATAAAAAGCTTCAATACAGCCCAGCCGCAACAAGTCATTAATTAAAAGTATTTCTATGCATTGCGGAGAAGTTTTTTTTTTATAACAAAAAAGAAAAAAATCAATAAATAAACAGTTTCAAATACTAAAAATAAAACTGAAATTAAAAATAGACAGCCTAATAAGCATTTACAGCTAAACTCGCATTAGTTGCACGCACACCTCATTACCGCAACCAATCGACCCACCAACTGTCAACAAATATCAGTTTAAGCAATGCGCCTATTTCCGTCTTTGTGCACCTGTGTGCCACATCCGTTTTGACAGTTGCTTGCTTCTACACGTATTACCGCAACCAAGATCTACTATGCAGCAGTAAATCCCACCTTCTCAATTACATTCAAACACCCACCACCTAGTGACCTCTACTAAGAAATCAACCATCCCAGTCAAGTCAATCACAAGTCTCCGCCGACTGGCTGACCGTTGCCACTTTGCACATGTTCGTGCACTTGGAAGGAATATAAAAAAATAATTTAAACTTAGAAAATCATAGTCAAAACAAAGCAACGTACTCTAATGCCTGCCTTTCTCTCTTGCCTTTTGTTTGTCCTCCCCTTGTCTGGCATGGACAACATGAATTGTGTGTATTTTCCATTCGCTGCAAGCAACTGTTTGTAATTGCGAATATTTCGTGTATTGACAAACTACACAGGAGAACAAACAAACAGGATCCAAACGCATGCATACATGCATCTACCGGAAAATATAGAGAAATATATAGAGTTGTAGGATTTGGGCACAAGCTGTATTTCACAATGTCGCATCTCCATTGATCTGATTCCAATTTAGTTAATGTAGTGCAGCGATTTAGTTTGGTAGGAAATTTATTGAATGAGAATACTTTGCTGCAGCAGTGATAAATTTGATTGTCCAGTTTAGCCAGGAATTGATGTGAGCAGGGACTGCTGACCTGTGTAATTGGTTTCCCTTATTATAAAGCTTGTGCATGTGTTCTGTACCTGTGCTGAGCAAGAGGGGAACCACTTTCGGCACCGGCTACAAAGCATGGAAATCTTTGTAATTCTCTGTAATTCTTTATTTACAAACCAATTTAAATGTGGCGATCTTTTCGCCCAACACAGAGTCATTATTCGGGAGGCAGAGTGGCTGAAGAGTGGCAGATATAATTTAATTTTTTTTTTTTTTTCAACTTAAAATGTTTCGGGGGCTCAGAATCCAAAAATTATCCTGTTCATTTCACTCCAAATGTAACTTGTACATGCCTGGTCATTATAAGTTTCGAGATGTTGTTGGCAGGCATTGAAATGGAAGCAAATAGACTGGAAAATATTAGTTATTGATGAGTTTGATTGTGACGCGTTGGGTTGCTTCGTCGGTTACCTGCACACTTTATTAACAACTGGCCACAACAATGAAAGCAACCACATTTAACAACCCATCAGCTCCACCCATTTCGTGTGCCTTCCTCAAAGTTTTCATTTAATTTTATAATATTTTATGTCGTTTTAATAATTATTTGTTACCTGTCGTTCTTTAACAGGTAGCTTAGAATATATAATTATTACTAGTTGTATTTATTTTTATACTTTTTCTTATTTTAATATTTAAATTAGTATTTTCTGTTTTAATGGACAATAAAAGTTTTGCCTCGTTTTGTTTTTATTTTTATTATTATTTTTATTTTTTTTTCGCAGGTCATTGTGCTTTCTGGATTTGTTTTCGTTTTATTTTTTCTCCTTTAAAACGCAACTGAATAACAAAAAGGAAAACAAGTAATCATTTCGTGGATTATTCTTGTTACTTTTGAAAATTTTTTGGCAGCGTTTTTAAGCATGTAGAAATAACGCAAACACGCATACACACACACACACACACACACACACACACACACACACACACACACACGTAAGAAAACATATTTAGTATTAAAACCAAAGCATTACGTTTCCGCCGGATATACAAATACTGTTTTTGGGGAAGAAGGCACTACAAGCAGCACGAACAAGTAAATTGCACTCACATGCATGCATGATTTGAGTACGAAAGCACAACAGAAGAAGTTTGAATTTAAAATTTGTTGTCGTCGTTTTTAATACAACAAGTGCACACTGCCAAAAATAATAAAATTAAATAATAATAAAAACTACGCATGAAGTAAAACGAAATACAAGTACAAACATTTTGATTATTATGCTCTGGCCTGTGTGAAATGAAATTAAAATTTTTCTGCTCTTGCGTAAAAGTTCATCATCATCATCATCATGATCTAGAGGTTGTTGGCCACTTCAGGAAACGCATTATTGGAAACTTTTGAAAACAGATTTATAGAAAATTTTAACTGCAAAACATGTCTGTGGGTAAGTTTTCTAATTTATTTTTAATTAATTTTATAAAAAATTTACCTGCCATTATTATTACGTATTTGGTTTTATTAAATTATTTTTAATAAATATTTTAATATCAAGTTTTATTTATAAGTTATTTTTTAATTAAATTTAATACAGTTAGTCCATTCAAAATGTCTAGAGTATTTATTACCAATTTTCGCTTCCTAATATGAGAAAACTATTAAATTAAATTGAACTGCATTGGAGAGGCACGTTCATAGTGAATGCAAAATCTCCTACGTCGCTGTACGTAGAAGCAGCTAATTTTAATTTATTTAACTTCTTTATTAGCTTTAACTTCTTTATCATGATCCATCGATCATGTCATCTTGACAATTTGCCTAATTAAATGCAATTATATTAGCCATTTCTGAAAAGGTCTGCTTTGAAATGCATTCCGCTTCGTATTCCAGATTTGCAGAAAATTTCTTTTTTTTTTTTACATTCAAAATGACTTGAGAAACTTCATTAATTATTTTGCGAGAGCAAGAATTTTCCTAAAAGGTTAACTGAAAGTTTTTTTTAGGGAAGTATTAGAATTTTTTGCCCATTTGAAATAAATTTGATATGCATAAATGATCCGAAGATAAATTAATTATTTATGTACCAGAAGATAATTATGGAAAGCTAATAAAACACTCGGTATACGAATCGAATTCACTAAATATTTTATATTTATATTTTTTATAATTTAAAAAAAATACTTTTTGCTTTTTAGCCACAATTATTTGATGTGAGTATTTTTTCTTGAAAAACGGAAGTAAAATATATTTTTGCATCCTTAAATCGTATTTTAAGCGAATACGATACATTCTATTGAAAATAAATTATTGCCATTATAATAAGTCAAAAAATGTATATAGATGTGTGAATTTAGTTAATATTCACTCAGCCAGTAATTTGTTATGTTCGCAGGAGCAAAACCAGTCACACTGAGATCGATTGATGCATATTAAAAATGATATTAACACACAGAACTGCATAGAGTAGTGAAAAAATCATCGCTCGGAAAATAAATGGAAAGAAACCGAGTTGTGTTACGAATTAAATCAATTCCATTACATATTCTCAGGTTTTTCATTTGCAGTCCCCATTAAGGTCCAGTCGACTAATGATTCATGATATCAAATAAAGTGAGTGTGCCTTGAAACACTTTGACGCGTGCTCGGGAAGCAAAAACAAATAACCCTCGTATGGCTGTATGCCATTTTGAAGCGTAAATCGGTGTATTAAATTTACTCGCAAAGTTCCTTAATTACAAAATTTTTCGATTGATTTAATTTTAATAAGAAGAATACTATATAAATTAAAATTCTATGGAAATACTATCTGCAGCTTGTAGCTCGCATATATTTTTTTTTGCTCATCAATAATTCATTCATTCATAATTGTCATGTTCTCAATTGCTTGAGTGCGAGTTTATTTTGATATTTTTAATTCTATACTTTTGTTTACGATTTAATATTGAAAAGAATGTTTTTAATTGTCGTCATTTGTTTACATTGATTACATGTTTGTAATTTTAAAACACAATTAAATAATTAATTAATTGTTAAAAAAGCAAAGTAAAATATTTATTAAATGAATGCATAAAAAATAATAATCGTATGCGACTATTTAAGAGAGAAATAACTTATTGTTAGTTATTACGTCATTCTGTATCCTTGAAGGATTCATATAGAAGTTTATGAAAGATATACAAATAAATCAATTAATTGATCACACCAAGTACTTGAGATTGTATATTTTTGTTGGCAGAGTTTTTATGGGCTGTTACTTAGCCCGCAAAGGCCGTTAGAGCCGTATAGTTGCAGACCTTCTCCAGGTGTAATTGCAGTAGCGATTATTGCTTTAAAGCTAATTGGATCGTCCTTCTTTCTCTCTGCTCTGTGAAAAGGTTAATTTAACATGGAAGGTTTTAAAGAGCGTATAGTATTCGCATTTCATTTTCTTTGCTATTTCATTGGTGTTACTCTAATTTAGTTATTCGGCGAAACGCGTGCTAAATAACGAGTTATAAGCTAGAATGGACATAAATACGCGCATATACACATACATACATACATTGATGTAACTCTATTCGCATTTGCTACATCGCATATATATATGTTATAATACACAAACTCCCACAATAAAGAAATATTTTAAATACGAGACCTGTTCATTCTCCATGTTTAATTTTAAATGCTTTTTTTAAGTTTTTTTTTTACATTTTTTTTTGTTTTTTTTTTTTAGTTTTACCTCAAAGAAAAAACTAATTTAAACCCTGCAATTCGAGCAGCTTCAATAACAAGAATAACACATCTGTTGAACAGATTTTAATGGAAACAATTTAAAAGAAGCAACGAGACTGAATGATGTTTTTTTTTTGGTTTTTTGTTTTTGTGTGTTTGTTAAAATAATAAATGTTGATTGCTCGCATTTTCATAAAACACACTCTCACACAATCACTGACTGAGCAGTATGCAATATGCAGCATGCAGCATGCAACACCATTTAGTATTCGCATTTTCAAAATTTAAAGAATGAAATTGAAAAACTCCCCTCATTTTAGTTTTTCGTTTCATTTACAAAAAAAAAAAAAAAAAAAAAAAAAAAAAAACAGACGAAAATTTAAAACAACATTTTTTAATATTAACATTCTGTTTTTATAACCCACACGTATAAAAATCTAAATTTATAGCGGGAGTTTTACAGCACAGCCAGACAGATCGACAGCCAACTAGGGCGTTCGAAGCCACAAAATATTTACAAAGATCGTTTATACGAGCATAAAAGTACGCATTCGTTTCGCGATTGCTTGAGGATAAGTGTAAAAGCACGAGCGCATGTGCATTGCTGTCATGCTGCGACAGCCTTTGCACAGGTGCACAAGATGAGAATGTAAGATGCACATGTGAGTGTGCAATGGATTCCTATCGGCAAATATCTGACGAAAGAAGTTTATGGAATCTTCTCCTATTCTCCAACTTTACTTGAAACTTATTATTTGTATTTGTATTTAGTTAAAACTGACTATTCTTATTCACAAGGCAAACCCCACACTTAATGCGTCCTTTTGAAAACAGTAAACAGTTTACGAAATTTTTCGCCACGTTAAACGAGGCACCAATATAGAACATATTTATTTATCTATTTACCAAATATTACAATTATATGAATATAATTGCAATATGTATAGAAGCACTGGCTACTGAGGCCTTTGGCTTCTGGCTCTCCGGGGAATTGTACCCCTGACACCTGTGTAACAGGCGGGTATACTAACCATTATACCATCGAGGGGCATAGAATATATATTTTGAACCAATCCACTAATTTTTGCGTGATGTCTGGTCTGAGAGAAAAGAATTCTAAATTCCCTTTATTCTCGAAGGTATTTACAACCAATTTAATAAAAATATTTTACATGCAGGCACAGTGCAGGGTGTAAAACAGTCGAATGTTGCCCCCGCATGTTACATGTGTAGACATTAATTTTAATGAAATTTTAAGGGAATTTTCTCGCAGCTACTGCAAGAAATTTAAATAATTTTAAGTTTCAAATTTCTAATTATCACACGAAGCTAAAAAACTATACTGACTCCAATTTATTTAAAGGCTGTCACAATTGTTAAACAAGCATTCAACAGGTCGCAATGTCAGATGCCAGGCGCTCGAATCCAGGGGAATTTTTTTTTTGTGGCTTAAAAATATAAGTTTTGAGTTTTTACACGCAGCCAGACATTTTAAAGAGGGATCTTCTTTCATTATTATTTTTAAATTTCATAAATTAGAATCATTTCTTGTAAAAACTATTTAAAGCTGTTATTAATGCTGATATTACCTGATCTTTACGACATCCGAGATATCTTAAAGATATCGGAGCATTCGCAGTTGCTACAAATTTAAATCGGAAATCATTTGTCACGGGAAATATGAAAAATTCTGCGATCCAATTTGTTTTTGCATTACACTTTCTCGTCCGTATACTCGTATTGTGATGTGCTGATGCTTGGAGGCAACCGCAAGCAGCTTGAAGAATTTGTGGCAGCCATCGAAAGATGTTCCTCTATTATTGTTACTCAGAAATTCCCAACCGAAATATGGGCACTTGGTTACAAAAAAGAGTATATTGCACACAATTAATTGGCCACGGACTTACACGTATGAAATAGTAAAACATTTAAAATCAAATAAAAATCTAAAATCAAAACACTAATTTTAAAACAATTTAATAAGCCAAGTGTGGCATGAGCAGCATAAAATTCTTAATACACATTTCCTGTGATGTCTCCATGAATGTGTAACACTTTTTATAGTGACCCACACTCACATGTATGAGTAGCCCACACGTAGACACCGCGAAAAAATATGCTGCAATTTATAATTGTCAACGAGAGCAGCAAAAGTGCATACGTGCATACAGATGCATTTTTGTATGACCACAATAATTATTAGTTCGCCCTGTTATACGAATTGCCAGTTTTAAGTTAGACTGTATTCCCAAAATCCCCTAAATACGTATTATAAATAGCACATAACTATTAACAAGGATAAATTTGTAAAAGTTTTTTTTTTGTTTATTACCGATCATAAGAACTTTTCACTTCAAACTGCCAGACGTGGTTTGCGATCTTATTATTTAAGAAAGCCAACAGCAGCCCCAATATTGAATATCGAGAGAAATCGTTTTATGCAAAAAGTGTGCCCTAAAAACCCACTGAGGATTGACACAAAATTTTAATACTTAAATGGGTAAATAGCCCAAATGCCACCGTTGCAGCCATGGCGGATAATTCAGAGTATGGACTCACTCTTCTCCCTCAATACTGATACATGAAAGAAACGAAATCGTCAGTTTTTTTTTTTAAAAAACGAACTGCGCTCTGTGAGGGCGTGATTTGTTGTAAATAAAGTTGTTGTCGTCCAAAGTTGCCCCAATCTTTTACATTCATTTCTTCACCTCAATACTGAATACAGTATAATCTCGATTCTTCGGGCACTTGCAAATCCTGACAACGCGATAAACCGTACGCTTAATTTGTTGCCAATAAGCACTCTATAATCCGGATACCATCATTTTTTCTACGTCAATTATTCGAACAGCACTTATAACTTTCGCCTTGGCAATTAAAATTAATTATCGTAAAACATTTTAATTAGATATTTTATCAAGTTCGGAAAATCTCGTAGATGTTCTTAAAACTTTTACATTAAAAAACGTTTCCTTTTCGATTTGCAATTCTTGGGATAAAGTTGGGTCAAATATTCTTAAAAAGTACTTTAATTAAATTCTTTATGAAGACAAGTGGGACACAGACGATGAAGTCCGTCTAGGAAGACTGACACACAGCGATGCCGCCGCAGTAATTTATTTATTTGTTGATTTAACATTTGACAATTATAATGCTACTGATGTTGAATGATGAAGTTGAAAGTAATGATGATGAGACGGAAGAAGATGATGAGGTTGAATCATTTATTAAAGAATATTGTGATAATATTCCAAAAACACAGTATTCTCAAGCCATATCCGCTTTTAATACCTGTATAAAGTATTGCGAAGAGCAGGAACTTCCTGCTGGCGATAAAAAGCAAAACGATACTAAACATCGACAGATGAAAATATCAAACTATTTGAAATTTACTCATATGTAAATTACATTTATTTTAAAATTATTTTCTTGTAAATAAAAATAAGTTTGCTATACACAGTACATACATATATATTTACAAAAGAATACTTTAATTTTTCTCTTGTTTCGGAAATTCGGACATTTTGATATTTCGTATACCACTTGGTTTTTATTTGTCCGGACTATCGAGATTATACTGTATAAATTTAGAAAAGGAGCGTAATGTTATTATTTACCTAAGCCCCTCGATGGTATAGTGGTTAGTATACCCGCCTGTTGCGCAGGTGTCAGGGGTTTAATTCCCCGGGGAGCCAGAAGCCAAAGGGCCCAGTAGCCAGTGCTTCTATATATATTGCAATTATATTCATATAATTGTAATATTTGGTAAATAAATTAATAAATATTATTTATCTAAACGAATTTAGTGAATATGCGAATTATTATTTTACTTTTTTTTTGCAAGAAAGCCTCTTGCGATTTTCTTCTTTTTCTTCTCTCTACTCCCAGAAGGATTACAGGCTGGAGAGTGGAAACATTAATTTTTTGCATTATATAATAATTTTCCTATTTGAAAAATTTTACACGTAATTTCGAAAGTATTCCCAAAATTCCCTAAAAATGTGTTACAAATAGCACAAAACTATTGACAATGATAAACTGTAAACTGAATTCAATTTCCAATCATCTTAATAATAAAATAATAGATGAATGAAGAGAAGCAGAAATTTCGGTACTATAAAAGCACCGCATTTGCCTGAAGACTCTGACAGTTTTCTGACAGTAGTCACTAGCAAGCAAGAGCCGAATTTGAATGTGAACCTCAACATATTCCCGTATGTACGAGGCTCCTTTGAGAAAAAAATATGGGGAAAATTATAACCTGCGGCAATACGGCCTACTGTTTCGGAAAGAAGAGATTGGAAGAGATTGCGAAAGAGCTTAGCTTATATTTAGAATCGAACTTTAACAATTTCTTGTGTGTACGTGGACCATACTCCGATAGGGCACCATGTGACGTCTACGTAATAGCTAGCGAAAATAATGTGTGCCATCCTTCATTCACATAAACTTTATATTGTCCACCTTTTTAAGTTTATGATTTGCATGTATGCGTACAACAATTTAAAATACTTGAACAGATGCACATGTTCCAGTCACCAGCAGTATGCGGTTAAATATTGTGCAATTTCTAAACAGAAAACAATTAAAATGAAAAAAAAAACAATAAAAAGTGATTTGAAACTTGTGTGTGCTCGTTGCGCTTTCCGTGGCACAGAAATTTTCTATTTATAGTTGGAAGCTATGAAAAATATCATTTAGAATTATAACCAAGCTGATGAGCTGATAATTCACAGAAAATCTGCAATTGATTTTAGCAGTAATCGGATCAGATGGCCACCGGCTTTTCCCATTATTTTTTCCATTTCAAACGGTCATGCTTGATTTACGACAATCTCGCGGGTGGTGCTCATCTCAAATACAATTTTCCAAGTGAAATCAGAAGTTTAAAATGAAATACGCATTTTAATTAATACGTACTTTCACGTCGGCGTTAGTGGCCGTTCCCTCTAGATAATAAAATTTCAGTAACAACTATTGGATACTATTGATAAGGATACATTTTCAAAGTGAAATAAATGAAGTTGTGACAATTAAATAATGTTAACGAAAACAATTCATGAAAGCGACACTTTGAAACACAATCTGCTGTCACACCAAGTTATTCGTGCCAGAACAAAAATTGTTGAGCCTAATGAGGCAATATGTTGAGGTCAACCCATTAAATAGGAACAATTAAGAAATGACAAAAAATAATGAGTAGGGGATCCGCAAGTAGTACACATTCCTCGGAAAGCCAGCACACATTTACAATGAATAAGGATTATCTAAAGGCACACTAGCAATTTCCCAGAACGATAAACAATTTATCATTTCTCCATTCAAAAGTGTTTGTGCCAAATTCGCTAGATATTGGAGACTGTCTACCAGTGAGACAGTGAGCGCACAACTTCGTTTTAATATACGAGTATTTTATTTGAGTATTTCTTTTGGGAAGCAAAGAAGAGATTCTAATTTCAAATGCAATTAGTAGAAATGGGCATGTAATAAATAATAAACCTTAAACAGAATTTACAAGACTGTTCAAAATGCAAGTGGCTTGCATGTAAGCGGCGTCCCTCTCTTCCCCTAATAATGAGATGGTACCGAGAACTGTAGGAATACGCCAATTAAGTGACAATTCAAAATAGCAAAAAAGAAAAAAAAATATGTGCATCGAACAAACCAAAAATTTTCTTAATTGATCAACTTTTGAAGTGTGTGTGTGTGTGTGTGTGTGTAGTGGTGTGTGGCGAATTATTTTTCTTACAATTTTATAATTCACAATAAGCATTATTTGCAGAAAATTAGTTCTAAAAAGAGTAAATAATTTTCTGGGGCCGGCAGGAGGGCGAAACACGTACATAAAATACCTTTTGCTGGAATGCAGATAAGGAAGTAAAGCTGCATGTGGTGGTGGAGAGGAGGCAGGTGGTAAAGGTGCATAAAGCAATGTTTCAAGCTCTCTCTCGTTATTAACTATTTCTACTTCGCCGATGAAATACTGCGGCGAAGAATAGCGGCGGTAGAGAATGTGTCTGCTCAAATGCAAATCATTAACGATATTGATTGCTTGCTAGGAACCATTAAATGACCACTGACTAGGCCTTCATCCCAACAAAAATTAGAACTTGATACGTTAAAGCACTTGAAATAAATTTACGACTTTAGTAAGGCATCCAACGATGAGTTGTGTCTCTTCTTTTTTTTGCCTTTTTCAGTGCATTTTGGCGAAAAAGTTTTGTGTCCCAAATGATTGCGTAATTTAATTAAATTTTCTTTAATTTCACCTACTTGACGTTTTATGAGTTGAAATATGTCAATGCATCATGTTGCATACTTTTCAAGTTATTAACTAGTTCAGCTAAAGCGACGTATACTTTACTGGAAATACTTTTTGGAAAAACAATCGTCTATTATAGAAAGTTCTTGTGGGAAACAGCAACCTTGTACGAGAATACGAGGGCCGTTTACAGGTTGCTTCTTGATTGATGTACGAATTAAAAAATGATATTCTTGTGCTCTGGATTGAAAGTATGTATTATTAGGCGTGCATCACTCGTATTGTAAGATTTTGCTTCTGGTGGGACGTTTGTTATCTTTTAAAATAAAATAAATAACGCATTAATTCACTAGTTTGCTTTGTGTCAGCCCTAATCAACAATAATTGTAACAGTAATAATAATTTGTTCGAGTATGTTGTTGTGGGATCCGTCCTTTGCCAGTGGAGCATTCAATTTATTATCGCTTGTTTTTTTATACTTGAGTTGCTTTTGTACCCACGATATTTATGGGAAAGCGCCATGCAAGCCGCACTCAACCAACCCAGCGCTCATAATTCGCTATTTATATGCTGTCCAATCGAATAAAACGCTGGAATACAAAATTACATGCGTAAATATCATTTTAGAATTATTCCACGAGTTGATGCAATTTTATGCGACATGAAAGGGATGTTTTGAACGTGATTTGAACTGCAGCAGGCAAATGGTGAAAGTATAAATTACACATCAATCCTACACATGTATGCCCACTAAAGTAGAGGCATTGATTAGTACTCCCATAGAAATGAAAACGAACGTTTTACTTGAAGTTGTTTTGTCGGACATTAAGAGTTTGTCAACTCGTATATCTCTTTTTGCTTGAGGTCACTCATCAATTTGTTTCACTTCACACGAGGGTGTGTGTTTTGTGCGCTTCAGTCCCAAGATTTAAGTGCATAAATAATGTGGAGTTATTTGTTAGCATAACGTGTGGGTATATTCCGCACAGCACAAGTGTTTCTTCATTTGATAATTACAATAGGATTTTAAAAATAAACTTTCCGAATAAAATCCTTCCGAAACAAAAGATACTTAAGCGAGCGCTCCGCAACAAGTGTGGTGCACAAAGCCTTTGAGGGTTACAAGTCCTAAAGTCAAATAGTTCTGTTGTGGACGCTTCGTTGTATTGTATTCAAAATAAAGTTACAGAAGATGCATTGTTGCATGCAACAAATACAATCTGTGCTGTACAGCGAAAATTTGAACTATTGAACTGTTTTACTTAATACAGCAAACGAAATTTAAAATTTAAATTTAACTTAAATTTATTAATTGTTAATTAAATTTCCTAAAACTTAATGACGCGTGCTGCTTAACTGGACAAATAGAAGCGAAAATTTCTGGCATCATAAAATACGAGCTGCAAGTGCTTTCAAGTGCACTTGGTTTCTATTAAATTTGTTTTATGTGGCAACAAAAGCACATAAACACACACACTTGTGGAAAATTAAGTTATCAAAATAATCATATTTCCAGAAATTTTCCGCCACTCTCCTTCTGTAAAACGGTTCGGTTTAATGTAACCTGATGCTGTTTCTGAAAGCATCTTGTTTTCCATAATTTAATTAAATTTTCTTTCATTTCTCCCATTTCAAGTTGTGTGGGGTTGGTTGGAAAGTGTATATGCATCATATTGCATATTTCATGTAATTAAAGGGGTTGAGTTGGAATTTTTAATAAATTTACATTTAGAATTTAGACATTTCATGCAGTCATAAATGTTATGAACAATTTTTCATTTGTGTTATAAAAATGTGCATACAACACATGAAACCGATTTGTCTATCAGTTTTCACATTGAATTATTTGAATTTAATAATTGTTCTGATTCTGATCATTTGAGTATATTCGTAACGAATTACCAATTAATTCAATTTGTAAGTTTTTCCTGCATTTCTATTTAAAATTAAATGCAGGCAGGTCTTTGCTATGGTTGTGCATGTTTGATAGAAGTTTCAATGTAGAACTTACACTACGTAGGCTAGTGTATGGGGCATCGCAAAGGAGCATAAATGTAAACTTATAAAGCAAGTGGGAAATCTTCAGGGCCTTCGTCAGAAGGGGAAACACTTACGGAAGCGGTGCCCCAATATGATAGCCAAATGAGTTTATAACCTTAAATTTGCACACCCTGTATACGAACACATACAGATGCATGCACGAGTATGTGTGTATGAGTATAATAAATTGTGCAATTAATATTTCTCATCTGTCAGGTGTTTGAAAATGTAATTCCTGCGAAATCATAACAAGTGAAAACGTGTTCAAAATAAATGTGTCAAGATCTTCCTGCAGGTAATCAAGTTTGTGTTATAAAACAATTTAAAATGTGCACTGAATTTCAAGTAATTTTTAGTAAAGTTTTTTTATTAAGAAGGGCAATTGAAACTGCATGCCATTCAGAATAATGATTGCACTACTACTGATCACTGAAGTTGGCCAATAAGGAATCGTATATATTTTAATTAACGGAAATGTTTGTGATTGTAAATTGTAATGGAATTTTGGATTTTATATTAAAAGCCTTTCCTTTAGTTTATGATATTTAATTCTAGTTTATTTTTTTTTTAAATCGGAGGTAATTGCAATGCTAGAAAGGCGCAAAGAATTTTAAGTGCAATCCTGAAAGACAGGTAGTAAAATAAATATATTTCACACATTGGCCAATTCATGTTGTTTGCCTGTTATGGCTGCAACCATCACACAAATTTCATGACGATAATGATCACAATGAAATTGAAAATGTTTCTTTCTCCTCCAACCAGCACACCAAAAAAAAAGTGTGTTCTTTGCTTCGCTTCAGCCTTAAAGGCGACAGACAGGAAGGCAGAAATCTAATAAAATTCAAAAAGGGACTACAAAAATTTATTACATCTTCCAACAAGCGCTGAGTGTATTTAATTCTATTTTTATTTCAAAATTTTACGCAATTTTACAATGCCAGTCTTGTAGGCTGGGCATTTCCGTACAATGTTCTCGTTAATTGCAAGATGCACCCGCTAGAACCGAACATCTCATCACACAGTGCACATGTATTGAGAATAAAATTGTAGACATTCCAAAGGAGAAACAAACAAGCAGAAATCGGTGCATGAATATAGAATTCCGATTAAGTTGCAAAATTGTGTTAAATATGCATTTCATTTGATAAACGTAAAAATGAGTATTAAATATAAAATTCATAAGTAAAAATGAAATGTTTAATTGAAATTTATTTCACAGCACTTTCATTACAAATTCCATTATAAAAGATTAAGATTGAAATAAAAATATTGTTTATAGTGTTTTTACTAAACGACATTTCCGTTTTATTAACTTTTGAGTCATCTGGAAAGGAAATTCATACGGTGAGAAGAGGATTTGATAGTAAATCCTAAACTGTTCCAGCGGTACGAATATTTTTAAACTCATTAAGATTTTAAATTGGGAATTTTGATAATAAAACTTTTTGATAAGCCATAAAATACTTTGTATGGTTACAGAGGCGTCAGCTCTGCCTTCCGCTGTTTGTGTAAAAATAGTTTTTAGTGTTATTTGAATTTTATTGGTAATAAAAGATTATTTGTCGTAGCGAATGACTTTACAGCAGATAACGCTGATATAATTTCTGCGGCCGTCCTCTATATTCGGTCAATCACATACTTGCTTGCAATTAAACTGAAATATGTGAAAAAGACTTTATTTGAGTTGAGCCCTTTATTAGTGGTGCCTATCGGTTCCGAGCCAATAAACCCTTTGTTTAAATTTGCAAAATCTTGGTGCCGAGTCAATAAATACTTTGTTTAAATTTACAAAATCTTTTACTGATTTTTAATGTAATTTTTTTTTTTTTTTGATAATTATTTAAGCAATTTTGGTCCCGGTGGATTCTTATTATTTACCACTGTACTTTTTTAAAGATTACAAAATTTATAATTTTTGACCAACATTTAGTGAATGACAAATTTGGAAATAATTGCATTTGAAATTGTTCCTAATAATTCTCATTTGTTTATGAATATTTTTATATAAACAGACAAAGATTTTAACAAACATATTATACGATAAAATAAAAAATTAATAACAATTTTTGTTATTTTCAGTTTAAATGTAAACAAGAAAATCCATTGCAAATTCTAGAAAATAAGAAGGCAAGGAAATAAAAAAGGAATTAATTTCAGAAATCAAAAAAAAAAAAAAAAAATTTTAAATTGAATTCGGATAGCAGAGAAAGAAATCAAACAATTATACGTGCAGCACACAATTGATCGGGCCTACCCCTCCTTTACAGTAACAAGTCCAGCATTATCGTGAATAAAATGATCATAATTTATTCAAAACGTTCTCTTCCTGTACGTTTTTGTTACTGCAGTGCTGATCTTCACATTCTTCATGTTATTGATTAAGCCCAGTGCATGAACGCACATCTGCACGTTTAGGCTTCAGGCGATGGCTACTATGTTGCATTATATTACTTGTTTGTGTGGTGTGCTTATTGCTGTTCTTGCGGCAACTTGATTGCAACACAATGAAACTCGACGTTGTTTGTTGGCGTGTTTGTTAGTTTTCCATATTGTTAATTTGTTGCATTTGATATTTGAAAAGGAGAGAACACTGATGAAAGCAATTTTAGTAAGCGCAGCTATTTATTTATATTTTATAGTTTGTTTTCCTTTTCCTTATTGTTCTTTGTGGCACACGTGATATTACCAAGTTATTTAATTTTCCCTTATGTTTTATTGTTATTTTCTTTCCTTTGTCTTTTCTTCTTTTTGTTTATCAACAATAGTAATAAAAATAATCGTTTAGGAAAGTTGTAGTTTAAGCCACACTTTTGTTTACGTTACGCTGATGTAACGATGTTTCAACGAATATGTTTCCTTCTTCCATCAAGCACGTGAAAGACATGCGCAACGCACCCGTATGGCTTTTACGAATGAGAAACGGATCGTGATTTAAGCAATATATGATATTGTATCTGCGCATGTGTGCATGCGCAAACTGCTTTTGAAAAATGTTATTGAAAGCAGCTAAAATATACCCGTACATATTGGATTTGTAATTGTTATTTTTTTTTGACTTAATTAGAACAAAAGAAACCCCTCGCCATGCATATTTTTCCGGGGTTAAAAAATAACATTAACAGAGTTAGTGAAGTTGTGTGTTCAATTTACAGATTTTCATACGAGTACATACTCTTAAGACTAATCAGATTTCTTTTAACTAATTAATTTTCCTTAATTTAAAATATGGATTTTCGTTCTGCAATTGCATTTTGAAATTATTCAATAATCGCGAGACAGCATGCTAGCCCGCAGGCCTTCAAGCTTCTCCATACTATTCTAGAACTGACATTATTTGCCTCATGTACTCTTGTACTTTGTGCGGAAAATAATTTTATCTCTTAGATTAAATATTAAGCTGAAGAGAGAAATGAAAAAACAAGAATTCCTATTAGAGATTTATCGTCAACTTTGTCAATATTGGCTGGGCAATATAGTTTTTTGTAATTATTATCGTTTACTCTGGATTAGCCAGTACAATTAGTGCAAATAAAGTGTCATTAAGGATCTGTAAAATAGTATTTACAAAAATACATAATTCTTAATTCGTTATGAAATTAATATCGATAATACAAAGTTGCTATGCTGTGCAGCACGGTGTAATTGTTATATGTAATAAGCTTTAATTATTCAGGTGAAAAAAGATCAGAAAAGCGTCAAAACGACAAGTTATTGCATGCCAAAACCTGAGTCACGCGAGACAATTTTGATGTCATCCACAATTTAGGACTCATTTTTAAAATAGAAAAATATTATTTTAAATTTATATAAATTAGATTTCTACGGAATGTGATTGTGTTAATAAAATAATAAAACAGTTTTTATAATTCCTTAAAAATGATAATAGTTTGGCAAAATATTTTTTTATTAATAATGAATTAAAAAATTTCAGAAATATTTGTAAATTCTTGTCGAGGTAAAGAAGACTTAAGCTGGGAATTTTCTCTTAATGTAACGAGAAGTTTCTTCAAAAATGTTTGGGAACTGTAATCTTTTTCAGGAGATGTCCTTTGCGCACGAAAATGTTTTCGGCCATTTCTTTTAATAGCCGGAGTGCAAATATTTCCAATTCAAAAATACAAAATATTTAATAATAATGAATTTAATATAAATATTCTGGATTGAATTAAAAATGTTCATCTCTTTGGATAACCAAAGACTAGTCCGTCTAAAATGACAAACTCTTTACACTTTATAGATCCCTGTTGTTTTATTTCGTTTTAGAAGGAAGATTTATTTATAAATAAATTTTATTAAATATATATAATTAAATATATTTGAGGCAAAAATTCAAAAAGTCGAAAATTTCAAATTTATTTGAGAAAGGGAAAAATTATAGTAAAAGTCGTATAGAAGTACAAACAGTCTGGCACACAGTTAATCTCGCGTAAATTCACATGCTTCTAGGCAATGGTGTAGAAGCTTTGAAGTGCAAGTCATGTGCAAGTTTTTACTTATCACAGCAACTCCCACAACTCATACCTTTACTACGATAAACAAAAAATAAAGAGATTGTAATCATTATCTCTAATACGGACTGAATACCTTTTTAACTGTGAAGTAACTGTTAAAGTAATTTTTCAGGAATGGAATGCTAGTCGGTCTAATGATGCTAGGCCAATTTTTCTTCTGCAATTCAGGCATTCAATGGCATACATTTTCAACTGCCAAGCAGACCCGAAATATGGGCACTTTTCAGTGTTATTTCATATTAAAGTAATTTTTCAAGAATGGAATGCTAGTCGGTCTAATGATGTTAGCCCGGTTTTTCTGCTGCACTTCAGGCATTCAGTGGCATTCAAATCATATTCGATCACCGGAAAACACAATAAATAAATTTTCTCGATCGAAATTATTCAATCAGTTTACGATGGTTTATGGTTGTCAACCCTCTGCTGCACAGTCTGTGCTGGAGCCCTCATTAGCCATCCATGTGTTCAAGTGTTTAAGTTCAGCTGCAACACATAAGCAATCTTTTACCTTCTACTGTCTGAATGCATCATGCGTTAAATGCACTGTCGGATACAGATGCACATGCTTAGATTTTAATTATGACAATAAAAAATATTTGAATAACTTTTCGACGATTTATCCGGAAATGTGGCAACATACGACTGCCAAGCAAATTCTTGTGTCGCAGGTGAATTTGTTTACTGAGGGAAATGTTGTTTGTTTTTCTAATTCCAAATTCATATTTTATAAATATGAGGAATATTTTCTATTGAATGTAAATTTATATATTTTTTTTTTGTTTTTCTAAAGAACCATTAAAATGTCTCAAATAAAAATGCTTAAAATTATGAATTTTTTCAATTGCTGTAGGTGCCTCCTTATCCTTCGTTGCATGTAATATTATTTTAATGCTTTTCATTCTCTTTTAAATTTCTATACAAAAATAAGTAATAAAATGTAATAAGATATCAAGCAAAAGTGGAAATAACTAGACATTAGACAACTTTTGGTTGAAAGTTTTTGGGCAAAATGATGAAAACGGCAGGAAACATAAAAAATGTGAAATATGGCTGTGGCTTCAATAATGAAGTATTGATTTATTGACTAATTTTAAAGTATTAGAATGCAAATTTAATTACAAGAACACTTTACTAGCAAAAGTGGAAATGAAATGAATTGAAATGCTATGAAGCGCTTTATTCAGCTTTTCTTAACGAAAGCTAGATTTTCCGCATTAAAAAATCAATTTTCAGGACACGAGTTCCCTCAGTGGCTTTAATAGTTACAGTTGCATATATTTTACGGCCCAAAAGATAAGTCACAATACAATATTTTAGGTAAACGCAATATTTTGCGTTTACCTAAACTTGTGTTAGCCTAGCCGCAGCAGTAAAATAATTCTCGCGAACGAAATTAGTCTGTCAACGCAGACTGCGCAGACGTAGCAGAAAATAACAAATCACTTTGGATACGAAGAAGAAATGCGAATGAATATTGCCTTTGTAGGGTATGGTAATGGTTTATTTAGGGAAGCACCGCATTCCATTTTGAAATAATAGTTTAGTGTCTACAGATTTATGATACGCACTGTGCAAACAAATGTAATTAAAAAAAAAGAAGTACAACAAGACACTTAAACTTATTCCACTAAGGAATTAAACTGGTACCTATTGCAGGGCTGCCTAAGTACTTTTAGATATATTAGAAAATATTCACTGTGTAGGTGGGGTTTATTTTTAACGAAGGTATACCCAACTTAGGACTCACTTAACGGCTGCTCTTAAAAGATACTCATTTCTTATTTCACTTTTAAGTATTTTCTTTTTAATTCTATTTAAAATAGTCGATTTTTTAATTTTTGTTGCAGTTGGTTTTTAATTTGAGCGTTTTGGCACAGACACAATCATTTTCAAGATCATTTCGTAGACAAGAGCACACATATGGATACGAATACAGCAACTACAACAAGCATCCACTGTTGTATGAAAGTACTGCACTTTACTAAGTAAACGTTTGTTGGACTGAGTGTGAATCGGATTTACTTAGCTGTATGCATGTGTGTGCATTTTTAAGTGCTTGCACTTGCGATCTTTATATGCAAAGACAGCAGGCCATATTTTTTATTAATTTGTTTTCTGTTTTTTTTTTCTTTTAGTGGACGACCCTGTTAAGATTTTGTGAATGCGAGTACATGCAACATTCAAACACAAACTCTATTTTTTTTCTTTTATTGCACTGCTTCCAATTCATCGAGTTTGACTTCTTGAATAAAGTTTTTAATGTTTCCTTTTGTCTCCAAAATGAACTTTAAATTAATTAGTTTTTGGGCCTGAGCGCACAGGTGCATCGTAGTATGCAAATTAAATTTGATGCCAAGAAAATCTGTCAGGATCGTTTACTTTGCAATTTCATGTATGAGCTGCAATCCAATAATTTCTCTGCGAATCTGAAATAAAGAGTATGCGATTAAGGGTATCCACTGGAATGCTGTATGTTACTTAAAGGATCCATGCATGGCAACACCTACGGTGTATGTCACTATTTAAAGCTGCAGAGATCTGTGATTACAGTATAGACGGGAAATACTGTTTCAAAGTATTAAAAATGTGAAATTGAATTTGGTTTTAATCGGAAAGAATTAGAAATCAGAAAATATTTCACATGATCACAGAGAATCTTTTGATTTATTTCCAGCAAAGATAACCCACTTTTTTCTAAGCCGCTTTGGGTTCCAGCAACTTTTTAATCAATTAAAATATAATAGAACTCTTTTATTAAACACTTTGTTGCTCACTTGCAGGGAGCGGCATTCAACGTTCACACAATTAAGTCGTTATAAATTATGCCCACATTTTAAGCTTGCTTTTGGTTAGTCTCTTCCATTTTCCAGCCAACTAATTTAAGACACCCGCTTTTCAAAAAAAAACTTTTAAATTTTAAATTGGATTGTAGAAACAACTACACTGCAGCAGCCAATTTTATATCGCAAAAAAAAAAAAATCTGGTGCATAAAATCAGATAATAATTTTAACAAATTGCCTGAATGTTTATGTAGAGTGTGGGAAACTATTAAGGAAGTCACACCACACCAATTCAACGTCATATAAAAGGCTTAAAAACAAAAATTATTAAAAATATCCAACAATAAACACAAAAATTAAATTAATTTTATTTAACGGCAGGTGTTCGAACTATAATAATGATGAAATGTTAAATTATAAATAATGTTAAATTATAAATAAGAAATGCCGCGACGAAAAATTATAGAAATTATAAAAAACATAAACAAAAGTATTTACTTTAAGACCAAAAAAAGGATAATAAGATAAGAGCCTGTTTAAGAATTCTGAAGAAGTTAATGTGGAAATCTCCACATACGAGTACAAGTTATGACAAAAATACAAATTATTTAATACAAATAAACCATTGAAACCACCACTTAATTCACTGGCAGAAGGTGAAGGAGGTGGTTTGGTTTGTGGGAAATACAAAATGGTCATTTCAGGGGCAGTAAACAGAACTTAAGCAGCAACAAGGAAAAAGGTCAAGACTTATTTTATTAATATGCTGACAGCGACTTGAAAAGTCAGGTAACAAACGTTCAAAAGCGGGGGAAATTGTGTCTTGTTTAGAAAACATATTTAATACTGCTGGGAAAACTCTTACCTAAGCACTCAATGAGCAGAAGTGTGGGTGCAATGTGTTCACCGGCCTGTTCAATATGCAGAGCAAGACGGACGTATTCCTACAGGACTGGGCAAACCGTGAGCCAGGCATAAAGTGCTTAAGACGAGTTTCTAAACAAGAAGCGCTTGAGAAGGAATAACATAAATCTCAGTTCATAAATAACATACACTGCTGGAAATTTAATAATGGGTAATAATGGCATAAGTATTTTAAAAATGTTTAAAAAATATTTTGCAGTATATATTAATGAGTTTTTGGATGATTTTCATAAACGCTTCAAGTCCAGGAAAAAATATTTTATCATTAATATGAATATTAAATAATAATTAGTAAAATAACGTTACGCGAAAAGAACAAGATATTTTTTTATAAAACGTGATTAACTTTTACTTGTAGTATAATTTATTTAAAACTGTAAATAAAATATTCTTTATTAAAAAGGAAACTTTAATTTAAAAAATAATTTTCCCTTTCATACATATTATAAATTTACAAAAACATTTCGAACCAGCCAATTATGCCAACTTTCTGTAAACTACTTTTCTTTTAATGTTCCAGCTTATAGAAAAAACTTTTTGCATTATAAATGACTTATAGAAATTAAGAATTTCCAATGGAGGTAACATTTTTAAAAAACTACAAATTTTTTGGATGATTTTTTATATTTTTGCATTGAAAATCTAAAAGTTTCTTTATAAAAATTGTCTTTATTATAAGATATGGAATTTCTTATAAACACAAGTAATAAATTAGATTATTCTTTTAAAGCTCTACTCCGTGCATTAAAAATTATTCCTGCGGCGTTTAAATAATTGTTGAATTGATAAATTTCTCAAACTAGTTACTGCATTTTTTTTTTTAAATGCCTTTTTTGTCATTCCATTTTCAACACCTATAAACTGGTTTATGATATACTTTTTATTTCGTTGTGCCGTCATACGTATTAAAATTTTATATCCGTTTTGAATATGAGAAGAATAAACTAAAATATCCTGTTTTGTATATCAACGTACATACAAATTTTCACTTTGCCCTCTTATGAATTTTCCTCACTGTTAAGAGTACTACGCGGGTGTACGCACGCACTTTGTAAAACAATACACATTAATTGTATTTACTCATCGTTTCGTATGCACTCTCTCTGCAGGAATGGTAAAGTGCGAGCCAAATGTATAAGTGTAAGTGGGCATGGAGTCGTACTTACGATTCGTTGGTTTGATAATGGTTTTGAGAGGGTTTCTTATAGAAGAAGAACTTATAAAGGGAAAAATCAAAACAGCAAACGCAACTCAAACTGAAACAGATTTAAACAATAACAACGCACATTCCGTATAGATAAAAATACCATTCAAATTCAAACACACACAAATACTTGCACACATACATAGGGACGCCTACTAATAATACTTACATATATCTATATGTATGTTTATGTTGGTATGAATCTATGGATGTGTGTACTCGTATGTTTGGATATATTAAATTAAATAAGAAGCGTCTTCTTTGATTGTTTTATTGCTTTTATGTTGCCTTTTTGTTGTTGCTGCTGCTCTTTCATTTCTGTTCTTGCTATTGTTGTTGTTCAATAAGCATGTTGCACATGAGTTGTGGGTAGAAGTTTTAGAAAATTTTTTTGTATTCCGTTTTGAGATGTCAATGCAACAAGACGCATAACGGACTTACATACATGAAAATTTTTTGAATCGAAAACACGTTACTTTTAAAATTGTGAAAAAAACGCGCCAAAAACGTTTCGAAATTAATTTGTTTACATAAGAACATTGTGCTTCATCACATTTATAAACAATCACTGTTTTATTACATGAGATTCTCTATGTAAACGTATGTAAATAAATGGTGAAAGATTTGAATAAAGATTTCCAAAATACAATTTAAATTTGTCGTGGATTTTCTCTTTATATTCGAATTATAGCCAATTATTAATACACAAACCGCCAGCATGCTTAAGTCATTGCAATAATTAATAGACAAAAAACATATTCTTAAAAAAAGCAAAAAAACCCTCTAAAATTCAAAAAGAAAAGAAAATACGAGTATATGAATGAATTGTAAGCAAAAATTGTTCTCCTCGAAAGTCCAAGTATAATTTTTCCAAGTGGATTAAAAGCAATAAGCTGCAAAATGTTTGTCACAGTGGATAACACAACAAATACATTTTTCTCAGGTAAATAATTAAAAAAAAACATAAAAATCACACAATCATTAATTTATTCGTGCGCAAAAGCGCTACGTCGAGACGGTGAAAGTATAACGCAAATAATGAGATTTCGTAGATTCGCAAGCATATTAGGGGCGCATTAGTGAATACGAGAGCATGTATGGACTTATGTACATGCGTGTGTATATTTGCACCATTAATGCAAAGGATGTATTTTTAAAGGCCACTATTTGCGAGAGTCAGGTTTTAAATATTCTTAATCCAGTAATATTTACAGGCCTCTATAAAGCTTTAAAGGCGCCGAGGCCAAATAAACCATATTCTACATGAAATATCGGTAAATAAAAATTTAAAAAAAAATCTCATGGCGAGTGAATGCCATTTAAGAGAATTCTGAAGTAAACTATTATTCTTCGCTGGAAGCACTATACGCTAATTAATTTTTAAATTGTTAATGTTTAAGATATTTTCATATCACTGACGAATTTTCCTCCATAGTAACTTTTCAACAGAAGCAAAAAAAAAAAATTTAAAATTATTTACAAAAATTTATAACAAATATCGAGTTTTTAACCAAAAAAATTTTTTTTACAAATAATATATTTTTTTAACAAAAGTTTTTTTTTAGCAAAAATCACATTTTAATTAAAAGTTAATTTTTATATGCATTTATATATGCGTTATTAGTAGTAATTGATTTTTAACAATTCAAATTAATTGTTAAAATTAAATTAAATTATTTAAAATTTTTTAAATACGAATTCTTTAAAAGTTGGCTTTTTAACTGGAAAATACATTTTCATGTTTGAATTGCATATCTTTGGTGTTCATTCCTTTTAATTCACACCAAATAAGCTTGACATTGTATAAATTCGAAATTTTGTTTTGCTCAGTTTTGTAATGAAAAAATTATAAAAATTTTTTATTCTTCTGTTATACAGAGTATTAATTATTGGGTATTTTGAGCAAATCTAAATTGGTGACAGCCTGTTTGACCGATCTAAGTTAAGCAATATGGTAGCTATTAACTAATAAAATTTTTGTCCTTTTGAATTTATTGTCATGGCTGGATATAACAAATTTAAAAACATTTTCCATCCCTGACTCCATTACGTATTATTATTTGTGATGAAAATGCCATTTGAAGCTGAATTAAATGTCAATTCATCTAAAAGCACGAACTGACTATTTTACATTGTAATTATTTCTAATTAAATAACTTACAATTAAATGGGAGATTATGTCATTTTTTCCCCTCACAAATTTCAATGTGAAGTTACAAACAGAAGTGAACATTCATTCAAGCCTCTGCATTTATAGAATTCATAAACGAATGAATGAGTACACCACTAAATTAATAAATGCTGGAACACTGTCCGTACTTTCATTCGAATTAATATCAATTGTAGCAGAAAAAATTTTTAAGCGGGAGAGGAATGGACTGCAGTTGACTACAAAAGAAACATAGAGAAATACATAGACAACAACATAACTTTTCTATAGTTATTTCCGCTTCTTTTAAAAATATTTTTTGGACACATTTTTAACCGGAAGCTTTTATTATGTTCAAATCAAGATGAATACAATGAGCACAATTATGTGCGTGCATCCATACCGCGTGATGAGCATACACCAAATTGATTTTTATAGAAAGAGGGGAAACTAGTTAAGTGAGGTATTGGTGTATATATCAGGGTCCAGGAAAGCAATATGCTTCAAAAAAATTGATTTTATGTTTACTCTTTAAAATTATCCCAAATAGATGAGATTACATGTTTTTTTTTCATATTTTGTTTCTCTATTATTTTCAGATAATCCATACTATTTCTACAATGACCCCAAGTCGCCTCGAACGCCAGACTCGCAAACATCTACCAAAGGTTTCTCCATTTTTAAACGGCGCAATTCTAAAGGGGCCAGCCCCCGTCTGCCCATCCCAGAACAAACTCGTTTAATAAACTCTGCTAATTTAGATACTACAGCGTCGTTGACGCTGGGTAGTCCGCGGGCTAGTTTTGGTTTTACACATGTAAGTGCGAGTGTTTACATTACGTACATAAATAAATAAATATGTATTTATATATAGATGAAAAGTGAAGGGGTTTAGCAGCATAAGTTCCTACTAAAATTATCATAAATCAGATAATGGTGTAAAATAAAACTAATGAACTTCCTCTTGTTGTTTTGTTTATTTTTCTAATTCAGCAATCTTTTGAACTGCAACCATTGATGTCGCAGCCGCCAGCCGCACAATTGCAAACACAAATCACTGCTTCGTTACACCAAAGACGTCAACGTTCCTCTAATTCACATTCGGAAGCAATTCGCGATCGTTTAGGTTCCTGTAACGAAACATGCAATCATAACTTTGAACATGATGATGTTTTCCACAGCACCGCAACTTCGCCAAGGTAGATATCACATTCAGACACACCCGCAAACACATTTATATATATGTACATGCAAACATCAATATGCATGTTTAAGAAACAACCCCTTGATCTTTTAATGCAGCTGCCAATATCAGTTGTTACATGTTGTTGTTCTTTTACAAAAAGCTAATCGTGCAAAAATTATTAGCAGGAATGGAAAAAATAAAAACTTTTTAATGTGTTACTTTTTTTTTAAATTTATTTGCAGTAGCAAAATTCATCACACACTACCTTCAACTGCCACAAGACGTCATTCATTTGGCAATTGGCGTCAAGCAAGTGAACGTCATGGCTCTCATAAGAGCAGTGCTGGCACGTTAACAGCCACCGATGAAGTACCACAGATGATGGCTCCGCGACCTCCAGTTCTATCACCTAATAAATACAGGGGTGTCGCCCATAGACGAAGGGGTAAGTTTTACTTTTTATTTTTACTTAAAAATTCTGCCTACAATTACATAGAAAAAACCACACCTACACACCTGAATTCTACTTAACACACACCTGTAAGAATAAAACAATCTGCCGGAAAAATCTTAATCCGTTACAAAATATTCGTAACATCCCATAACCAATAATAAAATCATTAGTGGCAGACGCTCTAGCCTAACTTATTAATTCCTCACCACTTTTAAAATGTCATTAGTTTTTTCTATAAATTCAATACTGTCAATGTCAAAACTGCATTTAAATGTCACATTTATTTATATCAATTTCAACAACAAATTGCTAATTACAATTAGAATTACACTCTATCGCCAGTTGAGCAAACACGAATTCAATGAATGCTAAATTGTGTGAGAACGTTTTAGTTATTTTCTAAAGAAAGGACTTCAGCGGAAGTTTAACGGGATTTTGGGAGGAACAAGAGAATACCTACTGCTTTGGTTTTTCAATTTTTTGGGTGAGCCATTTTTCGGAAGGCGAAAAATTACCATCACTTAAAAGCGGTGTCTGTGGCATAAGCTTCAGAGTAGGCATCTTTGTTATTTTCCGAAGGAAAGAATGAAGGACGAACTCTGGTTTTCAGAGATGGCAATTTCTTCATATTACAGAAATGAAATAATAACTAATAATTCTAATATTATTTTTTAAATACTTGATAATTACATACACTTATATAAAGAGTGAAAAACAAAGCAAGAAAAATATAATGATCCTTACGAAGGGCGAGCGTTGACTAAAGTTACTTGGCAAACTTTTAAGTTGATTATTTGAAAAATCAATATCCTTCGTAGATTCAAACACCTTTTCTGATGTATAAAACATATACTTTGTTTCTCCGGCTACATTTAAAAATTATTTAGTAAAGAAAAATATTTTCTAATATGCATTCGCTTTTAAAGCAGTTGTGAAAAGCTTTTTTGAGCAATCCAATGCTAACCAGAAGTGTAATCAATTGAATTTTAAGGACTAGCAAATATGCTATTGCTTTTCGTTTAGACAATGAAATCAAAAATAAAATTTAAAAATTTTTAAATTATTAAAATTTATGATTAATAACAACGTATGAAAATGTAATTTGTTTACTTACTCGAGCCTACAGTAGGGTATTGAAGACAGGCAATTTGACATAAGTTAAATGGCATATGTTTGGATGCGCAAGCTAAAAACTAAGCACCGACGAAATTAACGTAACAATTGTATAGTCAACAGCTATTACATGCAACATGCTGCCAACAAGTGCTGTATGGCAAAAAGCAAAATAAAGTTAATAATTTCCTTTCATTTCGCTTATTGTTTTTTCTCCGCGATGACAACATTTTGATATTCGTTTGTCTGAATGCTTAACTACAGATAAGAGTGTATTAACAGCCAACAACAACAACAAAACGAGGAAAATTATAAAAACACTTGTTTAAATAATTGTATGTTTGAATACCAAAAGTGGCGCCTGTTGCTTGCTACTCGGAGCTACTTTAGTTTATTTTATGATACAAACGTGTTGAGCAACTGTGTCTTTTTGCACACAGATATAAACACATACAAACACAAAAGTATATTTTTTTTTTACAATATAAAAGATTTTAATTTCATTTTAATCAGCGAGACACAACAGCAAGTGTTAAGATTTATAAACTATTTCACTGTGTTCGTGGCAATTAAATATTCTCTGAAAGTCTTTAGCAAATGTAAAACAGTACAAACAGATAAACAGATAGACAAAGTTGTGTCATCAGATTTTAATCTTTATATTTATTGTGTCTTAAAAGCGTCAGAAAGGAACTGAACTGAGGTAATAAAACGCAACTGTATGTAACACTTAAAAACACAACTATATTTGAGATTTGCTTGTTGGAAAGATTGAAGCAACTAATTGAAAGGCTTTTCCAGTCATATTTTTATTAAGACGAACATTTCACTCAAAAGATAACATATCCGTTGTGCTCATTGTCACACAACTTGCGCAAAAATGTACAGTGGCATAGCTTATTTTCTCTAAGCCAACAAGATGTGTGTTAATGTAAAACCACGTAAAAATGATGTGATTTTTTTCAGTGGCCCCAAATATTTACTTGAGATTCTGTTTCGTATCCCCTCCTGAATTTATAGAAATATATCGTGCGAGCTTAAAAAGTATGCAACGAGACGAAAACTAACTAAAATTCCTCGCATTTTTCGAATATTTAAAAAAAAAACTTAATTTTTATTTCAGCACATTCTTGAAACCAACTTCAAATAAAAAAAAACAAAAACAGCAAAATTGGAAATCTTGTTTCGTGTTTCCCTATTTTTATATTGTTACTCTAAAATATCTATTAAGTTTTCATTTCTTACGAATTTGAACATTCAGTTAACAAAGTCAAAAATGTTTTCTGAAGAAATTTTGAGGAACTATAAACATTTGCAGTAAATAAAAAAAACGAAAAGGAAAGTGCATACAACGAAAACAATTGTCTGGTGAAATTCAGATGGGCAGATGTTCCTTGGAAAATTGAGCAGACAATAAACAATTAAAATTAACACAATTTCACTAGAACTCCATAAAAGTTAAAGCAAAACATAACACCTCACAAGACAAGTATGTATTTAAACCAAGCAAGCGCATGTTTTCTTGTTTGCTTTGTTGTTGTAGGAAATAAATGAACTTTTGCTCCGCATACTGAAGGAGTACGATCGATAAGTTTGTTAGGAACTTGTAATTTGTATTGGAAGTGATGATGTGTTCTTGAGATTCGTCTGTTTCAAAATGATTTTGTAAAACAATTATTTTGTGGCAGGTTTGAAGTGTCAACAGGCCACAACATTTTCTACTCACATACAGATGATTTACAATAAAAACAAGTCGTTTTAGTAGACCTGTAAAGAGTAGGTTAGATTGCAGCAAATGCTCTTTTCTTAATATTATTCTGCTTTAAAAAATAAATTGAATTACAAGGATGCCGTTTAGTTTCTCTGAAGTCTTTTTCGTATGTTTTTAATTTGCATTCTCACATGCATTTAATTGCATACATGAGGATTGGCATTCTCGAGCAATTTTGCTTGATGAATTTAACTGATTTTAAAGCAACACAGTGCAGTCTACCTATTACTACTCTTGATAGACAAACATATTCCAACTGAGTTTTCCCACTTCACTGAAAATAATATTATCCGAGAGACAAACAAGTAAATGATGTATGATCTGCCAGCACCTGCAATAACTCAGAAACTCTTTTCATGTTTTTTTTCTGTTGAATTCCACGGCACTACCATTCTGGAATTTGTATACTTAATGAAAAAAGAAAAATTACAAACATCAGTCCAAACTGCAAAACTGTACATGCCCAAGTACAAACAGAAGCAACTCATAAGGAAGTGTTTAAATTACAGTAAAAAGAAAATTTGTTTAAATTTTCCATTAAAATAAACATGCGTATGAAAACATTTTCATGCCACATGCACTTTTTTTCCATGCACTCGTATCTATGTATGTGTGCCTCTGCTCCCCCATCGCAACAGCAAAACTGCAATTGTATCAAGTTCATCATATTCTTTTCATTCATTTCAGCTGATGTCTATTGACAGCTTTTCGATGCATAATCAGTTTTTATGATTTCGAAATCGGAAAAGGGAAATGCAATTGTAAATTTAAAACACATGAGTTGCGCAAAAATATTTTGTGCTTTTATTGATTTATAGTTGCTGGCAAACGCAAAAAATAACATTTAAATGGCTTTGACAAATACGGTAACTTGCCAACAAGTATTTTACCAAATTCGTAGACCAAATATTTTTGATTGGCTATATGTACTCGCGTGTGTGTGTGTGTGTGTGTGTGTTTGTGAATCTCTTCATTTTATTCTTTTAATCAAACTGGCACGCGTTGCCACATTTATAAACAAATGTTGACTAAAAAAACCAACAAAAGAAAAAAAAAAATTAAAAGCTTCCGTGCCATTAACACGTTTTACGCAACGAATAAAGAAACGATTGACAACTAAAAGAAAAGAGTTTTGAAATATTTTTTAAATATGGTTTTAATTATACCCGTATGCCCTTTTTCTAATGGTTTCGAACTACAATTGTTGTGCATGTATGTGTTTTAATTGTTTATATTGCCATATTTGAATATCATTACATGTATTTATCGGAGTGGCGGTCAGCGGAAATGTTGTCAATTTGCCAAATGTTTGAAGTGACAGCCTTATTAATACGGTAGTATGAACATAATAAAAAGTTTAAATATAAAACAAAAGTGGCTGAAATGAATACAAAGGAAACGTTAAAAAGTTGCAAGTAAAAATAAAATTAATTTTTTTTTATACTCTTTCAAACTATATTTATTGCCTTAATTGATGACAAACAATCTGAGCTTTATTGATCCGTATAAATTCATTTGAATAATCTGACTCGACTTTAACTCCTAAATGCGGCCGTTCCAGTCAATCGCTTGTGAAATCATTTTTATTTACATACAATTTGACAATTGGATTATTACACTATTTCCAAACGGTCGCCAAACAAATCATCACCAACATTCATCATGCAACGTTCACTTGTACTACTTTGAAAGCTCTACTCACTGCAGGAGCCAAGCAGCTTTTCACATGGTCAAATCACACGTAGTATATAATAATCCATAGTCTGTTTTTATTTTTATTGTCAACTTATTTAAAAGTTTTTTTTTCTTCCAAGTTTCACTAATTCCACATCTGACTATTATTGACACTTTGATATTTTGTTTATGATAGAGACTACTCGTATTATTTGTATAGTTTCTTCCCTCTTTTTAATCATAAAATATATTTTTGACAGTTTAGTTGATTTGTTGAAAACTCGTTTCTTTTTCAATAAAACGTGAGCTTAATTTTAATAAAGCAACTGCTGAACTTGAACTTAAACTACAATTTAAAGTAAACAAAAAACAAAAACAAAAACAAAATATATTTACATGCTGAATATTCATATTGACACACACACACACAAACAGAGCCACACTCACACAATAAATGTGAAATAAATCCTTCATAGTATTTTTCTGCCACAAATTATGTTCTTGAAAAAAAAATTTTACAACTTATTATTTATATCAATGAAGACGAGACAATAAACTATTTCTGCGCTTAATTTCTTCATTTATAAAAACTATAAAGTCCTGAACAATAAATCATATAAATAATTTTAATGGACTTTAAGTCGCCAAATAAAATTTTGCCATACTTAAATTATAAAGCAAAAAAATACGAAAACGTGATTAAATTTATAGACTCTCTTGCAACTGATATTGTTAAATTTATTTCATTAACACATGTTTTTTATTGTTTAACAGTTTACTTTTATTTTTGGAACAGAAAAAGAAGAATAGAAGAGACGAGAGGAGAGGAGAAGAGAAAAAGGAAATTAAATATTTTATAGAATTCCAATTGTCTAACATTAGAAGCATTTCTGATGCACGTCAGGTGCGTTAACAAATTTTTTTTTTTAATGCTTTTAAAGGATTATACTTTTTTAGTTTCCATAAATATTTTTTCCTCGTTTCTTGAGAGTCTTTCTTAGCCGTATGGCAATTTTGCTTCGTATATTGGTTATGTTTGTCACGATTCAATGATTTAAGGATTAACATAGAATTTTCTACGTGCGCTAGAATTTTTTATGCCGTTGGCTATGCGTTGCTTGATTTTCTATCATACTTTTCTTTTTGTTATTAATTTTCGTATTTATGTTCATGTACTCGTATTTAAAGAACTGCATTAAAAATTATTCAAGAATTTTATAAATCAGAATTATTTTCTTTTTCACATTATATTCAACATATTGTGGCCATTGAAATATGCCGAAAAACTGGCTATGGGCTTTGTAAGACGAAATTTCTTTAGAATTTTACAGCACGACATACTGGACAAGGACTTGTACTTTTTAATATTATCGAGAGTCGGAATAATAAATTTATTTAATTGTCGTGGTTGTAAGTTTTGTAGTCCGGTATGCATAAAAACTAAAAACCTCAGGGTTTAAGTGACTTGTTGTACAAATTAAGCAGCGTAAAACTGCCATCAACAACAACGGAGGCCGGAGGTCATAACCTTTGTTAACTTTTTTAGTTATTTTTTTTTTAGGAAAGACAAGTTTTTGCAGCACGAAAATCTATGGTGTACTAATAAACTAAAGCTTCGATGATTTTATACGAATTGCTTTGTTCCGTTGAAGTATGACAAATTTTTAAAGCAAACGGAATCTTTGTGAACTTAAATGTCATTCAATTGATGTATTTTAAAGTGTGGAAAATAGAAGATTTCATAAAATCTAAGTTTATTTCATGTATCTTCAATTTATAAAGACGATTACATGAATGCTTTTCAAAAACTTGTACTCCTACTAGCTGACCTGGCTAACATTGTTTTGCCCTCAAATTTTATTCTTATTGAGAGTCTGGTTCCGTTGCAAAGTCGTGTTGGTTTGACATTTCAGAATTTCAAGGCAAAGTTAATAGTATAAAGAGCAATATACTAGCAGATAAAAAAAATCCGTTGGAAGGAACGGTTTAAACCAAATTTTGTGTGGAAAGAGGCATGAAAGGGGGCGTGGGGTGAGAAATGTTTATTTATAATTCGCCTGGGGTATATATATATAATGTATATACAATTTGAAGTAAATCTGTTTACAATTTGAATTAAAACTAAATGGGAGGAATTAGATAATTTTAAAAATGTGGGTGTGGTTGAAAAAAGTACCCTAATAATCTTGCCAGAGTCGCAGTTAAATGCTGTGAAAATTCCAGGAAGATCGTTCCAGTGCTTTGGTCTCCTATAAGATACAAATAAATAAATAAACAAAAGCACATTCCATTATATATATATATATATATATTTAAATTTCAATATTTTGCCAAACTTTGCTTTAGAGAACAACCTATTGCTTATAATAATAAAGAAGACACATACATATACATACATATATGTATATTCGATCGATTTTGCTTACAGTATGCAATGTTGATATCAGTATAGATGGGACTAAAGTTCATAACAGCAATCCAAATACGAAAATTTCATATTCAACAGTGGAGTTGGCAGATATTAAAAATTTTATAAAATTGTTCGACAATAACAGCGATGTAAATCATTTCGCAGGCTTTGTCAATAGTGCTATCGAAAATGCTCAAGAATGGCTGTGAACCTAAAATAATTTTTGCCACCATCGTGTATTAGAAGTGTAATTTCCGGAAAGTCCATGTTTGTTACTGTGCTTTTTCTATTTCAAAAATCACTTGGAAAAGTTAATAGTACGATGAAGTTAATTAGTAAAGCCAACCGACTTTTTTTCGCTTGACTTTTTCAGGCTTCTGCTGCACTTTCTTATAACAACATACATACATACATACATACATGCGTATTTCTACAACTAAATTCATTTTATTGCTTTAACTAGTTTTCAATCATAAATAAATATTACCGCTACTTCATTCCAAATTCGCCTAAATAAGCCTTTTAGTTAAAGACAATTCAAAATCGTTTGAGGCGTTTGCTTGCCATTATTGGCATTTCTTTGCAATATTTTTGTTTTCTGGTGCTGTAACGTTAATTATTATTTACTTTTACGTTCCAACTGTATAATTATTTTTACATTTTTAAATTTATTCAAGAGTATTGTAACGCGCCATATTTATTTGATAAACGGCGTCAATGCAGTGTGGTTACAGGGGCACATGCAAATGTTCATGCTCGAAGACTGTCATTTGCAACCTCGATCGCAGTCTTTCTCTCAGAATACCTTTATTTGCATTTCATTTTGATGCGCCTTTTATTTTTTTATAATGAAATTAACAACAACAACAAAAAATAACAACCAAGCAGCGAATAACTTATAAAAGCTTACCGAAGTGTAAAGTTTATTGGTGTTAGTGAAATTGCTTTTGCGTTTTTGTTTTGTAGTTTAATGAAACAACTTAAGCTGTCAAATCACGTAAAAAAGGAACAAAAACAAATTTATTAAAAATTATGCTCAACACACACACACACACACACTCCCCCACACATCGAAGGTTTGCTGTGACGTTTCTTATTTGAAACTTGCATGGATTTTATTTATTAAAATAAAATTATGAAAATGTTTTCTTTTTGATTTCACTTCAGCGCTCACCAACGTACTCTTTCAGTTTATTAATTTTATTATTTTATATTTTATTCTATTCTCAGAGTATCCATACGTGGATACACATACACACGCACGCACATGCAAGCGCAAATACGAAAAGTATGAGTGCAAGAAATGGCATGAGTTTGGCCGTATGCGCATGTGTGCGTGCTGATTGTAAGTTTCGTGGGTTAGAAGTTTTTCTGAAGTTTTTCAATTGTATTGGCCACAGAACCAAGCAGGATTGTTAATTGAGCAGTTGTGTGCGTTATTGCATGCAGTTTTGATAGTCTTTTAATTAAAAAGAAAATATTAACAACTGATACGTTCCCCAATTGGATGATTATAAAAATCGTATTATTTAAAAAATGTTTAAGCAATAAAACAAATAAACTGACATAATGAAAGTTAATTTTACGAAAATGTAGTTACAAATTTTAAAGTCGTTACCTTAAATCCATTTTTATTTTCTATAATATTTTGTGGTGGAAATTAATTGAACTCATTATAAAATCACTGTCTACAGAAGTGCCTTACAAAAACGTTTGAAATAAAAATCCTTTCTGCGCTTGTAATCACAGTGTTTAGTATTTAAAAAACTAAATATGGTTTTGAAAATGGATGAAATCGAAATGGATACATTCTGTTGTGGTAAGTTGTAAAAAAAATCTATTTGAACACTTTTGGAAATTTCCATCTGATGCAATTTTTTGCATCTTTAAACTACGGTTTGAGATGAGAAATTTTCATTTCGCAAAATTATAAAAATGGAAATAAATTCAATACTTTTTTCAATATTTCATCAAAAGTTTTTATATCCTGTGAAATTTTTTTTTTTTTTAATTTTTGTTTCTATTGGAAATATTTTATTTGACCGTGAAAATATTAAAAATGTTTTAAAATATTTGCAATTCAATAAATCTGTTTTTTAATCGATATTCGACGATGAACCTTACTTAATTTTGTTTTCAGGTTATATATCGTCGTTATTAAAATATTTTATAAGAAAGAAAATTTTCAAAAATTTTTATATAAAAAATATATGAGATCAAGGTGTAGTTTATGATTAAGTTAAAATGGATTACGATAAATTTGCTACGACTTAAATTTCAGATTAAACTACTGAGATTCAAACTCAAGTAAGCTTAATTAGTGCCCTGAGAAATTAATCAAATTAAGTGAATTTTGTAAAAATGTATTTTTGGTAAACATTCTGGAGAAACACTTTTTTAGGTCTTAATTATTTATATGAATAAAAATTAAATTAACTAAAATTTTCAATTTAATTGCGACTGCAGTCAAATATATGCCCGGTTTGAAGGGTAAAGCCTCAAATTGAATTATTTAAATAAATTTATATAATTAAATTATTATAAATTTATATAAATTAAATATATAATTGTTCGTGCTCTACTTCAAAAAAAAAAAAAAAAAAAAAAATGTTTACACGCTTTCAGTAGACAGAACAAAAGCCGATATTCGAATATGCGCTAAATAACAAGATTTCAAATCAAATATTTTTAAAATTTATAGCCCCTTAGTATACCCGCCTGTTACGCAGGTGTCAGGGGTTCAATTCCCCGGGGAGCCAAAAGCCAAAAGCCTCAGGAGCCAGTGCTTCTATACATATTGCAATTATATTCATATAATTGTAATAATTGGTAAATAAATAAATCTTTAAAATGCAATTTTATTTGAGTTCAGAAGTCATCAGCCAATAAAGAAATGGAAATGCAAGTAATTGCACTTGAATTTATTGTTTTAGTTTCTTGTGAAAACTGTGATTTACTACACTTTCCGATTAATATTAAGCAGAAGTTGCTTAAATCTACAGTAGTTCTAAGAAAATATTTGGGCAAAAGTTTCCCGAAGATCTGTATTTAGCAAAAGGTAAAATGCGCGTGAGAGCTGGCTAAGATCACAGTAATCAATTTCAATACATTTGAAATTGGGACTTCAGTGCAATTGACACATCAAAGTATAAAAGCTTATGAAACTCTTACCAGGAATTTAAAGTTATTTTTTATGTAGTTTGTGGCGCTCGTATGTTTCGTTATGACGCAACAACTATTTGTGTGTCCTAAGAATATTAATAAGAAATTTAAAAAATAAAAAAAAAATTTTTTAAATGTATAGAAACAACATATTTAGATTTTATTCCGTTTACATAAGTGAAATGATCATTATACAACAGCCGTCTTATGCAAAACTATAAGGCAACATTTGTGTTTCACTGTAAAAATTTAAAACAAATTATTTTCTTAAAATTCTTTCTAAAATGGATTTTATTCGAAATCCTTCGTTACTTCTTTCTCTTTCTGGTATCCAAATTCCAAAATAAATTGTAAAAGTTATGAGAAGCAATTAATTGCAGAGCTTTCAAAATAAGCCATAAATAGTTTTTTTCTATTTTTTCTCTCTTTAAGAGAGCAAGGCGCAGTCGATAAATTTTCCTTACAGTTGCCGCTAAGACGAAAATGTAGCTACAAATTTTGAAGTCGTTACCTTAAACCCACTTTTATTTTCTATAATATTTTGTAGTGGAAATCAATTAAACTCATAATAAAATCATATTTCAGTTATATCTTCATAAATTTTATGAAAAAGTTTCATTGTGCGAAGTACTTCTAAGTGCAGTGTATTAAAGTATCCTCCAGCTCAAACTATTCTAATGAGATTGTAAATGGATGAGGTGGAAAGGTTAAAATTCAAAAAAATAAAATTTATTAAATATAATTTGCATTTATAAATTATACACTGCGCGAAAAGGAGTCTATTTAGAATTCGTTCAATTGAAAGTGGAATTTGTAAACAAAGCCACTGTACTTGGGAACATATTTTTCTTGTTTTTAATGCAAGTGATAAATATAAAAAGTTCATCCGCTCCTTTCCAGCAGGCAGCTCAAGTGAAAAAAATAATAAAAAATAGAAAATAAAAATTAAAAATATGTAACGAAATTTGAAAAAGAAGAAATAATAATCATGTCTAGACATCAAGCTATACTTAAGATTTTAATTATGTAAATACAATTTAAGTTTGCATGGACGAAGTTGTGAAAGATGGGGAGTCTTGAAGCATCCTTCTAAAAACCATCTCCCCCTGTTTATAAATGAAGTAAAATAATGTTTTCATTTTTAGACAGATGTTAAAAAGGGGCTTTTTCCATCTCAAGGTACATATACATATATGTGTTTTAAAATGGACGAGTTATTTATTTTTTTCAACTGTTTCTATAAATTTAGTTTAAAAAGAGAGAAAAAAGCGAAAATAAAAAATGTACGAGTGGTACGTGTTTCGGGATTAATTTAAATTCAAGATAATCACTTCTAAATAGTTTAAGCATTGAAATGATTGTGAAAGGAATTCATTACAACGAGTTCATGTTCAATAATAAAGTTGAGGCGGCGGTGTCTGGGAGTAGGTGATGTCTAAAGGCAGCAGCTACACGCATACAAACACAAAAAAAAAACAAAAACGCACCGGAAATTCTTCATACGAGTATAGTAAAGCGCAATTTATTCAAATTTATGCTGAAGGTTTAAATACTATATATTGAAGCGTACAACTGACACCAGCGGACACGAAAAATTACAAACTTGCAAGTAAATAAATATTTAGCAGCACTAACTAAGCCAATACTTGCTAGTAGCTGCTTCAGTTAGTTGGTTGTTTGCAAGCAATTGCCTTTAATTTGTTGTCGTTGTCATTGCAGTTGCTGTTGTTTTTTTTTTTTTGTTTTTGCATTTCTTGTGCCGGTATTAGCTATTGAAAGATAAATAATAATAATAATAATTTTTACCACTTAATATTGCACTGCCGTGGCTGTGTATCTCAGAAAGTATCCAGTATACACAGTGTTGCCAGGCCATTAGCAAAGGAAATAAAAGAAGAAAAAAAAAAGAAAAAAATAGTTGCCCTTCGTTTCATATTTCTTATTTTATTTGTTAATGTTGTTTTCTTTTAATTATCATTGTCTGCCTTATTGGGCGGTCTTTATAAGGAAATTATGAAATTTAAAATACATCATCCATATTTTTGTCAATCATTTTCAACATTTTCTTGTTCAAACTCTTTTCTCTGCTGATATTTAATAATGTTCATGTCGTGCGTACATTTGTGCGTTTGTTGTTCTGACAGTTATTATTCTGACAGTTGTTGTTTCTGTTGTTGTTGTATATTTTGTGTTCTTGTGAGTTAATGTTTTGTATGGTAAATGTTAAACAAATGTTTTGTTTATACACATTTTAAGTCTGCTTAAGTTTATTATTTTTGTATAATTTTCGTTCGTTAAAGAAACCAGGGGCATGGTAGGTGAACATAATTCAAAAGAACAATCTTTAAATTGACATGAAATGAATTAAAGAAAAAATAAAATAAAAATGAACACATTAAACATGAAAATGGTCGCACAAATGTTGCATTTATATTTATTTTACCAGTGAAAGCTTAAAACAAATTTAACATAAATTCAACGAACACAACGGAAAGCTTGATAAAAATAACTTAATTCGCTGTGCATGCATAGAAGATTTATTTAAATATTTGATCGAATATGTGTGTATGCATACTTACGTGCGTTTTACACTTGATTGGGCATTGAAAGTTTTAAATGAAAGTTCTTGAAAGGAAAGTTCACTAAGAATTTATCTCTATGATGATTTGCTATAAAATCAAAAATTCTATGTGAGAATCACAACACAATTTGTGCAATATTATTGAAAATTTAATGGTTGATGTCAATCAACGTTTTTAAAAAATATAGAAACATTTTTGTCAAACGAATATTTTTATTATTCTGGCTTTGGTTCATTAAAATTATTTTTTCTATTAAATTGTTTTAAATGCTAAATGAATTCTAAAATCGCAATGAGCATAAAGAAATTCTATGAAGAATGACTACATATAGTATCCATTTTGCAAATTTCATTTAATTGCACATATTTATTTTTCATATAAAAATGTTTTTAAAATTTTTTTCTAATATAGAAAGTTACTGCTTGTGGCTGCAAAGATTCTTACAGTGCGTTTAACAATATTAATTTTGCAAAATATTGATTGGAGTGCAGGAATTAATGGGCTTCAATTGTTCATGCACAAAAGTTAATTATGCATTATATGTAATGAATTTCGGAGTGTACGGATGGATATTTTTTGAAAACTTTTTTAAATTTCTTACATATACCCAAACACAAATACGATTGCATAAGACTATTCCAGAATATTTAATTACTGTTTTTATTGTGTTTATTATTTGAAAGAATTTATTGCATGTGTAAGAATTTTGTAATAAAAATTTTTAAAAACTTTTTTCATACTTTAGACGTTACGAATTCTTTGAATGCAAACAATTTCGTTTTTCTTCAAATAAAACTTAAATTAAACACAACAGGAAATAGTTAAATTACAAAAACAACTTCTAGTATGTTGTAGCAATAAAACTTGATAAACATCAGCGTCGTCTGTAGCAGTAGCACTCTAATAAATATTATTTATTAAATAGAACATGAATGCAGGCATTGAAACAGATATAAAGCGAAATTCGTTCAACCACACGCTAAAAACAAATGTTTGATTGTTCTGTTCAAAGATTCTCCTTATTAAATAATTTTAGCAAATAGTTTTTTTTTAATAGAGTTCCGTAATGCCGATTCAGGCGCATCAAATTTTTTTTGTCATTTTGTTTTTATTGCGCTTTTGAAGTTGTCATAATAAATAATCGAATTGTAATTGAGCTTAATTCTCAAACAGTTATTGCCAAATCTAAATAAAATTAATGGAAAATATTGACAGCATTCAGCGAATTTAAAAAAAAAAAATCATAAAAAATAATCAAATTAAATTCAAATATGAAACTTGTTTGATTTGAAGGCCAACAATTAATTGAATCGAAATGGAATAGATTGGCAAATATGAAATTGTATTTATTGATTACCCCTTCCCCTGAAAGGCAGATCATATGGAATGCCTTTCGCATATTTTGTTCGCCTCAACGCACTTATTCCGTTACTCCAACATAAATTATATTAACAGGAAAGCAAGAGAATTATCTTTATTTGAGTTTTTGTTATACGCTCCTCACTCATAGAATGAAGATGACAAAAAGCGGCCAATTATAGTAATAAATCTGACATTTAAGTTACTCATAGTTGAACTGCCCACCACATCAATGTAGTAGCGGCTATGACGAAGCAGATAATGCTGACCATTGGAATTTGTTCATACAACCAGCAGATGTTTTTCTGTCCGAAATGTTTCAGAACGGTTTCCTATCACCGAATGAGGGTTTGTAGTTAACTATTTATGGAACATTAATATTCACGTTTTAAATTATTATATAAAAGTAAACCGGGGAAAACTTTTAATCCGGCCGATGAACTTTAAAATGTTTCTTCTTTATTATTTCATTTGTCTTTTTTTTTAATTTAGTCTCATCTTAGATATTAAACGAACAGGACACCTATCGAAAAAAGTTGAATAATTTAATTTGTTACACTTTTCAAATGCATTCTGCTGTTCTCAACGCACATCAATTAATCAGGAGAGCTCTAGTTCGAGTTCTCTGTGCATTTCAAAAAATAATTTATTCTATAATTGTTGTAAGCAAAAGCAAACGATGGCTGATTTATTAGTTTGGTTTGGAAAATACAGTCTTTCATTGCCACTTGTTACGTACAGGCATGCCTGCGTTTGGCGGTTTGGTGGTTGATGTTGGTTGCACGTTCATGAACACATGAACACATGGTTCTTGTTGCATTCCATGTAATTCGTGAGAGTTTAACAATTTCATTAAAAGTAAAGGGTTTGATTTTGTGTCTATTTTGCTTCGAAGGTTCAAGTAAACTTGTCTTAATTTAAATGACATTTCGATGGTGTTTGTTTGGCGTAGCTTTGGGGTTGGGGCACTTTCTGTATAGAATGATGTTTATATAAACCAATTACTTTGTTAATACACATTTTTATGTTCAGATTATGGACAATAGTATCTATGCTACGGACTTAAATTAGGATGTAATTCAAATGATGATTAAGATAATGACTAAAAAATTAAGATATAATTCAAATTATCAAAGCCTGACCAAAGCCTGACGGATTGACTAATTATAAAAATTTGGGAGACTGAAGGTTTTTATTTAAGAGATCTGAGAAAAATATAAACAACAATTTACTTTAAATAGCGAGATAAATTGATAACCTTAAGAAACCAAGAAAATGAATTTGTTTCGATTAAATACCGACAAAAATCACACGGTTGTCGTCAGCATAATCAACGAAACTAAAACACTTTAAAGTAATTTATAAATTTCAAAATAAAGCACTCCTTAAGCACTCGGAATTATTTGGAAAATGCTGTTTGCTTGCCTAATAAACGTCCTCATAAATTTACACATTCTCTTTTAAGTGATTCTTTTTTCTTGCAACATTTTTGTGAGTGTATAGTAAATATTAGAAATTTTCTTCTTCCTTTTTTTCGTGTTATTTTACTTTAAAAATGCATTTTGGATAAAATTTATGTTGATCTTTTTTCACATAAAAATACTTAAAGCCGAAAATTTATGCTGTTTGAGAGATATTTTTAAACATAGTAAATAAATAAATTCTGGTGGCTGGCATGTGGAACAATAAGCATTCCGAATATTGTGAATATTCATAAAATTTACTTGAAATTTTTTATAACAAGGAAAGAGCAAAAAGTCTTTGAATCGCAACCAAAGGCATTTGCGACATTTGCCTTGGGTATAGTTAATACGTAAAAAGTGACTATCGCGCCAATTAAGGGTTAAGTGTACGGATTTAGGTTCTGCAACGGTTTAAGTGGTACAAAAGGACCATCGTGTTCAATTGCCAGGTCTGCAAGGCAGACAATAACTACCTGCTATCATGATTTTTCTCCACTAATTTCAAGACTCTTAACATGTCTGCCTCAATTGCAGCAACATCTGGAAGGGATTTCCAAGTGTGTTTAGAACTACAAAAAAAACACTTGAGAAAATACATAAATTAGAAAGACACTAAGTGATACTTTTCAGCATTCCAATGCTGGAAAGTCTTAGAGACAAACTGTCGATCTCACCACCTTTAAAATTTCTCTTCTAAATTTTATTATTAAATGTGGCAAAACATACAGAAGACACTTTTGAGTTGTCAAAAATTTATTATAAATTTTGCAGTGGCATTTAAATTTTCCATACAAGACTCTCATCGTCTGCATGCACGAAAAACTTAATTAAGTTGACAGCAGAAAGCCGTTTGGCATTGGTAAATTTTTCTTCTTCTGTTTTTTTCTATGAAACATATGCAAAGTACCCACGGCAATTGAACTTCCCTAATGATTTTATACATACTCGTGTTTTTGCACCTCAAGCGTTCATGGCATACAGTGGAGATGTTTTCATAAAATGCTTGTCCACTTATGCGAATTTTTCCATTATTTTATTAAATTATTAAACGTTTAGTTTTAGTTCTGTAGCAAAAAAAAAAAAAAAAAAAAAAAAAACAAACCACAACTTCTGCGAAGCAAATTTAGCGCGTTTTGCTTTAATAAACAACAATTTTTGTTTTTGGGTCACCATCATCATGTTCGATGTTGTTTCTATTAGCACATCTTTTTTAATAAAATCCCAAATGAAATTGCAATTAGATGATTAAGCAGTTTATTGATTTAGGAACAATTGCTTTTCACAAAATTAAAATAATAAACCAATTAATAATTAATCGATTATTTGAAGCGAATGAAACAAATGCTGTTTTGAATGGCCACAAAATATTCCCCTTTTTTCTTTTTTTTTTTAATACAAACGAAAAACTTTGCTATATATATTTTCGATATAAATGATCCAAAACCAATTGAAAAGTTGCTGGTAAATATTAACTATTCTATGTGTATTGAATAATTTATAATTCAGACTAATTTTCACGAAGCGATCTAATAAAAAGATATAAACGAAAAAAATCGCCAATTGTCCACTGTGCACAAATTCGCCAAACTCGTGATACAATTGCCAAAAAAGTGACGTTTTAGCTGTGAAATTCAAGCTCTCTTTAAGCTAATTTAGATGACGATTAATGTATTAATTAATTAATAGATTTTTTAACAAGTGTGTACAAATGGAAGCAAAGACAAAACAAATAGTGGTTTACAGTGAACGCAGAGCGAAGATTTAAATTCTAACCAGCTTTCGTATTAAGACATCATAGCGCGATGTAGTGTAATTAAGCGAACAAATGAGACAAATGAAATGGAGACAGTCTACAAAGTACATATATAAAATTAAAAATAATAATAATAATAATAATAATAATAATAATATTTTTTATATAAATCTAGTACGAACTCTAATTAAAATGCCAGCGCAAATGTAAAGTAGACAAATTAAATCTGACTTCAGTTACAATTAGGCATTTCAACGAGACAAACGAGAAATGCACTACGAGTATAAAATTAAGCACAAAAGCAGAACAAAAATACATACATTTTATGAATAGATTCTGAATCTCAAGTAATATTTACATGTATATAAAAATCGATAACGAAAATGTCAATTCAGAAGACACCAAAAATGTCGCTACTAAAACACTGTCTAACATTTAATAAAGCGATTGACGAACCTCAGCAGTTAGACAAGGGTAAGATTACACTGAAAATAATTATTCTTTCAATGACAAAGTGCAATAAAAAAAATTAACGAGGCCCTGCTACAAGTGCTTGCAAGTGTAAAGGTATTCAGTATTTAAGTGCAAGTGAAATATATTTCATTTAATGAAAATTGGCAAGGCGACAGTTGTTGTCGTCAGGAATTTGTGTGCTTTAAATCAAATTACGAGATCGTTAATTCGATACTAAAACAAATAAAATTTTAGATGGCGATCAAGAGAATTAAATGTATTAAAAGAGAAAGTCTGAAGTATTCAATCAGTGTGTTCTTGCTGCCTGTAGTTTCTTTTATTGAGTATGAATTTGCTTTCTAGCAGCTAAGGGCCAAAAAATTTTGCATCAATATTTATTATTTTTCTTTTTCTTGCGCTTTTGATATTTCTCTTAAAGTAGGAAGCCTTTTTAGCCAGCTTTTTGCTTAGTGCTTACCGCACCAAGTTCTTCCAGCGTGCAATTTAACAGCTTCCAAGTTGTAGGTATTTTAAATATTCTGTTGCAATAAAATTATTTTTACGGGTAAAGGGTATCAGTTTTTACATGACAGATGCTCCGACAGGCGCACAAAATTTCTTTTGGATTTATAAAATGTTTTTTTTTTTTTTTTTAATTGACGATTTGCAGAAAAAGGCAAAAAAGCGTGCCTGATGTTCGTTGTCTTCCCGCTACATATTTCGCAAAGAAACCAAAAATGTTGTGTCGTTAAAAGAGGAGCATTAAAGAGGGGAATCGTTTGAAGAGTCATCATATGCCGCAAACTTGTACCATTCTATGCCTTCTACACATACGAGTACACACATCTGTGTATATATAGGCAGAAATCTGTCTATAATACTAAACAGATGTTGAGTACATAAAAAAATTATTGTTCAGTAGTGTGTTTATTTTGCAAAATGAAAAGAGAATTTTGTTTTTATAACAGAGACTCAGAGTCTGTCTCCGCGTCTGTCTACTGTAAATCATGGAAAAATATGTCAGTAACATGCGAGTAAATAAGAGTGCGCAAAGAAATTTTCATAAATTTCCAACAAAAGGATCCTTTTCATATTTTTCCTGTAATTGCGGAAATGAACAAACTTGTCCCCAATTGAATTAATCAGTAAGCGAAATGTTTTAGTTGTAGAAAAGCTTCTTTAAGGTGATTTTATAAAATTTTAATATTTTTTCAAGTACAAAGGACATAAATTGCTGCCAAGCAACACCAGTGACCAGTGTATTTCATTCCAACTCCTTTAAAAATTTTTTAATCTCCTTTAATGTATTTTAGTCCGCTTTCTACGGCTTAATAAAGCAAGGAAAGAAGCTATCAAAAGAGTAGCGAAGCTCTCATTTCTTTTGTCGTTTATTAACTGCATTTTTATATCAGCTTCCTTGTTTATACTTCTGTCTGTCTGTCTGTCTGTCTGTATGTCTTTTCTTCAGTTCTGCATCTTTTTCGTAGGATGTTTTTATTATTTTTTCATTTTACTTCAGTGTGGTGGGTGTCAAAAAGTTCAACAATTGCCTCTGGATGCAGGCATTTCAGTAATTGTTCGCTGGGCCGAGCGATAACATCACAAACAAACAACTTCGCCAACAGCATCAGCATCGTCATTTGAGTGTTTTGATTTGATTTTAATAAATGTTTCTTTAAGCACCATCAACATTTCGTTGCTTTTTACTTTTTTAAATTTCTTTAAACAGCGAATGCATTTTTGAAATAAAAAAGCGCTCGTTCATGCACAAGTGTTTCTATTTAATTTGTTTGGAATGTTTTAAACGTGACCAAAGTTATGGAGGTTTATTTAAAAATTGTTTTAACAACAAATAAAACTAAAAACAATAAAAAAGTTACAGATGAAATTTATTAGCCAGCTCGTAACAACGAAGCGTATTATTTATTTAATTTACAATAAAACAGAGTGGATTATGTGAATAGTTTTGTTCGGCGGGTACGTTTCTGATTAATAAATTCAATTTCTAACAACAGAAATAAAAATAATTAAAAATGTGAACAAGAATAAGGAGATAAATTTAGTAGACGAAATGTTATTTATCCAATAAGAAATAAGGCGTACTACATAAAAATATTTTAAATACAAGTGATTAGAGGATGGAAACACCTTAAGACGAATTGTACAAATTAGACTAATCGACAAGAGAAGCTTTTTAGCTATAACACTTATTCTTTTTCTTACTCTTGTCCGTGCATCTATGCCGGAATTGTTGCCGTGGTTAATTTTTATATGAGCATACAAAATGTTACTTTCCACATGTGTTTGTATTGTTAAGCAAAAAAAGCACAGATTATAAATTATTGGTTTTTACGTAAAATTTGTTTTCTTCCTTTCAGTTATCAGCGTGCAATTTTCAACTAATTTCTTTATTTGAAATAAAAATTATTTTTCTCTGTATCAGCAAATTTTTTAATACATAATGCTTTTACAAAGACTAGTACTCGAATTACACAGGAGACTATAATCCTATGAAGCACGAAAATTCAATGTTAATTTCCTAGCAGACTAGATGATGGCTTACTCCTCGTGTCTCCTTTTGAATGTACATAAAAGGTTTTCTTGCTTATGAAAAAAATTTTTAATTATTAAGTTCGTCAACCACAAATGGCGAATGTTATGCGTTCAATCCCTACTGCCGCCATAAAAATTAATAAAAAGTTTCTGTGACAAGTTCAAAGGCGTAGTGAGTGGCCATTTACCAGGAAAGAATTCAAATCGATTGTAACATATGTACGTCTTATCATATACTTCTTATTTAGTATTTAATAAAATGGGAATAAAGACAAGCTGGACAGTTCCTATTTCGACAACAGATCCATCCACTCTATGATAACTAACTACTATATTTCTTTCTCATAGTTACAAAATCCTTTCATTAAATATATTTGATTAGCAATTAAGCTGGCATATTTTATTTTATAAATTGCCAAAATCAGCAAACTTAGACACGGTTTACATTCAAAACATGTAGTGCTTTTGTTTAGGTCCTTCCCAGTTATATTTAGTGTTTTCTGTGTGATAGGATTTAGTGACATTGAGCTCAACAGATTCTGTTTCACTTTTAAAAAATTGTCACTAAGATGAGTCTGTGAGTATATTTCTAGGAAAAACATTTTTATTTTAAGACTTTCAAATTTTATTTATTTCAAAATTCCTCATAATTTGTCTATTTCAATTTTGTATGGCTCATAAAAAAGCCATCAACTTTGAGTTTTTCATTTTGTCACATGCGTGGCATAATAATCCTTTTAAACAGCAGCAAACAACAAAAAAAAAATTATCATATGGAACGAAAAGCAGAAATTAAAAACAAACAAGAGATAAAAATAACTAAATCATATAAGAATTATAAAGGAGCTTTAAAATTACATAAAATTCATTGCAACATACCAGAAACGATTTAATAGGAGACACTCCCTGAAGACTTTTTTAGAAAATAAATAAAAGTGGACCCTTTTAATATACTGAAATACCAGAAGATAAAACTAAATGATTGTTGTTGGCTGGTGTCTGGTGTCTGGAGCAAAAGCAAGAAAAAGACACAACATGTCAGCTTTGGAACGCATATAAAATCCAAAAGTGGCAAATGACACATGGACAAAGTGTCTGCCTAAACGCAACTGCAAAAATTAAAGTGAAATGTTTTTCCTTTCCTTAAGTAGTTCTGTAAATACTATTCACTTCAAACTGCAGTTACAACAAATTTTTCTTATCGCGCTCTTATTTCATAATACGAGTTTGCATATATTCTCTTGACATTTCTGCTTCCCACTAAGATTCACATCACGAATAATTTAAGAAATCTTCAAAACAAACAAGTAGAACCAGAAAATATCTTTCTGTTTGCCATTCTTAAATCTAAGGAATTATATGCTATATAAATAATCCTATGCTAACAACACACTTTGACACCGCGACCACAAAATACAAAAAAGGAAAAAAACAAAAACAAAAACAAAAGGCAACAAAAGCAACACACTCGTAAGTCTTATCAAAATATTTGTCCGTAGTATCAACACTTTATAACGAGGGTGTTTGCGTTTGCGTTTGCGTTGTGGCTGTGTATGTGTATGTGTTGATTTTTCTCCAAGTTGATTTAGTGTCGAATGAAAAGCATGATAATTTATCCGGAAAATTAGCCTGAGTTACAAACATTTTCTAAAAAATTGAATTCATTTTTTAGACAACTGCGGCACCATGAGCAACAGCATGACCAGCTCCACATCTTCTTACAACATGGATGATATTCTAATAGTGACAGCGAAGCACAGCGAAAGAGCAATACTGAGAGCGAATTTTCTCAAGAATCACTTTGATAAAATCACCAAGCAACGGGGACGCAAACCATTCAAGTGAGAATAAACTTTTTTTTGTATCTAAACAAAACAAATCATAACAAATAATTTTTGTCCTTAAAGCTTCTTGCATATTAAAATCGAAGATGGGCCGTTTAGTGATGAAATCGCTTATAAATATCAAAACACTGCCTTGCAAATTATAATTCTCTGCCCTGCTCTTCTGGCACTATCCCACTCCCTTTTGATGTCTCAGCTGTTAAGCATCGTAAGAGTTGAAAAGGTGTTGGGCATTTTGCTAGATGTTAGCGAGGAAAAAGTTAAAGAAATTCATAAGAGTGGTAAGTTTATTCGTAGTTTCTCAATTGTACTTGAGTTTCATCAACAAAAAAAAAAACACAAACAACAACAAAAAATAATTCTTTCAAATTTCAGCTCTTCCGAACTACTTAAGATGGCGCCGATGTGCCATACGCGACAATGATCAAGCTCAGATAAGCAATATTTTGGGCATAGCAACGGATATTTTGGGACGAGCTTTATGCCAACGTCCTATTTGTCATGATACCAACTCAAGTATAACGCGCAGCTTCTCGTCATGTTCGGATGGCTTTACCATTCTACCAAAGAAAGTTAAGATCGGTCAAAATAAAGTGGTAGCCATGCTAAATGAACCTTTGGAAAAGGATGATGTCTTAAAAATTGTTGTGGAAAAGTCTGGGGAATTAATGGAGATTCGCAACTTCAAATGTCGCAACCCATACACACTGCAGTTCGCTATACCAGGTAAGTTTATTTCTTGTAAAATTTGTTAGAATTTTTGTTGCATAACTCTATAAAGCTTTCCCTGATAAAGCTCATTATAAATTGGCATCTTGTTTTCTTTCTGAAAAAAAAAATCTGAATTACTTGCATAGGCCGTGATTGGATTAATTAAATGTCGAATCAAGTGGAAAATGTACTTTAATTTATGGAACAAACAAAATTGCCACTTGATATCCAAGTTTTAGTATTCAACACGGCAAAAACTGATCAACGTATTCTTGTTGCCCTAAAAGGTGCATATGAAATTATAGTAGAAAAAATGATTCGTTGAAGTTCTCTCGCAAGTCCGTTCGTTATTTTTAGTAAAAATAAATAAAGAGAAACCAATAAATTATTTTCAGTGTAACTCTTTCATAATATTGTTTGCATCTATTTTCTATTAACGAGAAATGTGATTTTCTTTTTTCTTTGCTTGTAGAATCGTGCATGGAAATTTCCACTATGGTGGAAATACGCTTGGAAAAGAATCACAAGTCTCTGGGCGCACGACCCATTAAATGTGAATCCCGTTTACGCGAATTGGAGCAATTGCTACGTTCTGAAGATTCGCCCATTGAGTTTATGTGCCATGCATTGGGTATTGGTCCTACAGAAAAGGAAGATTTAGATGTTCACTTGTTACAGTGTTTCCAAAAAAATATGCCGCCCAATTTCCATTTACTTAATGGACCGTATGAACAAAAACAAAATCATTTTCTAAGTCTTCGGGAGTCCAGCCCAGAGGAGTATCCAACGTTGCTTCATTTTGCCGCCAAATGGGGTCTTAATCGATTGTGCATGCAGTTGATGGAGTGTCCTGGTGGCGATACAGCTTGTGGCATACGGAATTGTGGTGGCAAAACGCCTGCCGAATTGGCCGATATGGAAGGCCACCATAAATTATCGCGCAATATAATGAGTTTTTCAGAATTTCATGAGCTAACTACAATGTACCATTATTTTAAGGGTATAGCTGGTGAGTCAAAAATTAATCACAACACCAGTGGCAATGGTAAGTCGACAGCCACAAAAGTGGTCATTGAGGCTGTTAAATCGCATCCAACGTCACCCAAATTGAAGCAACTCAAACCACCAAAATCTCCAAAGAATCGTCAAGTAACTGAGAATCAGCAGCAGACAGAATACATGGAAATGTCTAGCGGTTCGGATCGCGAAAATTCACCTGAAAGCAAACCGAAAAGTGAAACCATGGCCATTTCTAATTTAAATTATATTAGTGTTGAAACTGAAGAGGAAAATCTACAGGGTTCCTCGGCAGACATTTGCAAGAACTTTGACAGCAACAAGGTAATAACGACAAGCGAAATAACTAGCAATGAGTTAAGAATAAGTGAGCCACCCTACTACGCCTCTAAGGAGCAAAACATGATAACAAAAGAACCACCCATCTATCAGACGGACAAGTTTAGTCAAGAATGTTCACAGCTATTGGAGAGTTGCACTGGCACAACGACCAACAACGACTATGTAATGCAACCATCTAATGTGCCAGTGGCACCAACACAGCAAATACCAAAGTTGCAAGCAGCCCAAGCGTTGTCACCCACAAACACCGATGATGGTAATTATTTATTCCAACCGTCTAATATTCCAGTAGAAGAAAACCATTTTCATCAATCGCGCCACAGTCTTAATCGCATGGGATCTTCGCAACGCCTGGCTCACCAGCAGCCAACCTACGGCACTTTGAGACGTTCGGCTTCGGATGCCTCTAGCTCAGCTAAATCCAATGTAGACGATGAACTTGCCGAAATAATGCATGACTTTAAAAACAATGTCTTATCCATACGCGAGGTAGAGATTTTGGTGGAGAAGTGGAAACATCGCAACGATGTGCAACAAAGTTTCCGCGAGAAACAAGAGCAAATTGATCAATTAAGAAAGGAATATGAACGCATACAAGATCAGGTTAGAAGTCATCTTAAAAGAGAAACACCCTTCGACAAGTTCAAAAGATTGTTCTCACGACATAAGTCAACGTCGAATTTACAGCAGGACAAATCTACATGTGTAGATAGTGCACTGGATGAGACCAAATCATCAATTACCACTTCCTCCAGTTTCAAGTCGTCTGCCAGGCCGATCAGCTCTTTGAGCCTACAGTCAGTATCGTCGTCATCGTCATCGGGGCGCTTAAGCACCGGCAGTAATTGTAGCGGCACTTCATTGGGTGACTCGGGCACCCATTCTGATCATGATGAAAGGCGTTTCGGTTGCCGTTTGGCTTCGCCCGGATCATTAATGGACAATTACTTAGTGCCTCCACCACCCAGACCTGTGTTTACGCCCAATTCTACACCAGGCGATGAAAGACATCAAATAACATTTCCTTCGCCCATGTCTTCATGCACCAGACTCAATACTCCCACTAGCCCCACAAGCTCTGAACACTATCAAATCTTCCCCTCTAATATACCCGTCTACAACAGCCAAAATTTATCCTCTTCCACCAGTAATAATTATTTAAACACAATTATGGAAGCGAAACAGGAACAGGAACACAACTATCAAAATGGCGTAACACTGCAGACAATTAAATTAAATGAGAGATCCAACATTATTTATGGAAAGCTTACAAAGGCCTCTCCCAATTGTTCATCTTTTAAACCGAACCAAGCAACGACAGGGTTGGCAGTGGCAGCCCCACAAGTAGCCAATTTGGAAACACAGGCCGAAGTTTACCAAAATGTGGTAAGTAACGGAGAAGAATCCGAGAAGCAAGAAGAAAAAATCATTGCACAGGCAGAAGTGGATGAGGACCACAACTACATGAACTGTTAGGATCCCTAGTGCAGCTTGATTGAATCGTGTAATATTTAATTTAAGATTTTTATTATATGTAATTTTTTAAAAATTATCCATTTATAAATTTAATTCAGACTTGTAAATTATATATTCTCAAGCATTTTATACTTTTTCCAAAGTCATCTCCAAGTAAGTTTCAATTGGAAGAACGTTGATCTTTTTTTAGTATTAAGAATGTCTTTTTATAATAAAAATAAAATTGATATATGCATTATTTTACATTTTTATATTTTAAAAACTATAATAATCACGAAATGAGTAGATGCTAGTTAAACATAATTTTGGATTAAGGACAATAGTGTCCTGTCATTATTATTTTTATATAAAAATTTAAGACTGTATTTATAAAAACGGAATATTTAAAATTAAGAACTAGGCGATATGACGCACAACCAAACATATATTACACATATCATTAAAAAATTAAATTTAATTATTAGTTTGTTTAAAAAAATCAACATTTTCTTGTTAATTTCTTAAACACAATGGCAAACGAACAAACCAACGAACTATTATTACGTAAGCGTGTTCAAAATCATTACGAATGAATATTTTCTTAACAAAAATTAACACGATTAAGACAAAAAATGTGTTTTTTTCTAATTTCTTGCTTTGTATATTTTTATTTTTTTTTGTTGTAATACCACGTTTATTATTCATCTAACAAACATTATTATTCTCACAAACATCATTAATTCTTAAGAAAATATTTTGAATATCTGAATATTCTTTACATTTGTATGCTCAATGTATTATTATTTTTAAATAAAATAATTGTAAGACTCAATAAATAAAAATAATTAATAAATATAATTAATAAAATACTCAAAATTAATCGGAGGGCTTGTTTATTGCTTTGATTTAAGTGCTACGCAATCAAAAATATCTTCTACTGCTGCTTGAAATAACTTTACTTTGGAAGGTGTGAAATGCACCTCCCCTTTAAATTTGCTTTACAGTGTATCTTAACCTACAAGATAGTTCAATTGTATAGGACACTATTTATACATACATGCCTAAACTGATGTAGTACATGTGCTTAGTAAAATTCCACACTTTGTTTTTTTTTTTTTTTTTTTTGTTAATATACATATTTTAAAACGTATATCACACATGAAAAAAATAATAGTGAAAGAAAAGAATGAGATATAAAACGAGTCTAGGGGCATAAAGTTTAAAGCGTCTATGTCCATGAACCGCATTGAATGATAGATAAAGGGGCTACAGCCGCTCTTTGATTTTGTGATACCTTTAATACCCGATATCCGCTTGGTCTAGGCTGATACAGCGACTAGAAATGTGAAATTTTGAAATTGCAAGTATTTAGAGACCATACAGAAATACCAGTAAACAACTAAGTTGTGAACACAGAATAATATTTGAGGAGGGCCCAAATATCACACCAGAATAATGTAGCTCCCGTATACCATTTAATAGACTATTTTGTATAAATGAAAAATAAGCGAAATTCTCGATACAATCTCCACACTTCTACTTATCTCGAACTACATAGAATAAGGTTTAGTTTGTTTAGACTCTGTTTATATAAAATACAAGTGTTCATTATATATGGAATTAGTTTACACGCGAGCGATTTATATACGAGCTATGCAAATAATACTTTAGCGATTAATTTTTTTAATTTTGATACATTTTCTCAATTTGCATATTACATTATCAAGATCTTCTGACAACCGCACTTTTCACTGTATATGAGAATGTACCTACACATGCATGTGCAGGTCTGTTTATTTTAAAAATATCTATTACACTAAATTGCTCATAAAATATAGAACAAAAAAGAACTATGCATTTCGCAGACGTTTGGTTATTTAAATTTATTCAGCTGTTTCCTTTAATGATTTTTTCTCATGCCTTTTTTGTTTTTGTTTGTTTAATAAAAAAGCTTCCTCGTTCTACTTTTATATGGTTTCCGGTTGCATTACAGCTGTTTTTGCTTTCGAAGAGTCCTGTTTGTATGCCACATAAATGTGTATGTGTTGTTTGTAGCGGAGTGAGTATTTCTTGTATCATTCCTTTTTAGTTAGAAAATGCGAAATAGATAAAATGAAGAATAAGCAAGAGAGTTATTATTGTAATGATACAATCATTTTAAACGATAACTAGAAGACAATCGAGAGCAAAAACTCCACCAGTAAGCACATGGTGTTGCAAGTCCTTTGCATACAAAATATAAGCCAAAGGTAGGAGGACCTTTATGAAATGCAAGGGCTCGAACTACTTTGTTAAAATTATATTAATGTAAAGGAAATTATTATTAGCAAACAGTAGAACCCGTTATAACACAAACAGTCGATAGTGCCATTATCGCTTTAATACCCTTCTTTGTTCGAGATCAGTAATTGTACAAATTTCTATTAAATTATACATCTCATTAAGGAAACGTTTCCGCTATAAAAATTGTACAAATTATTTCACGTTTTATTATTCTGTTGATATTTTGCTACCAACTTCAAAAATTCCCATTTTCATTCCCTCAGGAAATTAAATTTACTCAACCCACAAAATGCAACAGAATCTCAATAACTGGAGAATAAATGGGGGGCAACGTATAAGTTACGCACAATTTTGTAAAGTTGTGTCACGTATACGTACAGTAAGAGAGTTAACAAGCACAAAGTTGGCAATAAAAATAACATTTTTAAATCATTTACATAAAAGAAATCATTACGAAAACATTATGACCGCAGAAATTGGAACGATCATATCTGATAACGGTGTGAACTAATTTACAAAGAAAAATTTGCTATCTAGAGAAATACAACCAGATATGCCAGTTTTTTTAATTTTACATTCAATTTTAAAGTTTTAAAACGGGGAAAGTTTTCTAAGGGGATAATACTATTCCTAAAGAAAAATTTACATTTGATGTAAAGGCTTTATCAAGAAAAACCGTTAATATGGAAAAAAGAGCTAATTTGAATAAGATAGCTACCTTATGAAAATCGCAATTTTTTATTTTCTTGAGTTGCCTGCAAATATAAGTGAAATATACTCGTATTCTAAGACATAAAATCAACTAGAAAAAGTAATATAAGCCCAAGTTCAGCATTAAAAACCATATAAAAAGGCTTTATCAAGAAAAAGCGCTAATATGGAAAAAGCGCTAATGTGACTAAGGTAGCTCTCATATCCCTTGAGAAATTGGAGGCAATATTTATTCAATGCCAGTATTTCATACCCCAATTTCTTCTCTTTCATGCAAATGTTCACTTCTTCCCCAAATTTTTAACTAAAAGCCACCAATACAAGATTTCCCTCTAACAAATTCCTTTGGGAATTTGAACAAATCTCCAATCTTGGCAACATTGAATACAACTTGATTCGTATTCGAGACACCATATCGCATTCGCTCTCGTCTTTTATCACATTATTCATCATGTTGCGAGCATACTTTTTGTTCAACTCCAATAAATAATCACTACATGTTTCTATAATAATATAAAGGATGTATAAAAACAGTCTCGCGTTCAAATATCAAAAGTAGACTTCATTCGTACAATTAAAATTTTTTTAACAATTTTGCTTTTCATCTATTTTGTAATTCTACTCTGATTATAACACAGGAAGTTGCTACGAACACCACTGTGCAAAAACCACAAAAGCTTTTCCTTAAACAACCCTTTAAAGCAACAAGAGAGAAAGTACAAACAAAAACAAATAGAGAAATGACAACGCAATTTAATTTCAGCAACAGTAACAACAATTTCATATAATGTAGTCAATGAAAAAGCTCTAGAAGCAATTGAAAGGATAGGACAATTGAGAAGCAGCAAATAAATTTTGCAAAGCAAGCTTTTATGCCGAAATAACGAAGCGAACAAGTGTGTATAGAGAGTACACATTTTCAGTCTTAAAAGTGAATCTAAAGAAAACGCAACTTGGAAACGGACAAAAAATTAAAACCAACTTTTATTAAAAACGAAGAAACCTTAACTTTTTAAATTGTATCACAGACCCTAAACAAATAATTTATATTTAATAAATTACTAAACATAAAAAAAACCAAATAAAAACAAAAAAGAACGGAAAATCGTGAACAACGCACAATAATTTTCACTGTTATTTAATAAAAAGTAAAATATACACACACGCATACATGCGTATTATATTACAAAAAATGTCTATTGAAAGGAAAATTTTTTGAAGCAAAAAAAAAACACCAAAAGAAATATTTGAGACGAAAAAGGTTGATATAAAATAACAAACAAACTTCTTTACCTTATTGTTGCCCGCACACACATACATACATACATAGACGTAGCAGGAACCACAACGTGAACTTACGGTTACGGTTCCTCCAAACCTTTCCTATTGAAAAAGCTGCTAATACTTTATGTTGCTATAATTTCTTTTAGAAATGTATTATTTTGGGGAACTCAATATCGTATAGACAGGTGGAAAGGGTAGAATCTCTCCTTCCTCTTGTCACACGCAAATGAAATCCACTCTCCTACCAATTTCAGGATAAAAACTGTTTAGTAACGTATTCATCTTTCGCAATATCTGCCGCTACACATCAGAAGGTGATAATTATTATCTGAATTTATATAAATGTTCACTGGGCAAACACCTATGCAGATATAAAATTGTAATACAATATACGATACACACACAAAAACACACACATGCACTCGACTGCTTGTCAAACAAACGTAAAAAGAATTGAATAAAAACAAAAGCTTTTTCTTTCTATTCGCTTGGGAAACTGTGCAAATAAATGCACAAACGTAGAACCTCAAAGGAAGACATGATGGCAAAAGTAAAAGTCACTTTTACGTTGTTCATAAATAAAAAAAGGAATATATCCCCAACCATTTACAACTGCCACGCAAAATTTTAAAAGTATACAACAGCGAGAGCAGAAAACACTTTCAAGAACACACTCTTAGCCATCCTTATTCACATCCTCGCACATTCATTTGGCATATCTCACTCTCGTGCTTATGCTCTACGCATATATTCCATGAAGCAATGCTTCCTTGTGCGCCATTCTTCTCTTTGTCTTTTGTTGTCATTTCCTTGAGTACTTTAATGCGTAAAATAGTTTGTTAGAACAGCAACTCAAAGCAAATGCAAGGATACGCTTTTCAAATGATGCAATTAAAAAGGTCGGCTAATTAATTGATAAATGTTTAATGGAAGCTAATGAAAGTTGGTCTTCCTCATTGTATTTATTCATACATTTTACTCGTATGAGTACGAGCTAAGATTGCTCTAGCAAGAAGCTTGAAATGAAAGTGGATTCCCTGCAACATCTTGTAGCAAAGTCTTACATAGAAAAATCTATGCGACATATCCCAGAAAGAAGATTGTTTTTATGAATGTATTCAAATCAAATTATTTCTGATCATAATTACGTTACCGTTTTGAAAATTACACACCTATGTATATATATAAACAAATAAATATGTATGTGTGATTAATGTGTTATTTTTTCAAATATGGTTGAAATGTCAATTCAAACTGAACAAAAAGCAACCATTAGCTCTAAACTGACCTATTGAATTATACGAAACCGCACAAGCTCTGATGTCGATTTATTCCCGCAAAGTGGGCGCAGCAATTGATTGCATTTCTACTCCAGTTATTTGGGTTCTATCACGCTGATGAACCGGTATTACATAGCAAAGTTGTAAAAACAATTGAGCCTTCTTCTGGGAAAAATATTTCTCGTATTAGATCGCTGTACATTGTATACTCTAGACTTATTTTTTTGAGAACTATTATTGATTCCACGTTATTGTATAAATATTATCTACGTAACACAGATCGCTTCATTTTTATCATTATTTTTAATATCTTTAATCCATTTTTGAACCATTCCGACCATTACAATGTCCTTCCCTTGCATAATTTTTATTGTGGCACAACCATCACGACCTTAAGTATGGCATGTAATACAGAAATTTGAATTTTCTTTATTACATATTTAAGGAGCAAAACAATTTAAAAGAAATAAAAATGCACAGTAAACTCGTTTCGACAAAATTGTTCCCCTAAAATTTTGCTTAAATTCATAAAAAATCCAGAGAGAAATACTTCAGACAAACGAATAATAACTGCCTCTGGATTTCAACAGGATATTCTAAGATCCAAACCAGAAATAAAAATTTCCATAATATTTCCAAATCATTCAGTTTATGGTGTATCTTTTATAAAAATGCAAATATTAAAAAAAAATAATAATAATAAATATCTGCATTTTTATAAAAGAAATACCTGAAACTGAAAACAGAAGAAATTCAATTGAAATAGTTCAAAAAAATTAAAAATTTCAGATATAAAGCTTCCGAAGTCTCAGTATTCTCTAAATAATAAATTCTTTAACAACCGTCTTTTTTATCACTCGCAGCATCAAGAAAGTACACTGTGCGACCGAAGTCATACGAAGTATTAAGTTTTTTTGAAGTTTACCAACAGCAACCAAAACGTGAAAACATTAAGCCAGACATTAAATTCTTAGTAGTGAAAAAAAAAATACATTAAAAATTTTACTACCTAGTTAGTCTGACGGGTGAGTCGGTCAAGAAGGCACGCAGTCGGAAAATCTTACCGGCAAGGCAAGCAACCAAGCAAATTAAAAACTTACAACACACATCAGCCCAATATAAACTTTATAACCACAAAAAGGAAAAAATTGAAAAATAGAAGCAGCCACCGCAATGCAAAATTTCTAAAAGGTAAGTCAGTTTAAATACGCCTGTTTGGCAAAATCACCTCCCACACATTGAGAATACACGAATGAAAAGACGCATACATACATACCTGCGGTAATTGTGTGAGTTTACACTTGCAACTTGAACTACGAATAAACATTTGAATAAAACCTGAATACTCTGAAGGTTTGAATTCTTTCTTTGTTGTTTGTGGGTTGGGCTCAGCAGGGCACGACCAAGCAGAAACTGTGAAGAAAGGAATTTAACACTAAACTAGTAGCAAGTAGGTAACTAGTTGACGCCATTGAGTATGAAAAAATTTAGGTGGCCATGATTGCAGAATAAAACGCAGGAACATATGATAGCACCTCGTTTAGACCCATTCTCCCGAACAATCCCACTATTTTCAGCGGTGTAGTATTGAAAACTAGCCATATACCTGTTAGTGATTGCTTATCTGGCTGTATTTTCCATGCTGCAAAGGATGACAGTCTTCCTTTGTAAAGCCATCTTGAATTGCACTTTCACACTCACTGTATTTCAGCTCCACAATTTACTTTTGAAGACCGTTTTCGTCTTCAAATATAACCGAAAGCAACAGCGGAAACCCATTTTCTCTTTTGCCACCAGCTTGACCAAAGGAATAAAAAATATTGCAGTGAAGAATTAGCTAATTATGATTTATTCAATTGAGTTTTAGAATTAAATAAATTAAATAAAAAAAAAAAAAATTTCCAAATATCTATTTATTTAACACTGGATGGTGAGCCCATCGACTATATCCAACTATATTCCACTTCATGCTAAGTTTGATGCGTCAGTGTGATTGTGGCTTTAAGCAGGCCAAAAAACTGATCGAAAATCGCAAAATTATATTTAATGCACTTTTTTTCGAAAGTCGATATGCGATAGTTAAGAACTGCAAAACAAAAGAGTTCTAAGCGTACATGTAGCATATCAATGCACTTTTTCCCGCCGGAGCGGTATATGGCAGTACGCGTGCCCACCCTGTTATTCATACAAACACACACATACTAGCATATCAATGTACTTTCCCCCACCGATACGATATGAGTTACTACGCGGCTCCACCCTAATATCCATACAAAACACACATACTAGCATATAAATGTACTTTTTCCCACCGATACGATATGAGGCACTACGCGGTTCCACCCTAGTATCCATACAAACACACACATACTAGCATATCAATGTACTTTCCCCCACCGATACGATATGAGTCACTACGCGGTTCCACCATAATATCCCTACAAACACACACATACTAGCATATAATGTACTTTTCCACACCAATACGATATGTGGCACTACGCGGGCCCACCCTAATATTCATACAAACACACACATACTCGTTTTATCGCATACATAACCGATATCTAATTTTAATACGCTTTTAAAAATTTTTTCTCTTGCGGCTTGCACTGTGAGTGGGTTGCAATTCGGTTGACCTTAAAATCAGTTTTTTAAAAATTAAATAAATAATTTGTTTTCTTACTTCAAAGAAGAAACGATGCAAGAGCTTTTTTATTGTGGATAATGAGCAGTCACTTTTTTATTTGCTTGTTTTTATTTATCTTTTTAAAGCATTTTTCTTATGAGTTTTGCACTCAGATGATGTTTGCCATGTTTAATGTCACTTCGCATCACAAACGACCATGCAGTTGACCACGTTCTTCAACTTTTGTAAACTAAACTTGTACAGAGTTTTTGCGGAAAAGGATCGATTTAATGATTTATTAAGCTACTGCATAAAACAATAGCCAAAATGGCTGGTAACTATAAAGAAAGAAACATTAAAAAAGAATGGAACACTTAAAGTTTAGAACTTTTAAGAAAGTAGCGATAATAAAATAGCAAAACGAAATAGAATTTAAGATCACGTTCAAGATAATAATAACAATAATAATAATAGCAGTTATAGCATAAATAAAACACAATAACTACATTATGGTGGAATCGAATTAAAATCTTTGAAAATGCATTCGAGAATTATAAAATAATTGCAAAACAGGTGATGGCTTAAAGCAAACTTAAAATGACGCACCTACTACTATTTTTTAGTTTTCAAACAACTTTCGTATAAAATGGATCACCTAGAAAACTTTATTAAGAAAAGGGGGTTCCATGCCAGTGACGGCTGGGCAAATTTTAAAAAAAAAATTATTTAAAAAGTACCAAAAGTACTAATTCTGTTAATGTAAAAAACATTTATGATCATGTGCAAAGAATTACACAAAAACGCATATAAGGTAAATTTTTTTACAAACACTAACACGAACACTAGCCTACAAAAAGGGATTTAGCCGAACACTGTAAACTGTTTACCAATAATAAAGAAAAACCAATAAAAGCTGTAGTGAATTGGTTGTATGTATGCTTCCTATGTTGGCAGCTGACCGTTATGCCATGTCTGTCAAGCACTGTTTCCGAAGGATAAATCCTCGCTTCTAGACCACGTTTTACCAGGCACTGCAGCAGCAAGTCCATGCGCTTCCGATTAACTATTAAGAAAAATTGGTACCTTTGCGAGTATGATTTATGTGCAGTCAGTGAACGCTCCAGTTCATTTCTCATTACTGAGACTGATCGAAAATTGTCAAATCTTAGCAAATAACCCTACTTTTAACAATTTTTTTTTTTTTTAGCAGATAATGATAATTCAGTGTTTTTTACCACATTGCAAGCAAAGCGACACGATCTGTATTATTCAATTAAAGAAATAATTTTTTTAATGTGGTTCATTAAACTTGATTGCAACATTTTCTGCCTTTTTACATTATTCTGCAATAAAGCTGTAAAACATGTTCATTGGAGTGACTCATGCAGAAAGGAGGAAGAATCAGCAATAAAGGAAATCCTTTAAAGTGCACTTCGTTGCCCAAATGAAATCAATTCGTTTTCCTTATTCGTTCTCATTTATCCCATTAAATTTTTATTTTTCACTCTACTCATATGCAATGCTCAGTGTTGTGCACTGAAAAAGTGTCGATAAATTTTAAATGACAATATGAAAAAAAAACAAAGTATTTGGAAAACTGGGCTGCGTTGCTCCTTGCATTACATGAAATAACTTCCTTGCAAATTTGTATACAAAATATACGCTGCAAAAGGATTTGAAAATGTTGCTGAATAGAAGAATAAACTTAACAAAATTAACTCTCGTAGTGTATTTGGTCGCATTTATTTAATCACCCTCCTCAAGGTAGCGCAAGTAATGGTGGTAGTGTGCTGATTATTAGGCAGTGGATATAGTATAGTAGGTGGCCATGATGCGATGTAGTAAATCACGAAATTGCATTAGAGAAAATCGACTATAATTTACTTACACGTCCTCCATTTTTAATGACGGATTTATGGAAAAGAAAATTTCCCAAATGTGAGCTATATCCATGCCTTCGGAAGTCACTTTGAAACCAATATCACGATGTGAAAATACGTGGGAAAACTGCAACTCCATGAGTAATGAGCTTTCCACGAAAAATCCTCTTTCCCAATCGCTAAGCAAAACTCACAACTTGCTTTTCAGACTATTCATAATTAGGCAAAAGGCAACTGCAAGATATAATAGGTATGAGACTTGAGGCAAAAATTGCATAAAGATTCAACAAAACCCTCTCCACAGATCGTGTGTGAAAGAAAAGAAAATATTGCAATTGTAACAGTTGCATAGAAATGTGATATTAACGCGGAACAAATGCATTCTTCATCAACGCATTGGATTGTAGTACAAGTGGTAATTAAAATTTATATTATAATAAAACACACACATGCGAGCAGACACAAGTCTACTTGTGCTGCATAAAGAATATCTTTAAGAGCACGTATGCATCTAAGCGTGCGCTATTATTATTCTTATGTACATATATATTTTAAAAGATAAGTGCACATGTAGTCACACATCAGCTTTATTGTTATTTTCTTCTTCTTCTTTTAGCGCAGGGTTAGTAAAAACCCTGTCAGTAAACACTTACTATATGCAGAAAGAAACACAATTTCAAGAAGGTACTACACGTACATGTGGAAATTTACATATTTTTACCTCACACATACTCAGTCTCCTTAAAGTCAATTCAAATCTAAATTTTGTATAAACATTTCTAATATTGCTAACAAGAGTACTACAATGAGTAAAGTACCAAATGAGTAAAGTAAAATTAATAAAAAAAAAAAGTTCCATTTCGAAACAGTATTTTGACATTTCGACAGTTTCCGGTCTGGCATTAACATTTTGTATTCATTGTTGTAAAAAAGGGTATAATTCGCGTTCAAATGTGTGGAAGCGTATAATATAAAACAGAAAAAAGCATTTTTGCAAAGCAAAGCACGACAAAAGTTTTAATCGTACTTGTTTTCCTTTTTTTGCTCGTAAGTGGAGATCGTGCTTATAAACAATGTCCTTTGCTTTTGAAACTGGTACTCTGTGAATGTTTACGGTCGTTCTGCTAAAAATAATAAATTAACCTACAAACAGAAGGATTAGAAAAAGAGCGGCATTACGGCAGAGCCTGTTTTATCGGCTAACCTGTTAAGCAATATACTGCAATATACTTTGGATAAACTAAGATCAAAGTTGTCACCTTAAGTGATCACGTATTTAGTAACAATTTCCGAATGGCAATTTATTGGTTAGAAGCTACTCCCAGAGCTTTTATGGAAACGAAAATGTATTGGAATGACATGTGCAAAACTAAGCACGTTCAACAACTTCACAATTCCTTTTCCTCACATTTAGTTTCCAGCAATTTTTCAATTTGATTCGATATTGTATTGTTATAATGGCTGCCCCAAAAATTTAATTGGGTTTCAGTGGTTGTAATAATTAAATTCTATAAATATGGGCACAGAGATCTTCTGTGAGTATACCTTTTAAAATTTTGCAAAGCTTGCCCACAATACCGATTAAAGATCCCAGAATTGTTACCAATATTGACATTTGAAAGATTTGTTTTTCTACAGTATTATTTTTTTAAGATCTCCAATGGATCCAGTATCCCTGAATTTTTCAATTCATCTAATCACAGTTAATAAAGTTAAAACACAGAGAGATATTTTGTTTGAAATTTTCGAACCGGCAACATCCAAAATTCTCAGCTTTTAAACACTTTACTGCAAATCTTACCTTAATTTTGGAAGTCCTTTTATGGAACTCACGTGACACTAACACAAGTAGCAAGGATGCACAGGGCCCTACTTATGCAAGATATTGGAAGTATTTAGCAGAATTTTATCTTTGAACCGTAATAGTCGGGTGAAATTATTAATAATTCTCTTCGATAACGATTTACCACATTATCGATCTTTTAAAACAACTGATTTTATTGGCAAAACATTTTTACCTGTTTAGTGAAAGCATGTTTTTTTGTCAAGACTACCAGCGAATACACTATAAAATTAACACAAACCCCCTTCAAAAATAATAACAACTCATAAAAATAAATATTTTTCTTAAACTATTTAAATATATGACAGGTGAGCATTAGCTACTTTTCACAATTGTCGCTTTCTAGCGAGTACAATTAGGGAACCTTTATTTTAAAATTTTTGGAACAAACTAGCATTGTTTATGTGGAGCGGAAATGGATGTTGATTTAATAATAGACTGGCTTAAATTTAAATATCGATGTTTCGAATTTAGTTATTTAATTACTTGGAAGCTTTTGCTTATTTTCTTACCATCACTGTAGTACTCATATTGTAAATCAAGAATTCATATTCAGAATCACAACGCACAAACCACAAATGGATGTGAGTTTCAACCGCAATCAACTGCACTGAACTAAAAACCAATAAAAAGTCGGCTTAATTTTTTATTTGCTTTTTTTGTTGGTCTTGCTGAATTTCATTTCAAATATGAAGAGAAAATGTGTGTGTACGTACTTCTCTTAAAAATTGAACAAAACAAATTATTTATAGTTTCAAAAAAGAAAAATTATATATACAATTGTGACCATTGAATAAGGACGACCAACAAAAATTTCATCGGCTTGACCAGGAATCAATCAAAATTTTCCTTTTAAAAAGCTTTTTCATTTTCATATAATGAAAAATTCAGTTAAGAATCCGACAATTAGTTTTTATTAAACAATTGTTCTTTGCCAATTAATTAATTGCTGAAAAATCCATTACACGAAGGAGAATTGTAATATTAGAATACAATACAATTGTTTTTTAATTTTTTTTATATCTCTTCTTTTGCAAAATATTAACCAACTATTTATTACACCGGAGAGAGATAAAAAAATTAATAACTTTTTATAAATTTATTGGTAAAATATCGAAACCAGCCATTGAGAAAACGAAATGATGGAATATTAACAGATTTTCTAATAGTTTTTACAATAAGGACCAACCTTGTGTTTCCAATTGCAGAATAAATATATGTATATGTATGAGTGTGGCACCATGCAAATAATGTGTAAGTTGTAATATATAAATAAAGAATTCAAAACAAGAGAAAAATATATATTTTCATTCTTTCATTCTTTCGATTTTAGATTTTTTTTATAAAGAAATTTTCTGGTTTATTTTCATTTTCGATAATTCGCTACCGCTATGGGTAACTTCTTTACGGAAATGTTAAATTTAAACTTAAATTTAGTTTTTTTTTATATATTTTCAATTCTTTGGATTTTAGGTTGTTTTTCGTTTTCGATATTTCCCGGCCGCTATGGGTAACATCTTCAGGAAAATTTTGAAAATATTGAAATATTGAAAATAAATATAAAATATAAAATCTTTTTTTAACAAAAGGAGAACAAATAAAAGTTTTTAAACTTCTAAACCAGAAATTTATTTTGATACAATATTGAGCCAATATGTGTCAGTTTTTTTAATTTTGTTAAAATAAGAATAATTCGAATAATTCGAATAATTCGTATATTGTTTAATTTGGGTTCCCAAACGAAATATTTACGAACACATTAATCGTCTCTAATGAAATTAAGGGTTTAGCCGCCTTTAAGTACCAGCCATCAATTTTCGCCGTTCTACATATTTACATCTTTTTCACTCAGTATTTTTCAGAGTTTATGAATTAATCCGATTGGAGACGTTTTATTTTCTTCTACAATTGGATCGCCAAGTTTCTTCCAATATTGTTTTTTTTTTGTTTTTTACAACTCTTTTTGTTACATTGTGGCATGTGTTATCGTCTGCATTGAAATTGATACAATCTATGGACTATTTGCCAAATAATTTTGCCAATGTTTGGCAGACAGATGGTCAGACTGTAAGACCATCTAACAAGCTTACACACTAGTATATCGGCCTGTTAGAATAATGCCAGCCAATATCGATTTAAGTACAAAAAGCGGTTTCTTTCCCATTTTATTTTAGATTTGTGCATGCCAGAACTGTTGCAAATAAGACTGCTCATTGAAATATAAAATGCAAGCTTTTTTTTTGGATGCATATTATGTATATTCTTTTAAATAAAAGAAGTGATTTTGCCAACAACGTAAAAGACCAAAATATATCCTTGATAATTTCCCAGCATTTAATGTAAAACGTAATAATATAATTTATTTTCTGCAAATTCTTGCAGAAGGTCTAATTGTATTTCTAAAAAGGATATTCGAATTGCTGCACACTAATTAATATGTTGTCATATTCAACAGCTCCTTTTAACTGAAGTGGTATTTTAACACTTTCAATACTGTGGCTACACGACTACATAACTACACATGCCACCGTTGCCACCGTTGCAGATGGCGTCTGTAGTGTTTCAGCACCATTTTAAAAAATTAAATTTATTTAGAAATATTAAAATATAGTATTATTTTGAAAGGGATTTATCTGTGTTGCACTAAATAAAATTCTAAAATACATTTCAATCAATTTAATCAAAATTTTGCTTCATTTTTACATAACATACTCATATGCACATGCATAAGCATATCCATATACATACACATATACATGTAGAAGTATATGAAAAGGTACGGAAATTAAAATGTCATACACTGGCTTCATCGGTGTAAAACCTTTTCGACTGAATCAGCATTTTGTTTATCATGCAGATAATCATTTTAATGAATGTAGTTAATTAAATCCATTAGTTGTTTTGTTTGCTACCTTGAACAATAACAGCACAGAAGCAAAATAGGGAAAATGCAGCAACACTTCATTGCAAAGAAACCACACATGCGCACACACACTATATATAAAGGCACTCAGAGAAAACTTTCGCTTAAACGCAATAAAATAATTTGGTTTGAATAGCGGTGGGTGGTGCACTTTCGCCCATACATAATAAAATAATTTGGATAGCGGAGATTGGTAACGTAAGCATGTGCAGATGGTTTTTGGACGAAAGCAGTTTGAAAAGACAACTATTTGAGTTTGCACGGTTGGCTCATTGAAACGAATGCGATATGGCATACGAAAAAAGCCCGTTTTGCTTTTTCAAGATTTTTCTATAAGGCATTCCATTTGGTTTAAATAACTTTTGTTTTCGAAAAGTTTTTGGTTGCTTCAATTTTTGTTATGCAAAAATTTTTTAATTTTACTTAATTTATTTTCCGTTGCCAACAATAAATCGGCGGATAACAGTTTAAAATTCAGTATATACAATTGCGTATATAACATTTGCCAGTTGGGACGCAAAGTGGGCTTTGAAATGCCATGAGTACAGACTTTTGTTCACTACGCGATGTTGAACGATAGTTTTGAGTGTAATACATTTTGAATTTATAATTTTCCTACATATCAAAAATATATTGTGTCGGGAGAAATGGACAGAAAAATTAATATTAACTACTTTTATATTTGCCTCAAATGTAATGCTGACAAGAATGATAGTTTATGAGTTATTTTAGTAACTTTCAAAAATGTTCTTGGAAGCCCTTGCATGTCATTAGCTCTGAGAATTCGTTTGACTTTCGAACCGACATCTTCTTTTAAATAGTATCAATTCCAGTGAAAAGTGTTATCAGATCGCCTTCGTACATTGTATATTGCTGACTAATACAAAAGCAAGACGACTACTTATCACTAATTGGATATCTTGCGTCTGACCTTTCATAGAAGACACATTGAAACCTTTACATGTGTTAGACTATGTAGCAAAGGGAGAAAGAGCTTTTAAAAATATTTTAGAAATCCATTAAACGAAATATGATTATGGCTATTTTGCCAGTTCTTTCATTTTGTCTTAATAAATTTTTTTGTGGCACCTTTTAGTAGACTTCAGACCTGAACTTGTTAGGCAGACAGCCAGCAATAACATTCTAAAAAAGTAGACGAGAGTGCATTGCATTTAAATGAAAGTGCCACCAAAAATAAATTATATTTGTTAAATAGTTTAATTAAATATGCCGTTGGACTTCTAGAGGAAGGAACTTTTAATTACTTGGTAATATGGTGAATAAATCGGGCAAAACACAACTAAAAGCGGCAAATGTTTTAAAATAAGACAGTAAGAAGTTTTATAAAACGTGGCCGATTTGCGAAAAATGTTTTACAAATTTAATTTATATTTTATTTGTTTATATATATTTATATAATGTATTCTGTTACTCAAGTGAATCACAATTTTATTCAAGTTTGCTATAAATTACCTATACATTTACTAAAGTAGACTCGAATCACTCAGTCATGATTTAAAAATAATTTATAAATTTATTTTTAATTATTAATTCATTTTTAATTTAATTAATTATTTGAAATTTGTAATGAAAAATGTTTCCCAAATAAAACTAGTTCGTGCTTGTGGTGAACATTTTCTAAAGAGTTTCAAGATTATCTCAGCCTCAATAAACCTTTCCTAAGATGCGAAAGTTTTTTTCACTAAAACTCTTCTTTTTGCACACAATAAGCACATACACATGCTTGTATATTTTGTTTAACTGGAGGGCTCTTGTTGCGATTGAATAACTTGCATGTCTAATTCAATTTTAACAGCTTTTAAGCGGATTCCCCTCCTTTTCAACAATAATTTCCTTTCTCATCAATCCCATTTGTTCAAAACATACAAAAAGAAATATTTACTTGTCGCACTTGTCTCAAGGACTATTAAATCATTGATTATTCACTATGAAGGAATAAAAGAATATTAAACTGGCAGTTATTACAAAAGGCAACAAGTAAATTTATGTTGAAATATTAAATTTTAAAAAGTAACGTATGATATTTTGTCTCCTTTTTAACAATTTTATACAAAAGAATAAACAAAATAAGCATAAGATTGAATTTAAAAAAATCATTATATTTAAAAAAACATTAACATTAATTTGTGAAAGTTTTTAATATTTAAAATGCAGAAATTAAACTATTAGGAAATTACAATGTTTTTATAAAAATGTAATTATAAATACCATTTTAATACTGAAATACTTTTAAAACTTCTAATTTTTAAAGTTGATTACCAATTAGGTTTTAATTAGAAATTAATATTTTGCTCAGTATTAATTCTTGCCTTGAGAGGTTCTTTCGTTTCGTTCTATTTTAAAATAGTAACCCGAATTGTAAAATTAATTGAATTTGTAAAGAGATTAGGTACAATACAAAAAAAAAAATTAAATAAAGTTTAAATTTTTATATTTAATTTTTATTACATTTATATTACCTTTATGGGGAAAGGACTTGCAATTGAGTTGCTTTAAGTCGAAGTACAGAGCTTTTCCAGTTAGTGGCTTATTCGAGAAAAGGTAAAATAATTTAAAACTAAACAAGAATTATATCATTAATTCAATAATTATTAATATTATCATTGATGTGTTAAAATAAACTTTTGTTATTAGAACAAAATTCCATCCTTTCAGTTCCGCTTCCTCTTATTTATTTATTTCCCACCGATTCACATTTTTTATGCAATTCCAAATGTTGAAAATCAAACCATCCTGATATGATAATTAAAGGTATTTTAAAGAAGATTAAAACTCTCGAGTATATAGAAACTAGAAATTTGTTTGATCAGCAAATTATTTATAATATCCAAAGTTAAATTATTCTAATATTTAGTTCAGAAGGACTTAATTTTGTCTCGGCATCTCTCCATATTGACAATTAAAATTCCATTCACAGATACAATTTCATATTTGGCATTCTTCTTATCATATAAATCTCATTGAGCTTGTTGTCTTGAAGCAAAACCAAATTTGAAGAAGAAACTAATTTTATATTTCTCACCTTTTGCATATTTTCAATATTATTGTTTTTGTTCTTTCTTTTAGACAATCTCATGAAACTTGTATCTGTCCAGAAGTAAGAACTGAACTATATAACCCTACAACACCTATAAATTAACACCAGCAGGAAAAACATATTATAACAAAGAAACTATTCAGCAAAGACGACCAGCGCCAAACAACAAAAAAATATAATAAAGTAGTCGAACTAGAACGAAAATAAATAAAAGAAAGAAAAACACCATATTTAAAAATATACAACAACTCGCTTTACATTCGAGTAGATATATATTAAATACATATGCATATGTGTGTGTTTTTGTATAGAGCATGAATGTAGAAAAATCTTTTAAGGATATTCAAGCATTAAATTAGTCTTCAGTAACCTGAAACAAGAGAGAAAGCAAACAACAGCAAAAAAGAAATCAAGTCAATTTAGCGGAAGTTTAAAACAGGAAGTGGTGCAAATATCACACGAAACAGCAGCATTCAGTTGTTGGTGTTAGTGGTGTTAGTAACTACATATGCACATATTTCCCATAAAAAGTATTTAGTGTAAAGCAACCGTACTCTTCCTCTCACACAAAACATGTCGAATGTAAGTAAGAAATTGTTAAATAACAAAATAGAGTGATAATAAATTTTCTTATTTTCGATTCAAAGTATACAAAAGTAAAGACTTCCATCCGAAAGTGGAAAATTGTCAGTAAGAAATTACTAAATAATAAATGTCCAATTAATCCCAATTTATCTTAAAACAAATTTAATGTACACGTACAATTTACCGCCTGAATATGTTTTAAAAGTAATGGATTTTTAAAACAATTTATAAAAAGAATTTTATATGACGATACGACATTTAGTTTTCCGCTTCCTGTTCAAAATATTTAAATATAAACATTATGTTTTTATATACGAAAAAATGTATGCTGAAAATTTTAAAATTGAATGGACTCAGCTGCAGCCCCCTTGCCAGGGAATAGCCTGTGGTTAAGGGTTTATTCCAAATATGGATTTTTTCCATATAAACTTATACGGTTTTAAGCCGAAAGACTAAAAGAGAAAAGAAATGTCTAAAATATTGCAATGTTCTCTTTCGTAAAGAAAAGATAATTTTTTATTTTTAAAATTTTTTTAAAACATAATATATAATAACATATATATATAATACTCGCATATAGATAAAAATTATATAAACATATATTTTTATTAGTTTTCTCTATATACAAAAGAAAAAGTTATATAAATGTTATATATGAACCAAAGTTATCTCTATATATGAAAAAGAAGCGGGTCTGTAAGGAATAAACACAAAAAGCTCCATCGAATTTGAATAACATTGGAAATGCTTAATATATACTTTGATTACTATTTCTGTGTAGTTTTAATTTTGAGGAAGAAAAATGAAATTATTAGTCCTTTTATGTTTTTATTTTAAATTTTTATTGTATGCACTATTATATGCAATATATGCATATGCATATGCATTATTATATACATATGCAAGTGTTTTCAAAAACCAATCCTGCATATAAAATATCTTCAAACAAATAATATTAAATTTTGGATGTAAATCAAACGAAACTGTAATTTTCATCCTTAGTAACACTTTCGTATATAGGGCGAGGCTAGATACATATGTGTATATGCCTACATACACTAATATTTATATACAGTGCAATACTAGCATTCAACACTAAAAATTTAATCAATTAAGGACTAAAACGAACGTTACCAAAAATTAAATTAGTATTGAATCAAGTAAAAGTGGGTCCTTGTAGTAGTTTGTGAGAATTTTCTTTGCCAACTAACGAAATAATGTTCTTAAAACCCTGTAATTCTTGCTGTTAGATTCAGCACGATCTTACATTAAATGCTTTAGATTATCATTATTAGGCTGAATAACAAACCGAAATGTAAATATAAACCACATTCCTTCTTTATCTGCCTTCAGTTACTTCTTTTGGATGAGTCGAATGGTAATGGTGGATATATAACAACTAATACAACAGCAGCAACAACAAACGCATCTGTTAGCAGAGCAAGAAATAATACATGTACAAAAAATATAAGTTGCACTAGCAAGAACAATAGCAATAACAATATAAATAATAACAGCAATAATAATAAAAATAATAATAATAATATTAATGATCAAAAAAGTAACAGCATTAGTAAAAGCAACAATTGTAATACGAGTACAAATAATATCAACAACATAATGGCAGCAGCATCAAATGCAGCTACAACAGCTGCATCTGCTGCCGGCGCATGTGTAGTTGGAGTTCAATTGCCAAATTCCGTATCTAATGAAGATCTCAGCCAAAGTCTATCAGAATACACAGACGCAGACGAAAGCATATCAGCACCGACCGAATTTTTAGCAGAGGTAAGTTCATGTATGTGTTCACACAAGATTATTCAGAGTGTATTTATTAATGCCCAAACGATCTACTTTGAACACCAAGCTGTTTGCATTCATACCACCATCATGTTTTCCATAATATACCGAAAAATAAAATTATCCACTAAGCAAGATGCTTAAAATATAATTCTCTTACAGAAATTATTTTATTTATAAGAAAATAACAACTAGTTACAGATTATTTTGCTAAAGTTCAACATTTGTTAAACAGCTGATTTCTCATTCTGACAAATTTTCGATAAAAACTTTTTGCTGGAAAAACAATTCACTTTTCTCCTGATTAAAATCGAAATCAAATTGTGAGGAAAAGAAACCCTCTACAATGCAAAGAAAGTTAATTATATAAGCAAGAAATATCTTGGAATTGCTTTTATAATATATGTATGTATATATGTATGTATGTACACATGTTTGTGCATACATTTAATTTTTTCATCAAAATGTTGAAAGCCAATCGGCGCTGAGGAAAGCAGCATTTCAAGATATTCCACAATCGTTTCGAGCAACATTTAAATGCTTCCAATTTGCATTTAACGCACGACTTCTGAGACTTTCGGTTTTATGAAGGAAATAGATTGTTAACAAGGCATATAACCGCATATATATACAATCATACATATTTCTCTTTTCCATATTAAAGAGATATATGAAATACTTCGATAACAAAATCCCGATAATTTTATTCATGGCATAGGAAAGATTCGTTCAGAGTAAGTGATGACCACCAAACTAAAAGAAGATCATACAAGTTTAGAATACGTTCTTACATAATAAATATGATTGTATTTGGCGTTGCAGTGATTTTTCATTAAACTTTACCTTTTTCATTCATTATTCATTTTTCATTATTGTGCTCTCTTTTACAGTTCCTATCTGCTGTCATGCTCAAGGATTACAAGAAGGCCTTAAAATACTGCAAGCTAAGTACGTTAAAGGATACTTAATCCCTCTTGTCTATATTTTATAAACAGAACCTTAATATCTATTTAAAGAAGTGATAACTACGAAACGTCATAACTAATGTTTTATTATTTTAAACAGTTTTGCAATATGAACCAAACAATGCAACAGCCAAAGAGTTTTATCCTTTGATACTAGACAAATTGAGAGGTAAATATGAATGTAACGCTCTAAATCTAGTTTCACACAAAGCCCTTTTTATCTTCAATCAGTATTTTTTATTACAACTGGCTATTTGGTAGGTCCAAGCGTAAAGGGAGATTCACATATTCGGTTAAACGTTATACTTTAATATTTTTATCTGATATCAAGACAAAAGGTTTTCATGACGAATATTTTGAGGGGAAGGGAGATGGGGTCACACTAATTGGAGCCAAGCTGATATAACTACACAGATTTTAATTGGCGTGTTATAATTGATTTTTGATGCCGTGTTATAAATTCTATGTGATATAAAAAAATTGTTTGAAACAACTTTTCTTAATGCAATCCCTTTCTCTGCCCTTTTTGTCCTATAAACTCCGAATGGCCATTGAACATCAGTAATTTGACAATATCGTTATCACATACATGTATTCTTGATACATGTAATTTACCCAATATGAGAGAAGCTTAGCATAAAAATTAATTATTACCTTATCGAAATATAGTTAATTTAAATTTTTATTTTCTTAAATAAACCAAAAAAAAACATATTACTGTTCTAAGAAAATTTTTTTTGTCTATTTTGGAAAAACTTTGTCAGTCGCCAGAACTTCTAGTGACAGTGATGAGAACTACAATAAATCGTCTTCGTCTCCTGAGTTAATATTAGAAGCGGCATCATGGGATCCTTCGGCTGGCGAAAGTGATGAACATGATGAACACTATTTAAGACATCACAGAAACATGCCGTACGGTGGGATGGCTGAGCGTAAAGGGCATGCAATCAGTGTTATGACCACAGATAGTAATGATCCAAATTCAAATGTAAGCAGTAGTAGCAGTAACGAAGTAGATGTAGAGGAAGGAGATGAGGTCGATGGGGACGATGAGGAGGGCTGTCCATTCATAGACCACAGTTTAAGTGATGAAGATGCAGAAGAAGATGATGGAGATGTGGATGATGAGGACGATTGCAATGACGATGATGATGATGATGATGAAGATGACGACGAAGATGATATTATGAGCAGTAGTGGTGATGATTTGCCCGTTGATGAGCAACAAATTCTTATAGATGATGTTTTAGATTTAGATGTCTCATCAGCGAACGCCTGCGATGTAGATGCAGGAATAAATATTTCAAATTCATCGCGTAACTCATCAAGCGGTGGCAAGGGCAGCAGTCGCAGTGATAATACAACACATTCATATTCAAGCCTCTTACTTGAGGAAGAAGACGACATTGTGGCTGCAAACCTACACTTTCCAAAAGATTTACATACAACCGATTTGGATGTCAGCAATGGCAACAAAGTACCCTCGACATCGTGCAGTGACTCTGAATCTCCCACAGAACCTCTGACCCAAAGATTGGCAGCAATATTACGCTCAAAATGTGGGGTTTCCAATACGGGTGGTTAAATGTGCCACTTAAAAAATTATTTAAAACAAAAAAACACGTACTCACACATATACACACATGCTCATACATATATATATTTTGTTAGAAGAGAAATATTTTACACTTATGCAAACATAAATTAGCATAACACTATCTATTAGACCAATCTTGTAAACATTTTATTTTTGTTGGCGAATAATAGCGAAACGTAATCAAAGACAGATTTTATAGAAATAATAAAATACAAGTCCGAATTTGACCTCTTTTTGCAAAATAAGGCCTGCGATCGTTTACAGAACTTATTAAAGTGACAACAAATTTCCAAAAATGTGGTTTAAAGAAAATCCACTTATCCATCTATTGGGCCAAACTTAATTCGCCAATCTGAACTTCGTAGACAACATATCAATTCTTAAAAACTTTATCGTAACAGCCGTTTTGATTTGCAAGATTTGGCCGTCCTCAAACATTAAAATATTCTATAAAATTTGTCGTATTTGTCTATGCTTCTTTTGGAAATATATACTTAATTTTATAATAAATATTGTACTATTTAATCAATTGATCAGTAATTATGTACTTACATCGTGCATCAGAACTGTTTTATCGGGAAAAATTAAATGTACTCATTCATTTTGCAAAAAAAAAAAATGTGAGGAGGAGAAATGATTAAAGCAAAGAAGCCCCTGAATATTTTCCAAGCGGTAATTGCTTTCTGGCAGCCGTTAAAGCGATTTGTAGAAGAGAGAGATCTCTCAAAAATAGCGACCAAGATCTCCTAAGGTTTTCCGGTAAATTCAGTTGCAACTTATGGAATATCTAATTCTGAAATTTACAAATGCTTTACTAAATTTTAAAATATCTTGACTAATAATGTAATAATGGGCAATTTTGCTCACGTTACGCAAGCATTTTTGATGATGTACTGTAAACGGTTTCGTAACACTAAGAAAAGTTGTTTACCGAATGCTTGTAAAAGTCAGCTTTAGGGGCATGACAATTTTGAACTTCAATGAAAAATATACTTTATGTTTCTAAAAAGTGTATGAGTCCTTGAAGAGACGACAAAGATAAAGGATGTACACAGATTTATCACATTTTTTTTTTGCAGCCTAGTGAGTACAACTAGTTTTTAAAGACAAATAAAATTGATTTCTGTTGCATACCCTTATTAGAGCTTATTTATTTCAATATAATATATTTAAATATACGAGCATAAGTATTTATAGTGGAATATATTCAATCCAAAGAGAAAAGTTATCAGCGATACTGTAACTAATAAACTTTTTTATAAATATTTTGCAAAGATATTTTAAGCACAAATATATTAAACATTCTTCTTCTTTAGAAGTATGATTTACGTATTAGCAAAGGAACAGCTGAGCTACACGAGCTTGACACTCTCCAAGTCACTTATTTAATGCAAGAAATTTCACGCTCGACATCAAACGTTTTTTTGGAAACATTTTTAAAAAGCGTTTAAAGCATATGTGAAGGCTCCGAACAAGTTTCTTGTCAGGGTGTTCAGTACTATTTCTGTAGTTCTAAAACAATATAATGAGCTTGAATTTAAGGTCCTAATTGAGAAGCGCGCGCTGGTGATGGAGAATTATAGCAATTAACCACAATCAATATTTTTGGGTAATTTTTAATTAAATATTCCCTCTACAGATATTACAGAATTAAAATATAATATTTATACAATTTAATATTCAGCCTCTATTAAAATAATGCATGAAAAAACAATGAAGACTTCTTCCTTGTCCTCTATAAAAACAAGACTGGTCATGTACTAACAATATTAACTGTTAAGAATGTTGTAAAAATTTATTTGTAATCATTTTCATTCAAAGCTCTTCTTTATTTAATATCCCCAACTTATTAATTTCGAATTCAGATATGCCTTTCCTCTTAATATTCTTAAATCCAATCCCATGTTGATGCCTTTTGTGGTACATTTATTAAGCCCATAATGCAGCTCATTTAGGCACAGACATTTAATAAACTATTAGAGAAAACATATCGTACAAAAATTAAATTGTTGTAGTTGAAAATGTGTTTATTTATGTAATCAAAAAATAAACTAAATCGGACAGATTAAAATCCCCTACAAAAAAAAATTAGTACTAAAAATCTAAGTATGTATGTATAATTATAAGTAATTTAATTTAATTTAATTTATAAAGTGTGTTTAATAATAATTCAGAAGGAAAAAATTTTCATCACTGTAAAATCCGCTGACCAAATTGAGTACTAAGAAAGCTTCATCAAAAACCATTTAATCTTAAATAAAACGAACATTGCAAACAAGGCTAAAACCAAACGGGCGAACGTTTTTTTTCTTTGTGCTCACAATATTAAAAAATAAAAGGAACTAAAAACTTTCAACACAGCTGGAGAGAATGACGAGCTTCGCAGAGCATGGCAGCAATTCCTCATATAAGTTCTATAGAACAAATTTCTTCTCTCGATAAGAATTTCACCGATATCCTTATCTTCCAATTACACAATAAAATTGCACAACATCGTAATGTTTCATTTACTTCGAAGTCAGTTACTCGACTTTGGTTGATGAGAATTAATAAAAATTGTTGACACTTTTCTTTAACGAGTGGTTTGCGTTTTTCAAGGTTTGCTATGTTATTGCAGTTTTCAGCTCACATAATGTGAGGCTCGATATTCACACACATTGCATGCATATTCAAAATATCTAAAAATTCCGTTCCCAATTCAAAAGCCCTGATCCCGTTACCGACAAAATGATGCAGCAGATCCACCTCACGAATTCCTTTTCGTGCACAAGCGATCAGAAAAGTCAATAGAAGATTTATAAAAGGCCATCTCGTTTCTAGTGAAAAATTTAGCTTTCATAGCAACAAAATATGATGTTACTGATTAGTTATACAGCTAATCGACCCATTTTTAAACATTTTCACTCTTTGCCTCGAAGGGCGGAAAAAAGCTGCAAAAAATATTAATCCATAAGTGCAACTCACTCATGAGCGGAAGTATAAAATCGAAATATGAGTGACTTGGCAGCACTGCACCAAAGTGGAGCTGCCCACAAATACAACAATAAAGCCCGCAATTTTTCATTTGCCGAAATATAAATTGTACAGAATATTTTTTTGGAGCAAAAAAAGTTCAATTCATTTATTACACCTCAGAATTACAAGCGAAATTATTTACTCCTTTTTTCTTTTAAATAAATACTTTAATGTTTATCGACTCGTATGTAAGCATTGTATAAAACACTACAATAATGGTCCAAAATAACACATTCATAAGGCATGTTTAAAACTATAAATCTAATTAATATGAAGAGATCTTGTAATTTAACAAACAATGTCGATACTGGGCATAAAATCATCAATAAATCGTAAACGAAATCGTTAAGGAAAGTCTTATATATTTATGTAAATATGTCTGAAAGAAAACTAATAACTTTATACTTAAGGTACGATCATATATAACATACTCGTACGTACTTACACAAATATTTATTATTGAAATCGTAATACCTAATAAAATCCAACAATTAGAAAAGAAGAAAGTTTTTATAGAAATTATAGAAAGACTTGATGTTAGTTGATAAGTATAATTTTTAATTTATTTAGAAAAAGTTACACACAAATACATGTTCAAAAATACAAAGATACAGTGGTGGCAAAAAGTTACCACAAAAAATAATGCAAATCTTACCGCTCTTGTTATTCTAGGAATTAGTGGATGCTTTTCTTTAATAAAAACATTTGTGATATTCATACACTATTCAAAATATTTCCAAAATTTTTTTCTTTTTGCGGTTACACTCTGTGTTTACTTTTATTTTACCTCGCCTTTGACTTGAAACTCAACATTTATTTATCAATTTCAAAGTTTTTCCCCAACATTGGCGGCGCTGGCACTGGCTTACTTCAGTCTTTCAGAGGGAAGAATGTAAATCCAAATGAAGAGAATAAAATGGCATTGCTTAATTGATTCAGAAAAAGGAATAATTACAAATTTTCACTTCATAACAAAAATTTAATCTCATTGTGCCAGAGATGTGATAAAAATGTATCTATCTTTCTCAACAGTACATACTTTGAATCATTCACATTAATTTATGTTTGATAGATTGCTTTCTATTACATTAGCATTTACTACAAGTAGGCCGTTCACAGTCAACCGCATTCAGGTTACGGTAATTATAATTATTCTTAAAAGGAAGTTATAATTTCAATTGCAAAGGGGACAAAAAAGGGACAAATGTTGATTCGAGGTAACTTTTTCCTTACACTCGCGATGTTTTAGAGCATTCAATTACAGTGAGAAGCATCTCAAATTTTTCGGATTTAAAATATATCAGAAACTAATCAATAACTCGCTTTAATTTATACACATACTCGTATACAAGTGTTTTTCGCAAATCTCTTGCATTATTTATTCCAGAGCCAGAGTTGAAACTTTGCTATGGACTTTAAAAAATTAACTTCGAGGCAGTACGATTTAATAAACTGCTGCTCGTCGCCATAATTATTTTTACGGCATATCGTGAGCCCATCAAGTTTACATTTGAAATGTAAACGCAAATATTACAAAAGAAAATTCTCACGAAGCTAAAGGCGGCAGAAAAAGCACCAATTAATTTGTGAATAATAACTTCTAGCCGAAAGGCATGATAAATTATAAATAAAAAAAAACATATTCAGGTGGATCGAGCGAGAGCTTAGTAATATTATGAATGCAATAAGGTTTTAGTATTTGAAAATGTATTAACATTTGGAATAAAAATTTATTTTAAGTTACACTTTATTTACAATATGAGAAAACTATATTCGAAATGTGGATTATATTCGTATGATTAGAAAATAATATACATATATATAAATTGTTAAAATCACAAAATTTAATTAAAAATAAAAAAATACTTATTCAAAAAAAACTGGCAATTGTCGTTGTTTCATTTCGGATGGCATACGGTACAGCTAGAACAATACCTGCAGGTTGTACTTTTCTTATGTGGAATTTATGAAAGTTTCAAATGCAAATATTTCAGAGATGTCTGATGAAATAAAATAAGTAACTATAACAAAAAGATGAAGAGTAAGTCTTAATAAACAAACAATTACCCATAACTTAGGCAGAAAGCATATGTGGCGCGAAAAAGTTGCAATTTTAGAGATATTTCAGAACACAATTTAAGGGTGTTGACATAAAATCAACTAGAAAAAGTAATATAAGGACAAGTTCAGCAATAAAAAATATATAAATAGGCCTTATCAAAAAAAAACACTAAAATGAAAAAAACGCTAAAATGACTAAGGTAGCAACCTTATCAAAATCGCAAATTTTTCTTTTCCTTAATTCCCAGCAAATATAAAAGAAATATACTCGTATTCTAAGACATAAAATCAACTAGAAAAAGTAATATAAAGACAAGTTCAGCAATGAAAAAAATATATATAGGTCTTATTCAAAAAAGCGCTAGAATGAAAAAAGCGCTAAAATGGCTAAGGTAGCAACCTTATCAAAATCGCAAATTTTTCTTTTCCTTAATTCCCAGCAAATATAAAAGAAATATACTAGGATTCTAAGACATAAAATCAACTAGAAAAAGTAATATAAAGACATGTTTAGCAATAAAAAGCGCAGATAACACTCAAAAAGGACTAATTTTGGCCTTACCAAAATCGCAAATTTTTGGTTTGCTTTTTTTAAAATATAATATGCAGGGGAGAAGAGATATAAACACAAGCTCGGCATTAACAAGTATATAAAAAGGCTTTTTTTAAATTTTTGATTCACGAAATATATACATATTTATTGAAAAGTAAAATTTAAAGAAAATATTTAATTAAAATTGAAATTGATACTTTTTTCGGAAGCAAAGCGGGGAGGTTTTAATTTGTATTTCTTAAAAAAATATTTTATATAGAAAATGATTTTTAGAAGCATTAAGCAATTAATCATTTAATTTAGCTTAACGCTAAAAATAGTATACAAAAAATTTTTTTTTGAAAATGATTTATTGGAAACTTTTTTGGAATTATTTTTAAGAAATTGTTCATTTAATTCTCAATTATAAAACGGTTTCCACCATGACGATTAGTTGGTAGAAACAAATTAAATTATTAATAAAGTATTTAATACACTCTCTTACCAAAATTTATTTTAAAACGAGAAACAGCTTAAAAGAAAAATTTTTTGCCAAAGTATACAAAAAATTGTGATAGTTTTTGTTTTAATTTTGCCAAATCTTAAAATAAAACTCTCGAAGGAGATACATTTCCATCTTTGAGAAATCTTTCTCTTTTAACTTCTCTTTACTTCATGTCCTAATTATATGTAAGTTTTTTATTATTATTTTTTTTTTTGTTTTTTTTTAAATGATTGATATGTGATAAACTACTGCTTTTATTCTGTTTTCTTCTGTTTGTATATATACATATATATATATATATATATATATAACCTAAATAAATGTTCATGTATTTTGTTTTGTTTCAGCACCTTGCATTAATTATAGATGAAACTAAATGACTAAATTAATTATATCTGTTTTTGTTTTTAATAAATTGTTGCAATCAATTAATAAATTAATTAATAATATAAATCAGGTAATTAAGCTTTTTATTCGTTTGTGTTTATATGAAAATATATATCATTTGTCTTAAATAAAAACCATATATTATTTATTATTACTTTTTTTATTTTATTTCCTTTGTACATGTAAAATAAAGTTGAAGTTAATTTGTTTCTATTTGTCTTTTATTTTCTTTTGTTTTTAATTTGATATAAATCAGGTAAGTAATAGCAAATTTTATTTAAATATCAAAGATATAAAAGAAGTATTAATTAAGCGCGTTATTACTTGAAAAACTATTCAAGTATCCTAATACAAAAGCTTTAATTACGAGTTCAATTCATGAAGAATAAGATTCGTGAAGAACGGTATTGCTACAAATTTGGGTGACATTACAGATAAAGAATTAGCAAAATTTGAAAAGGTTTGCAAATAAGAAATGCGTTTTAACAAAAAATTTCCTGTTATGCATTCGATGATTAGTGTAAAATTATTCCAACAAATAAATTTCCACAAACTATTTCGAGGATAATATTTTACTTGGAGATTTGAAAATTGCAAATCAAAAGATTTAAGACACAAACTTGTGCGCAAACTTTTAAAAATGCTAATATGTATGTGTTTGATTGAACTGGTTGTCATACCTTTCATAACACTTGCATGACAAACTGAGGAGCAGATGTTTTGGTTTACGTGGGAAATAACGAAATTTTCTCTATGCGATCTAAATTAAATTTTTTTTTATATTTTGTTAATGAATGTTGTATAATTAAAGAACTAAGCAGATTCTTAAAAACATACCAGTTCTATTTATGATTTTGTATGTTATGAAATCGGAAGTTTTTTTCAAAAGTATTTTATTTTATACGGCACAAAGTTTTTTTTAACGATTTTAGCAACAAATAAAATTTCTTATTTAAATCATGTCAGTGTGAAAACACAACAATTACTGCACAATAAATGGAATTGTATTCATATGGATCGAAATATATACAAACTTAATATGTGTATGTATACAGTTGAGAATAAATTTTTTAAATTAGTAGAAATACAACGAGTGACAAAGCAGATAATGACACTAGATTTCAACTTTTAATTTATTGTAGGAGAAGAGTAGACCAAATCGAATTTTGCTGGATGCATCCAAGTCTTCTAAATCGACGAAAATAAAATTATCTGTTCCTCATTGTGTCACATATTATTTCAAAATCGTGCAAAAAGTACCGTATACAAAATGTTGGCTTTTTCATAATAAAGCTTTTTACTAAAATAATTTGTAAAATCTACATATTTAAATTAATTTTCGAGCCACTTAATGTACGTATGCACATGTCGTCATTTGAAATACAGAATACCATAATAACAATTAACAACTGTAAGCAATTACATAGGATTAAAAAATATACTCAAATACTGTTTTTTTTTTTGCATTGACATGGATGATGCGATGCAATATACTTTATCCAAAAAAAAGAAGCAGCTGGTGGTATTTTGAATTTTTAAAGTCAGTTCTGACTTTATGATGGTGTATGGCATTTTAAGTGACTATATGTGTAAATCCGTATATTTTAATGATTAAAAAATTATGTTCACATGCGTTCCATCTGCTTCTCTATCTCCGATTGTTCATATATAAATTTTTGTTTGTGTAATTATGTAAAAAGTATGTACAATTCTCATTGAATTAATGTTTTTTTATACAAATTTCCTTTAATTTAACTATGGTGTACATTCGTGTTTTATTTTCTTTAATTAATATTATATAAATGTTTTTTAAATGAACTATTTTTTTCTTTTTATAAATTTTTATATTGTTGTTTGTATTTAAACTGAAACTGTTCTAGTCTATTTTCTTAATACTTTTATGTCAACTTATTTAATTATTGATTACATATTTTAATGTTAAACGAATTTAACTGAACACAGTTAAATAATTGTACTTTCATTGTGTAACTTTAAGATAAAATTTAAGAATATATTACTTTCGAGGAGTAAAATAAATACTTAATTGAAAAACAAACATAAATAACATTAGAATATTTTGGTTGGCATAGAGGGAAACAAGTCTAGCAGGAAAAATAACTTAAATAAAACCATTTGTTTTTAAGGATTTAATTAAAATTTTTATTGCTTCGCATTATGTACAGAAATTAAAACAAAAATAAGCAAAAACATTTAATTATAAAAAATTGATATTTAACAAAAACGGCATTAAAACTTACAAAATAAAAAATATCCCAATTAGTAAAAATATTTTTTTTAAATGTGACCAAATATTTCATGCTTGATGGGCATGTTTCAGTTTTGCTTTTGAAGATTAAACAAAATTAATGTTAAAAGTTCATATCCCTTGGGGCTACTATAAGATATGTAATTCTCACTAGTCTTAAATATCCTGATAGCATTCACGTGATATTCAAAAGTTTTTAACTTCGCAATATTAAAAAAAAAAAAATGGGATGAACTTTCATACTTATTTCTTCTCTTCATACCAACATTTCTTCCAGAAATATCGGCACACAGAAATCTCAGTTTAGTATGAAGCTGTGAACGGTGTATGTGATAGGTTTCGAGACTTCTCCTTTAAAATTGTGAGACAAGTAATCTTGGTAGAGCATCCAAATACCAATATGATGCTTACCAGATTATTTTTTTAGAGAAATTGATTGTGGTGTCCATATCGTTTGTATACTTCCCGAAAGCTCACCGAAACAATGAACTCGACTAACATGTCTGATAAAACATTTTTATAATTTTTCAAGTAAGATAAACAAACTCAACACAACTATGGAACATTTTTTTAACACTAGTTTGGATGTAAAAAAACATATAAATTAAAAAAGTAGTAAAAAAATTATACACATTAAGAGCAAAAACAAGATATAAGATTTACTTTTATAAGAAGCGAATTTTCACATCTGTACAAAATATACAACTTAAAAATAAAAAAACAATAATGTATGTATAATCTAAAAATTTAAAAATTAACTTAAAAGTTGTAGTTATAAAATTAAATTACTTTATATTATTAACCATTTATTAATAATAATAAATTTATTTTCTACGTTGTTTGCTATGGGTTAGCAAACAAAGCCATGAGACATGGAATTTGGTTGCTTAATATAGGGATCGGTAAAATTAATATGCGATTTGATTGCTTTTTACTTATCTCTTTCAAACAAAATATTTTTTCTCAATTTTAATTCTAATCAATCAGTCTACGTTAATATATCTCTTATTCTATAAATGTATTTTAAACTGTTGTTATCTTAGCTGCATATTTATTTAAATTATTATTTCATTTCGTTACGTTTTAGATATTTTTCTCATAAAATGTCTAGTCTTGCCTTAAATTATCCTTATAATACAGGAAAGAATAGTTGTATTAATTTAATGTGAACCACGCTTTTTATGTTTGTGATTTCAGAAAATGGTAAATAGTAGTTGGCAACAGGTGATGATTGAGCTGTTTGATTTTTAAATAGAACGTTGCTTTAAACTAGCGCAGTAGTTGTGTACTGGAGGTACTGAAAACGGTTACTTATGTATCTTGCGATGCTAACTGCACTCAGCCTACTGTACTTTATTTTAATTAAAGCTTAAGGAATTTGCAGCAGACTCCTGCTACCATCATTATTATAATAAACGATATTAAATGCATTATTGTATGGTTGCCTTTTCTTGTATTGCATGAAGATAAGTAAATAAAATAGGCGCAATTTTTCTATATTCGCCTTTTTTTTAATTGTATTTCTAAATCAGGATGAAAAAATTTTTTTTTACAATTGAACTAATTCGATAAGTCATTCGTTAAGAAATAACATACATATGAATTCTAAATCACAAACTGGTTTTCTTGCCTACTCCTTTTTTAACGATATACTTTCTTTACTTGGTATGAGTGAGTAGTAGTATGCGTAAATGAATCATAGTTGTCTATTATAATGGCAACTAAGATATTACTAAAATGTTTCCCGATGGAAGAAAAATATAAGATAATTATAGAAAAGGAGGATGGATGAAAGAAAAAGAAATAGTTTAAATATATAGTGCTCGGTAGTACCATGTCAGCAATAGTATAAATATGTAATTAGAATGATATCTAATCGAGTTAAAATGATGGAAAATCTACATTAAAACTTAGCAAGCAAGTTTGTATATAAGTTTTCAATATATTAAAAGAAAATTATTCTCTACATCATGTATTATTAAGACTCAATTAGTTCTAAATTAAACATAGACTGGAAATTTATAAAGGCAAATAAATATGGATTTAACAAGTTTTATAAGTTAAAATTTAACAACTGAATTTTAAATTTCCTATAAGCTTTAATTACTTAATTCGTTAGACAAGACAGACTTAAAATATTATTTTTTCTAAAGTTAATTCGGTTTTGATTATTATTTTTATCTTACTTATAAAACTATGTATAACACAAAAATAAAACATTGTCAACATCTCTATATACGTATAGAAAAAACAACTTTGCTGTTAACACTGCTGTTTGGTTTAACATAAAAATTTATCTCGAATAAGTTGGATTAAAACTATTGAAAATATTGTTTGATATTGTGTCGTGACACCGGAAAACCGCTTTCTAAAATACCATTTCACATTCATATTATTTAAAAATAAGTTGTATATTTCCATAACAATACCTGCTACATAAACGTCATATTATTACTGTAATTTCGAGTGGATTGTTACATTAAGGGTCATATTTGTAGCGTTTAGATAATAATCGTAGCTCATTACTACCGAAATTAGTTAACTAACAACTGTAAATGTGGGTCTAAGATGGTAACCAGTCTGTGAAATATTATACGAGTTATCTTTATATAAACATTTGGGACTTTATGACATGTATGGCAGCTTAACACACTTATTTCAAATGTTTTAAAACAAACAAACAAAATCTCTAGAAATACATTTATGTATGTATATAACTTTTTTTTGTATTTTGTGGCGCACCTTGTTAGAAACTTAGATCACTCTTGCTCGCTTGTTTCTCCATTTCACATTATTTGTTGAATTGTTAGATAAAACAAGCAACAAGGGCGATTTAATACCTTTTCTATAAATTTACGTTATTCGAATCCTTTATGTCTACCACAATATGGTTTGTATTGGTTTTAATAAGCATTGTGGTGGGATATTTTTGCAATTGTAAGAATCTCTCCATAACACAAGAGGAGGACAGACGAGCCTCTGCGTCATGATCCCAGCATTCCTCCATTGTATCGCAGATAATGCTGATTCCCTGGAAAATTTAAAATTTACTTGCGCTTAGTTTTGAATTAAATTATACTGTGCAACAGAAAATTGTGTAAGTGGTCCTATCAAAGCTGTCGAACACTAAAGTTATATAATGTTCAGATTTGTTACTGCTACCAAAGAACATCCGCGTTTTAAATACTGTTTAATAGTGGTAAATACCATGAAGCAAACCTGGTAATTCAACTTTTCCCGCAAATACTAAATAAAATATTTTTCTTGTTCATATTTCTTGCGATTGGTTATAACTACTTACTCCTCCATTTTCATTGCACAATTTTTAGATCTGATCAATAACTCGTTGCACAGCAAAATTCACATTATTATCATGAGCAGTTAAATTATTGTTTAATTGACAGAAGGTGTGTGAAAGTAATTACATTTTTTCAAATGCTTTCATAACGAGTACTTACTGGATGTGAGCGCCATGTATTTAAAATTTGTGGACGTAATTTTTTCATTACAACATTTTCCTGTACTTCTTCCAATGTGTGCCTTTGACCTAACTGCAACCAAAAAATAACAATATTGCGCTATCAAAAATTATAAATTAAGACTTTTTTGCCAAACCTCCGCTTCGAATGGTAATAGATATTCTCCAACAGGTCCTGTAGCATCACATCGGGATACCATCTCCCACAATACCAAACCACAAGCATAAACATCTATACGTAGGAAAGCGTCACGATTGAAGTTTATGGCACCTTCTAATACTTCAGGCGCCATATAACGTCTAGTGCCCACTTGGCCATGCGTGTCACCACAAGGTTTGCCTTATTTTTTTTTTTTTTTTGATATTTTTAATTGATTTTATTTAGTTTTTTTTTTAATATTTTAAAAACACTTTTTTTATAACAAATATTTTATTTTATCGCAAATTAAAATAAGGACGCCATGCTTGATTGTTAGTAAATTCATTAATAACGTAAATTATATTTAATCTTTTAAACCAATCACCAAATTAAGCACAAAAAAGAGTTTCAAAAATTAAGCTTTAATTTTGAAATAGTACAAAACAAAGCAATGGAGATAAAAAATTATTGATATTAAAAGCCTGTGTTATGCAACCAAATTACAATTATAATATATGAGATAAACGTCAGAATTTTTTCGTGTTAGATTTACAGGTAGAAGTAGAAAAGAAGGAGAAAATATTCAAATAAATACGAATATGTAAATATTAATGCATTAAATATTGCTGTTGTTGAAAGTTCTGTTTAATGAAAGCCTATTAAAGGATAATCATTTCTTAAGACCATAATTTGTTTATTATCTTTTACATATTATCATTACTTATTTTGTTTATTGTGAGGTTAAAAAAAAGGAATCTCATCAGTAGAAAAATTATTAAATGTTATATTATGTAATTAAACATGGCTGAGGTAAAAGATACGGATCAATATAAATCGTTCACTATTTTCATGTTTCTCCCAAATTTGGAATAGAGCTTTTATAGTAATCAATTCTATTGGCAATTACTTTATGTATTTAAAACAAAATTTAAAACTACTACGTATAAGAATTATAATTTAAAAAAAAAATAAAAGTTTCAATTTTGTGAAATAACCAAATTAATGTATCAGTAGTTACACATACAAAAAGTGAAAAATTTATACTCACCAGGTTGAAATATCATGGCTAACCCAAAATCAGCGATACAAGCTGTCAAATCGTTTTTTAATAAAACATTTTTGGACTTAAAATCACGATGAGCTATCGAAGGCTTAAGACCTTCGTTTTTGGTTGAAAAAATTTCTTCATGCAAATGCGCCAAACCGCAAGCCATAGACTCAGCTATTTTGCAAAGCTCTTGATATGTAATGGTATGCGATTTTAAATAATCACACAAGGAGCCATTGTGTTGGTAAGCAGAAATCAGCCAAAATTCTTGCTGTATCTTTTCGGTATGTTTTTCGTGTCCCAAAAACTCCAAAATATTTGGATGACGCATTCGTGGTAACTTATAAATTTCTAGCTCAGTATTCCATGATTCTTTTTCTTGCATGCGAAAAATTTTCACCGCGACATCTTGATTGTGAAGTTTTGCTTGCCATACGTCACCGAAGCGACCACTTGCTTTTAGCTCCAAAAGCTGTATAGGTCGATTACTGAGCATCGGAGATGAATTGGTAATTTCCGCTTCATTCTGTTAACAGATGATGCCCGTTATTTTAAGAAAATTGTCTTTATGATACTTAATAAAATAAATTATACTTACTGTCGGAATTTCATTGAAATGAGCTTGTTTACGGCGGCGATATAAAAATAAACCAATGCCCGTAATAGTAATTAAAATTGCTAGAATGATTGAACAAATCACGATATAAATTAAATCGGAATTTTCTGGTGTCTTTTCCTTGGGCACTGGAAGAAAAAAACAAAAATTTACATTTTAAGAGTGATTTTGTAAAGCGTTTTTATTTATCTTCTTTATAGAGTATTTCTTAAATATTATGAACATATTATTAATGAAAATTTGACCATCTTCCTCAAATAGTGGAAAATATAATGACATGCTGGACTTTGTTTAAAAATTAACAAAAAAAAAAAAATAATAATAAAAACGATTGGCCCTAGGTTTGTCTTCAATTAGGAATCCATAATATATCTAAATGCGCAGAAACTAAATCTTTCAATGCAAAAATGCCCATCGTATATTTTGCGTTAAGTAATTTTTATTTTTCTTAAGCATATCGCAATAACGACAAGGAAAGCTAGAGATGTTATACCCTATTTTAAGCGATGGTTTAATAGAACAAAACTGCTTCGCATATATCTAGTAAAGTCCATTCCGAAAATATGGTTCCCGTGTTTAGTAGCCTATTATTAATATACATGTTGGCCGATTTGAGTAGCTTTAATGTTTATGCTGGAAATTTTTCTCTATATACCACATGCTGGTCATTACTATTTTTGTCTCCATTTAGACATTTAGTGTGATTATAGTATTCTTTAAAACTTACTTTTCAAATTACCTTTTTTGATATAAAGTATATTTCTATAGAATAATCTGGCAACAGAAGTGTTGTATATCTGCATTTTGCACAAAGTCTTTCTATCAAAAGTTTTAAAAAATTGAGAAATATCAACTGAGAAACATCATAAACGCAGTGTAATCATATACATATATTGGTTTGATCCACTGAGAAAGAATTGTTTAAATGCAGTAAAGCAATTTGCAGAAAAAGTGAGAAATTTCTGATCATGTACATACGAGTAGAGAAAAATATATTCAAAAAAATATTGTAGAAAATATTTTCCTCGGCTAATTCGTTCCAATTCCTTCCTTCGAATGCGGCTTTCATATCTCAAAGTAAATGTCCTTAGACAATTTGAACATATTACTCTTTGTGTTTACTTGTTTACACTTGTAAGCATTCTGCTCTTTTTATTGCAAATTTTAATATAACAGTTTATTGAACTACTAAATTCATCCATCCAATACACTCCCCATTATGATCCAACTCACACATTGCACCTGGTTCAAGAAGGTATAGAATACATGCAAAATCAACAACCCCTTTCATTTTCTTGAAAATTTTACAGTTCAAAATAATTACAAGGTAAACATAAATATTTTTTATTATTATTATTGCTGTTGTTGTTTTATTTCACCTCGTTCGTATTCGTAAAAAATAAAAAATTACCCCCCAAAAAAAATATGCAACAAAAAATAGGAAATAAGAAACGAAATGAAAAATAAAAATAATACATTGAAGAAACTAAAACAACCTACAAAGAAATACGGCCTACAGGTGAATAACATTACAAGTGGCCGAGTAAAAAAAGATAAGCCCTCAAAAAAAAAAAAAAAACGCTCGACAAAAATTGCAAATTGTTCAAAATGTGCAAAGAATTAAATATATTGTATTCGCAGTTCCACTAACAACGAATCAAGAATATTCTAACAAAAATACACGTCACATCATCATCATCATCATTTTGTATGCAAAATTTACAAATTAACATCCACCCATACTTCCCGCACGGAATAGAAGAAATTTATAAAAATTCTGCTCTATACAAAAAGAAAAATGAAAGTTCCCCCAATTTATTAAGAGAATACAAAAAAAAAAAACACATGAAAAAATATACAAGAAGAAATATCAAGTGAATCAACAAGAAAAACGTGACTAAAAACGAAAAAATTTTGCGAGGGAAAAGCTGCCTACTGTAGAACAACTGTAGCAACAGTAAAATCTAGGAGAATTTGCTTTACTTTTCTAGTATATATTAAAAGCATCACAAGGATAAGTAAATATATGCACAAGTACTTGTATAAATGTATGAGTGCATGTTTATAAGGAGCAAGTGTGCAAGTGTTTGTAGCATGATGGTGCGTTTAATGTGAGTTCTTTTTTAAAAGTCGCAAATGCAAACAAACACGAACTCATAAATACACAACCAATTAACATGATTTGCAACATATGGCAGAATAAAAAATGTGGCAGCAGCAACTGCTGCTACAGTATTGCTTCTAGATACTTTATGTACCATAAGCTTTGAAATACATACACATACCCATACACATTTATGATTATATTTACATACCTTTATACAAAACACACAACCACACATAACCATACATACACATATGTACTATGTATATTTATTTATTTATTTACAGAGTTCATTAACTTCAACTGCAGTAGCATCGGCAGTAAAAGGAAAACAAAGTGTAAAAGTTTTTTTAAATCGGTTAAGAATGGCACTCAAGTGCCTGTACAGTAAATCGACACATTGCAACTTCAGTTATGTTATTTAATCTACTTCGAGATTCCGTGTGAGCTCAATGCAACATGCATTCTAGATACTACAAGCTCTAAATATTGAGCAAATGAGATCATTTTTGAGAGAGGAATGTGCCCTTTATTGCAAGAAAAAGGCAACTTTCCTTCAGGCAACTTTACTACATTGCAAAACCAGCAGCAGCTATAAAGCACACGATAGAGAAAAATATAGTCAAAGGTAAGTACACATTTTTCCTCTAAAAAAATATACATATAAAATTGAAAAGAAAATTATAAATTAATAAAAGAAAATTAACAACGGAAACATGTACAAACGCTAAATATGTATTTATACCAATGTGTAAAGCATAAAGCCATTTATACATACATACATACGTGTACTGGATATACAATGAAAAACTTTGAAGATTATGTATGTGTCCAAATCTTATGGAGGTAATAGGAAATAGTATGTCCAGGTTCTTCCGCTTATCTTAAAATTACCAGTAATTCAGAGCAATCATTAAATAGTTTAATAAGGCTTAAAATAAACTGTAGTTAAATGTCTTTTAACCATATGATACTACTGCGCTCAAACTGGTATAGTTGTTCTAATTGTTGTAACAGTGTCTGAAAGTTTTTCAACTAATGTGAAGCAACGTGAAAACGGGAATTGCTTTTAACTATTTAGTGTATCTGGTACACTAAACATATTTACTGGAAATTATCAATATTTCTGAGCAGGTGTCAGATTTAATAAATTTCGATTTCAATTCGTTCAAAAATATGTTCTAATCCACTATAAAGCCCTCTTAAATTAACCACTCCATGAATTGATTATCAATAACTAGTTCAATCTTTAAGCTTTCATCGCAAAACAGCACATCTTAGTAGACACCTCATTTCCAAAATACCATATCTCGAACGTATTCCAAGTAGTTGATCAATTCATTAATCTCGCTAAATAAATACTAATATACATATATGCATATCTAAGTATATATATGAATATAGGTGAAAATGCCTTCACCTAATGCGAACTCAATTGAAACAGTCATATTGTAGGGTACATGCAACTTTTATAATTTATACATGTGGTGAAGAAGTAGAATCTGAATAAAAACATTAAACCGAATGAAGGAATGAGCGAACGAAAAAGTTGCAGTTGCACAAAGCTAAGAAAAATATACAAAAAAACAAATCCCATAGAAAATTAAAAACAATATATTGCTGGTATAAAATTGGGGTAAACATGGCATTGTGGCATCCTTTAATAACACGAACATCGTCGTAGGCATTAACAACATCTGCACACAGCCATATATTGCACACGTGCCTTGCATTGAATTTGAAAAATATAATAACTAAAATAGCAGGAGCAATTGAGAATTGAAAACAAGGATGCGATCCCTCTTCTACCTATCCATCTCTATGCACCAACATACATCCCCAGCCATACGATACACACAAACACAATAGAATATTTGCATTGGTACAGAATGCAGTAAGCTTGAATATGGTTGGTCGTATCTAATGGTGACAACGACATCGGCAGAGAATCTCATCAGTTAAATCTCTGCCAACAAAATAGTGAAAATGAGTAAAAGGGAAAATATAAAAGTAACATGGAGTAGTTGAATGTTTATAAATATATACACACACACACTTATGCACACATGCATAAATACAATAAAAATAATAAATAATAAAAAATTAAAAATGAAATACAAAATAAAATTTACCTTGCGTTGTTGCTTCTGTTGTTGTTGGTTCCCATCTATTTGCAACGTTGCACATTGATTGTTTGCAACAACAAAAATACAAAAAAGTATTATTATTCTTACGGGGCTCCGCACTCGTAACACATTCTGTTTGGTTACATTCTGGAGATTGCGAGAAGCAACCCTTCATTTTTATATAGTCCTCTCCTGTACAATTAAAATATAAACAAAATATTGTTATTATTAGCTTGTATAAGCACTTAATGTTAATAGCGAATATTTACTAATTAAATTTATTCAAAGACTTTTTACTCAAGAACCTTAAAATTTCCATTGCTCTTCTAAGTGACTAAATTTTATTAATGATTGAAAAAATACAAACTATATATTTTAAATCATTTTGTCTTGTTTAGCAACATTTAAGACTTAAGTAGGCTAGTGTCATATCCGCTCTGTAATAAATGTTCATTAAAAGAATAAATATACATACCTGTTATTTCATCCCGTGACCACAAAACATAACAGCTCGGCGGTTTATCGGAATCAAATTTACAATGTTCAGTGTTTGTTGCACAATCACCCCGAATCAAGCATTGCTTCTCATCGTAGTGTTCACAGTCAATATTATAATCAGGTGGCAAAATGACTGACCCCGAGAGGCAAAGACAAAACCCCAGTAGCAAAGTTACACCTGAAATTTTTAATAAAGTTAAAGATTAAATCATTTCTAATAAATTTTTATTATATACATATGTATATGTACGTAAATACATATGTATAATTTTCTGCTCTTGTGACCTTTATGATGCTTTATTGATACTTTTTTAATGGACATGTTAACAGAACTTCGCAAATAGATTAATATTCCACATATTAGAATATTTTTTCATTAGCATCTACATCTTCATTTTGTGCTGAGCCTAGCAATGAATTTGAAAAATAGAATAACAGCAAACTAAAGTAGTACGATCAATTGGAAATTGAATGCGAGTATACGATTTCTATTCTACATAACCACCTCTTAAATCTTACCCACAGAATATCACACCCGTACACATAATAACGAATATCTAATGCCGCGAACTTCTGCGACCTGTTGGCGCTAATGGATTTTTGTACGTCGTTAAATCAATAGTACTTATATAAAACCAGCAGTAAAATTGTGAGAATGCAAGATATATCTTTAAAGAAAAATTGATTATGGAATATTATAATTTTTGGTATTGACCTCACTGGACAATAGTATTGCATTTTGTATATTATCACGAAAGAAATAAAAAATATTTAGGTGTGATTGCTCTGTATTTATATTAGGGTGGTTCATTTTTAAGAAAAGGTCTTTCAGTTCAATATCAATATATCGTTTCAAAAAAAAATTTCTGCAAAACACAACAACTTATATGAAAAGCCAATTTTATATGAAACTTGTTTATTATACAAAATAATTACTTTTATTTAAGTACAAATAGAAGGATAACACATATAAAAAATGCCTGTAAGAACTATTGAGACAAAAATCTGAAGTTGTTAATTGTTAACGATGTTTTCGTTTTAATATATACGTCTTTAATATTAAAAAATATTTGAACAGATAATAATAAAATTTCATCCCACATTTATTACAAAAAAATGGTACGTGCATTTTTTTTAACTAGTGCCACTTTTTACAGTTTTTAAAAGATATTTACTTCTCCTAGCCCTGGCCATCAGCTTTCAAGAATGAAATAACTTATGAAATTGATGAATTTTCATGATTGATGATAAATTTTGGTGGTGAAGTATCACCAAGAATTAAGTTAAAAACTTCCTTTTAATATTGTTATCATTTCTGCTTTCTTTTTGGAATATTATTTTGGATGACGACTTAACATATTTACTTATTAGTAAAAACATTTGTGGCATATGAGAAAAAGCCACACATTCACATTTCACATTCTTAAACCGCTTATCTAAAAGATGCAACGTTTAGAAATACTTCTGTGGAATGTAAAAAATTATGCATTTCGAACAATTTGACAGAATACCCAATTTGTCCTAATATTACTTTTACTATATTTTGCACACAAATGTGCACATATCCATGTACGTATCCAAACTTATATACTCGTATATACATACATATGTAAATGAAAAAGTAATATGAATTTGAATATGCATGTAGTGTATCAAGTAGATACTGCCTCTACTGTATGATGGCAGAGAATGAGTGAAAATAATTTTGCCTTTGTAGTTTTCTTTGTTCAGATATCAAATGTTTCTCTTTTATGTATAAGGATTTATTTTACATTTTTTTTTTTTTTTTTTTTTTGCTATCACAGAACATAAAAGGTTTATATACTGCACACACGAACAGCTAATACGGATGGATTTTGCCGATAAGTCACAAATTAATTAAGAATTGCAATATAGCATTATTATTACGCACAAAGTAGAGGTTGACTTGGCTAAGCGACAATATATTTTATACAGGAAAGAAAAACTTCATTTTACTTTTTGATTTAAAAATATAATAAAAGTAGATTTTAGTGTTTATATGTACAATGTCCTTATCAGAAAAATTTATCATTTTTTCTTTATATTGCTTAATAATGTGCATCATAGAGTACATATTATGATAATATCTCATATAACAGTATTCATGTAATAGTTGTTAAAAAAAAATTATTAACAAACGCTACTCAAGGTTGCTAAAATTAAAAATATCAACAAGGCTCGCGTTCCCACTGTATTGTTAAGTAGAAAACAAAAATAGAAGCAAAAAATATGTATTACTTCAGTAGTTATTGCAATAAGAAAAGCGTAGGATTTTTTTTTTTTTTTTTTTGCAAAAGGAAAAGTTAATGAGAAACTCAAGAAAGTTGTAGGAATTAGATTCGTTAAGATAACAAATGTGCGCAATTGTATGATGTTTATTTCAGTTAGGTCTAAAAACACAGCATTACTTTTCACTAAAGCCTGTGTATTGATTATCAGACTACTTTGGACATTATTTAGTAAATAATAACAACGAACTAAATTTAGTAACCGCATTTGTAAATTTCATTGCAATTCAGTTCCAATGTGCTTTGACGTGTTACATTGTTACATATAAGGACAACGATATTTAACTATATCTACTACGGCTAACGTATTTTTTAGTTATTTACTATTTGAACTTTATTTCATCCTTGTACGTGGTCGGTGTAAAATGAGTATCAAAGCCGTGAGAAGATGCACGATTATTCTGTTATTTTCATTTATGTTCCTCATGATTTTTTTTTTTTTTTTGTATTTCTATATTTACAGTTGAGTAAGGACATGCTCAATGGTTTTTATTCCTTTTCCTTTTTGCGCTGTTGTATTTTGTATTTACTTTTATTTTCCATACCACACACAAATATATCAACCCATACCCAACAGCAAGTGATTGTTTAGATTCGGTATGAGCGAGAAAGGGTAATAGTAGAATCTATGATAAATATTGCACATAATCAGATTGAAGTTGGGGTAGGTTATGATGTTTGTACTATTTGTATAGGATATAATTTAAACTATAAATTCCTTTGGATTTAAGCATATCTTGGCCACATATTAACAGAAATTAAACAATTTGCTCTCATACTGTTGCTTCTTTCACCCAAAATTCTTTACGTACATATGTTTTTAAAAATTTTTTTGTACAAGTAAAATTATTTTGTGATACCCTAGAAAACCATTGTAATACTTTCCTGACATATCCAGCATCGAAATGATAAATTCTATTTCTCACTAATTTTCCCAATTTTTTTCCTTAACAATTTGAGACTGAATTTGATACTAAATGTTGTTCAACAAAAATTCAAAGTGCAAGAGTAATTAAATGTGTAGGTCAAATATGTTGCTTACAATGTTTACAACAGAAATTTCTAGAGAGTAGGAGCTAAGTTGAACTTGGTCGTGTGGTTTAATAAACGTTGGCAAAATCTATAGTTTTATTTTAGCTTTCGCTTAGAATTGGTATGATGAGTTTTGGTAATCATTTCTGACCAAATTCGTAGTATTATATTTTTCCTAAGCGAAGTCGAAAAAAGTTCAATATGTAACTAATAATCAAAAAATGAGAATTGGAAATTGTCTTTGCAAATTCTAGTAAATTATAAATCCAATGAAAACAAAAATATTCTGTGATTGTGCTAACTTACATGATTGTTGGTAGGCAAGTAAAAATCTATCTATTTCGTTGTTATAAACAACCAAATTCTAAATATAATACTAAAAGAAAAATCGAGCAACTATATATTTGAAAAGCGTAGATACCGAAATGCTACTTGTGATGAGAAATAGAAGAATTTCAAACTAAATGTACTTCTTATCACTCTAAGACACCCAGATTTTTGTTATCGTTGAATACAAATGACTTCAAATATCCAATGGAAGTGCTAATTGGAAACTGATCGATATCGACAAGACGTATGAGAAACTTTAAAAAATTATTTTGTTAACCTACTACATGAACTTATGTATAATATTCTTCTACAGGCACCAACAAAAGAGATTTAGCTGACTAATATTCTTTGAGTAAACAAGTTATGAATTTATTTAAACTGAATAATTTTGCTCAAAGAAATATTTTTTATTATTCTGGCTCATCAAATTCGCTTCATATAAGTAAATATTATTAATCTAATTAATTGTTCTAAAAACAACGAAAAAAAGTAATTCCAACAAAAAAATGCTTCTACTTATTTTTCAATTGCTCTACTTAAACTCAAATCTTTTTGCTCTTTAATTTGGTGGTTTGGAAACAACCCAGACATCTTATTATTCCTAACTGTTTTTTATGAGGTTCTAATGAAAATTGTTTAAATTTAATACAATTTAGAAAGGCAACACCAGAAAAGAAATGCGATTGATTAGGACAACCGGATATTGACGAATATATCTGAAGGTTGAAGGTAGTACATACGTCAGATATAAGAAATGCAACCAGTAGTAAATATTATGTTTTCGTTTTGTTTATCATGCGAAACAACCATCCGTGGACACCCATCTCAAGAACTTGTGGCAGTTCTCACATACAGAACTGCAATTTTAAATATTTTCTGATAGGAAATAAAACAGAATGGAAGGAAGCACATACACTTTAAAATGGTTAATTCTACATATATAAAAGTACATGCATACATAATATGCATGTATATTTTTATTTTATAATTTTTGTATGCTTAAGAAAAACTAATTCTTATCCACTTGCAATTATTGGATTGATAGAAATAAAAATTAAGAACGATGAGTACGAAAAGTTACTTACCCAACGATATAAAACGTTTAGAACACATGTGAAACATTTTGATTATGCTATTGCCGCAGAGATAGTTTTGAGAATTTTGTTAAAAATAGGATGGGGAAGAAATTCACAATTTTTATTTATAAAATTTTAACACACAGTCACAGGTAATAATTGGTTTTCATATGTATGTAGTATGTATGCAAGTGTATACATCCATTTATCCATATGCCCTTGTTTTTACTAACTCAAGATTTTTACTTGGAGCATTTTTCTTCAACACGGAATTTTAACATTCCAATGCATATAATCTATTGTGTATATTTTTTATAAGAACATTAGCGCTCCTACGGCGCTTATTAAGTTTATATACTTTTGTATCTATGTATACATGTATGTATGTAATTGTTTTAAGTTTTCCAACATGTTTCTCATGTGTATTTTTTCCTATTCGGAAAGTGCATGGTAGTACACATTTTTGGTGCAATTTTATTTGATTTTTTTTCTGCTTTTAATAATTTGCACCAACTATTTTGTTGTTAATTTAACATTTCTGGTTTTTACTACAGATATATTTCTTAAAAGCATTGGATAGTAATAGATTATAATAACGTTTCACTTTTCCCGTAAAGAAAATTCCTTATCCAATTATATTTGTGTGATTTTGATAAATGACGTTTGTATTATATAGCGATTTATATTTACACAGTACTTTGATTTTCAATACCATAGAAGCTATAAGTAACAAAAAGGCAAGTGGAAAAGAAACGACCATATGTACGTCAATAGGTATAACACTTCTCTGCAGTGTTACCAAGATGTAATCGAAAAATGTTGAAAAAACCTTAAGGACGCAACCCAATATTTTACGTTTGTAGGTAAATTTGTTTATTACCTTATGTAATTATAATCATAAAAGTATTCAGTATAATTATAAGAATATTTGGTTATAATTTGCTTTAAAGAAAACTCATATATTTAAAAAGTATGGTAGCACTTCACGGCTGAAAATTATAGCATCCCTGTGTTATTTGCAATAGAAAACGTAGATATACATGTACTTTCATTTTAAGAAAGTGGCTTTTGTAGTTTTGTAATTCAGTTTCTATTGGCGTCTGAAGGTTTTATGCAAGCGTGGGGAAAAAACTAATTTTATTACCAGTGTTTTTTAGTTTATTTTTTTTTTATTATGTTAAGCCGAAAACGACGAGCTAGTTCGATAAGCAGTAAACATGATGATGATCCTCATCAAATGGATGATTCTACCCCAGAACAATCGCCGGTTTTAATAAATTCGTCTACTGTGGGAGCAACTTCGACTTTATCCATGTCGGCAAGAAAAAAACGCAAAATAGACCCCACAGAAATGTGCCAGAATCTGTATGACTCTGTAAGAAACCTGAAAAAAGAAGATGGTTCCACATTGTGTGATACCTTCATTAGGGCACCCAAGCGACGCCAGGAGCCTTCATACTACGATGTGGTTAATAATCCAATTGATTTGTTGAAAATTCAGCAAAAGCTTAAAACTGATATGTACGATGATTTAGATGAGCTGGTGCAAGATTTTGAATTGTTAGTCAGCAATGCAAAAGCTTTCTATAAGCCAGATACTACAGAACATCACGACGCGGTAACATTATGGCAATATGTGGTGGCGAATAAACAAAAACTTTTAGAATCTATGGGGGTAATAGTAAGCGAAGATGAGCCTAAAGCTAAAGGTCGTGGTAGACGACGATTAACTTGTAATGCAGAAGATGAAGTAAAAGATGATGATTTAAGTGTATATGAAGAATTATTTGGTACAGTAATGACTTCTGTGGACTCTACAACGAATGATAGACCATTGCACAGAATGTTTTTATTGTTACCATCGAAAAAAATATATCCGGATTATTACGATGTAATCGAACATCCAATTGATTTAAGATTAATTGCTACAAAGATTCAAACGAACGCATATTCGAGCTTACAAGAAATGGAAAAAGATCTTTTGCAAATGACAAAGAATGCATGCCAATTTAATGAGCCTGGATCTCAGATCTATAAGGATGCTAAGGCATTAAAGAAAATGTTTACTCAAAGAAGACTTGAAATTGAAAGTGGAAAAGCTAAATTTACACGCCGACACAAGTCTGTATCCAGCGCTGCAATAGCAGCTCTTAAAGAAGAAGCTGATTCGTCAGATGATGAGGAAACCAGCCGAAAAGGGGAAGGACCCATGTGGGCTTTATTTGATCATTTGTACAATGCTCCTGGCCATTCAGAACATCCTGGTGCAACTGGTCCCCCTTTGGGAACGTCTTTGTGGAAATTGCCAGTACGCCGATTTCACCCAGAATATTTTGAATTAATTAAGCGACCCATTTCTATGGGCCAAATTCACAATAAACTCAATAAAGGCGAATATGCTAATATTAGTGACTTAACAGCAGATCTTTATTTGATGCTGGATAATGCAAAAAAAGCATTCCCACCCTCGCATCGGACTCACAAGGATGCTGTTCGCATGCTAAAACTCATGAATGCTAAACTGGTAGAAGACACACTGGATCAAGAGACCAGTGAAATGGAAGAAGATGAGGAAGAAGAGGACGATGAACTCGATGACTCGGAGCAAACTATATCGGTAGCATCTACCGAACCTCAACCTGAAAAGAAGAAAAAAGGACGCCCAAGAATCAATCCCATACCCAACACTTCAATGAATTGCACCAGTGGCAGCTCGCCGAAAGTGCAACGAATGACTATAACGCCTTATATGAAGAAAAAAGTTTTAGCTCTTCACAAGTATCTTTTGGATTTTTCTTTGGGAACTCGTAAGCCAGTAGATTTGTTTATGGAGAAACCACCCCGAAAAATTTATCCAGATTATTATGACATCATTCAAAATCCTATCGATATGAGCACGATTGAGCACAACATAAGGGTGGATAAATATCGTGATGTAGAGGATGTGGTGGCGGATTATAGACTTATGTTTGCCAATTGTCGCCAGTATAATGAAGAAGGTATAAAAGAAGTTTGATTTATTTGTGGAAATATTGTAATAAATTTTTTCTTAGGTTCAAATATTTATGAAGATGCGAATGTTCTAGAAAAGGCTCTAAGTGAGAAACTCAAAGAATTCCCTGGCTTAAATGAAATCAAAAAACCGTTACAAAAGCTTAACAAAGGGAGGCGTAGGGGAAACGCTTTGCCTATGAGCGATAAATTATGGCAATTTTATGAGACAATAAGGGACTTTCAAGAATCAAAGGGGAAGCGGCAACTTTCATTGATTTTCACAAAACTCCCTTCAAAAACCGATTATCCTGATTACTATGACATTATAAAGGACCCGATAGATATGGAAAAAATTGCTAACAAACTAAAACAGAGTCTCTATGAAACCATCGATGAATTAGCTTCTGATTTTTTGTTAATGTTGGAAAATGCCTGCAAATATAATGAACCAGATTCGCAGATCTACAAAGATGCTTTAGTTTTGCAACAGCTGACTCTGCAATTGAAGCAGAGTTTAAGAACAGATCGTGATACGATACCTGATGTTGGTTTGGCTGTACAAGAATTACTGCTGACTTTGTTTACGTCTCTGTATAACCATCAAGATGAAGCGGGAAGGTGTTATTCAGATTCATTACAGGAATTGCCCGAATATGACGATTTGTGCGACCAAAAAGTTCGTGGTATCTCTTTAGATTTAGTAAAGCGCAGACTCGACAAAGGGGTCTACAAGCGTTTAGATGTTTTTCAAGAAGATGTTTTCGCTTGTTTGGAGAGAGCACGTAAACTGTCACGCACAGATTCAGACGTTTTTCAAGATTCCGTTGAATTGCAATCATTTTTTATAAGAAAGAGAGATGAAATATGCATGGAGGCTTTGAGTTCAACTGCTTTAAACTACTCTTTGGATAAACTAATGTCTGAAGTAGAATTAATTCGTCATCAAAAGCTGCAGCAAGAAGAACCCGAACAAGATCAAGAGGATAAGCTTGTTATTATGGACAAAGCAGCCATGCAAGGAGAAAGTATGGTTATCAACCAAAAAGTTTTCTCTCCCGGAGATTTTGTATATTTTCAACACAACGAAAATAAAATTCCCAGCATAGCCCATATTGAGAGGCTTTGGACAACCGAGGACAATATGAAAATGATGCATGGCACTGTATTTTTAAGACCGCATGAAACTTATCATGTCCAAACTAGAAAGTTCCTAGAAAAAGAAGTATTCAAGAGTAGCATATCACAAACTGTACCCATGGAAAGAGTACTGGGTAAATGTTACATTATGAACATCAAGGACTATATTAAATATAAACCAGAAAATTTTGATGACAAAGATGTATTCGTCTGTGAGTCACGATATAATGTAAAACCAAGATCCTTTCAAAAGTTTAAAAATTGGCCATTTGTTCGCGAAAATGATCCTGTGAAATTATTGGTGCGCGAAAAACCTTTAGAAATCAAACGGGTAATGTCGGTATTTAAAGAACGGATTGAGAAGCATAAAGGTGAATTAGAAGAACTTAAATTGCAGGAAGCGCTAATTGAGAAGGAAAAGCCGAATATTCCTTGTGATCCTCCGCCAAACGCTGAAAGCAATGCTGTTTACTATCAACAGTATAATACCATTTGCAGCGGTGTTGTCAAGACGGGTGATTTTGTATATGTAGCAACACAAACGGGCAAACAATCTATTGCACAGATCCAGCAAATTTATGAACAAAATAACAAATCTTGTTTCAGGGGACCATGGCTATTAACGCCTTCAGAAATAACTCCACCAATACCGACTCAACCGCCACTGGGAAAACCTTTCTATCGTCAAGAACTTCTTCTCTCAACAGTAGAAGAAATAAGTCCAGTAATTGCCATTGTAGGTCGTTGTTCGGTATTGGAGTATCACGATTATATTACTTCTCGACCAACTGAATTTCCTGAAAGTGATGTGTACATTTGCGAAGCCAGTTATGATGAGTTGAAAAAATCTTTACGTAAGTTTTCTACTCCAAACTCATTGCGCAAATTTCAACACTCACCCGATGTAACTCAAGATGAAGTTTTCTACTTTAAAATGCCAATTAAACCAGCAAAAGAGATCAAGAATCAAGAATTTAGTGAAAATTTAGGCATAATGGAGGACTCCTTAGATGGTGACCCGCCATCGGTTAGTTCGGACATTGTCACAATATCTTCACCAGCTCCGTCGGTGTCATCAACTCCTTTATCTTCTAAGAGGAGTAAAGTAGCTAAGAAAAGCGTAACAGGTTATATTCTCTATTCAAGTGAAGTACGAAAAGGTATATAAACATTTAATAAATTAACAGTATTGATTGTGAAAATAGATGTAAATAAATTTTTATTATTCATCAGGTATTTGTACAGCAAATCCGGAAGCTTCTTTTGGTGACATATCTCGCATGGTGGGGAATGAATGGAAAAACTTGCCTGCAAGTGTAAAACAGAATTGGGAAGATAGAGCGTCACGTATAAATGAAGAAACAGCAGCTAGGCGTGAGGTAATGGATGAATCATCGCACTGTGCTAGCCCTGGTCCCAATATTGACCTGCCGCCTTCAAATGTAACATTCGAATGTCTCTGGGACAAATGTGATTTTCAATTTGAAGATTCCATCGATTGTATGGAGCACTGTTTAGCTGAAAATACTGGTCATGTACAGCGTACAGCGCAGCAAACTGACTCAGAATATTGCTGCTTGTGGCGCAATTGTATACGCGTGAGGAAAAATATGCAAGCATTTCCGTCGCTAGTGCGTCTTATCAAGCATGTTCGCGAAGTTCATCTGTCTAAACCAGGAAAAATAATTTTACCTCAAGATCGTAGTAAAAATTATGTCGCCCGTAAACATAAAATAGCGAACATAAACCAACAAACGCACTCTTCCGTTGGCGGTAATGGTCAAATGATCGTGTCTGGTGTGGGAAGCATTGCAGCAAATCGTGCCGTTGAAAGTAGCCCACAAATTCAGCATCAACAGATATTAGGAAATCCACCAGAACCCATGTTTATTACAGTTCCTCCTCGGCCTCAGCGTGTTTTACACTCCGAAGCCTACATCAAGTATATATCCTCGCTACAAGGTACTACCCAACAACAGCATGCACAAAATTCTTCCAAATGGAAAAGAGAGTTAAGTCAGGTTACACCAATGGATATAAAGACACCCAAAAACCTCTTACCGTCGCAGTGGTTAGGGAAATACGCTCCCAACAATCAGGATGACGTTTTAAAGGCTCTTTGTCATTTACGCAATTTTATGATGGATGATGTTTTACAAATACAGCGTAGTTTGAATACATTCTAACTTGACGACATTATTCTTACATTTCTATGAATAATGTAAATGAAAATTATGTTTTCGCTTCTGTATACATACCCGGCATTTGAATTATAAACTGTTCTTGCAACTATCAGAAATAAAGATATACATATATATATATTTAAATACAAGAAGCAATATGTTTATCTGCGATATGACGAAGGTCTGAATGAATAAATGTATGTGTGGAGTAGTAAGAACGTAGTATGTACATATGTAGTAAAATTGTGTTGCTGTACCCACGATTTTTTTAAATTTCTAAAAGGATCGTTTTGCCAATTTAAAGTTAATTTCATCAATTATGTAGCATTTGCCTTGCTTACTTATTGGTCTAATATGGTATTTACATTGTTTTAATGGCAGAAGTATAATTTTTGGTAATATTCAATTAATGATCTAAAACAAAATTCTCTTCCCGCCAATATGGTGTAAAAGAAAAGGTGCAGAAAAACATGAGATTTCAAAGCAAAAAATTTTAAAATGCGTGTGAATAACGTATGTGCATACATTTTTTGGAACATTAAAACAACCCCTTCCCCTGAATATTTTTAGTCCTTGTTACAAATCCAACTAGAGTAGCTGCAGGCGAATGCAGCACTCATAATGAATTCAAAACCAATTAATTTTTGCCTTTTTCTTATAGAGTTTGACACTTGTTTTAAGTATTTGTTCAGTTTCTTTTCTGAGAAAGAGGAAAGAAAACACTTGACAGGAGTAACAATCATGTTCCAGCCTAACTTGATTGCTCACAGCACAGAATAGCAAGCAATTAGAAATTGATGGTAACGTATCATACGTGCTCATTCTTAGCAACCACATATCTATTCATTGTGGAAACATTTGTAACGTCAAACCAAAGTAAAAAATTTGTAACTATACTAGGAAAAACAAAAATTTTAAAGATCTTCCTTCAATTTACTCGCCTTAAGCGTATATTAACAGACTTTGGTTAGAGCAAATTAATAAAATTAACAATATAAAAAAATTGCATATACATACATAATCAATAAAATAAAAAAGGTTTTTATAACGTCAATTTTATATGTGAACTTTCATAATCTGCTAATGAGAGACCACCTCGTTAAAAAGGCCTGCGCTGAATAGCAGTAATAACAATTTTGTCTGAATCGCCATTTTCATTTGCTAAATAAAGCAAAGTTCTCTGCTAAAAAGGTTGGTTTGTATTCTGGATTATTTATTACTTGAAAAAAAAGTTGGCTTAAAATTATTTAGCAAATTTATGCAAAAACCTTGAAAGTGGTGCAAATTTTAAAAATGTATTTTTCTAAAAAAGGTTCAACGAAGAAAATTGTGAAAAATGACTGGACGTGGTAAAGGTGGAAAAGGTTTAGGAAAAGGAGGAGCCAAGCGCCATCGTAAGGTACTCCGTGATAATATCCAGGGTATAACAAAGCCAGCTATTCGCCGTCTAGCCCGTCGCGGTGGTGTAAAGCGTATATCTGGTTTAATCTATGAAGAAACTCGCGGTGTTTTAAAGGTGAGTAGATATACTTATTAAAAAAAATGGCGCAAAAAAATCCCTTCCATTCTTTTAAGGTCTTTTTGGAAAACGTCATTCGCGACGCTGTTACTTATACCGAGCACGCCAAACGCAAAACCGTTACCGCAATGGATGTGGTTTATGCCTTGAAGCGTCAGGGTCGTACTTTGTACGGTTTCGGTGGTTAGACTACTCGCTAATGACGACAAGAACAAAAATGTAGCAGATATGCGCAAAGTATTATACAAACAAGTAAATTTCAAATTCTTGCAATTATTCCAATAAGATACAACACAATATTACATGTCTAGTATATGCTTGAATTCCAGTTCTTTTTGTCTTTTAAATATTCAGATACTTCATGAAAAAAATAAATATCTTTGATTTGCAAATTCAGATGCATTTTCCATTCCAGGTCCCATTTATATATATATATATATGTAGGTGTGCATGAACTAGTAGTATGTCTGCCGCTAATTTGGCTACCTGCAAATCATGGCGTTTGCCATATAAACTATTCTTAAGCGAATTGACTACTAACTACTAGTAGGATAATCAGAACAGAATTTTATAATTGTTGGTAAAGTTTTTAACCAAATCTATGTAAATATTTTGTAATATGTCTGAAATAGTGGTACTGAACAGAGTAACATCAATAATAGAATTATTGGAAAACTTTTTTTAGTTAGTTTTTTTTTAATATTTATTCTTCGAGTTATCGTCAATAGACAAACACCATTACTAAATTGCGATTCGCTGTGTGCAATGGCTGCATTTATTCAGATGTCTAAAGTAGGAGTAAACAAATTCAATTATAAATACCGCGTCGTGTAAATATATTTTTAAATGTATTTTTTACAAATAATTACAATTGTAATATTACAAATATAAATTAAATTACCATATTGATTTTAATATTAAAAAATTTACCAAAAACATTTGTAGATATTCGACTGAAATTATTTGTCTGTTATTCCTTCAAATAATCGTTTATAAAATCAAAATTTGTTCTGAAAGAAGAAACGTTGGAAAATAATTTGTATATAAATTTAGATTCTAATTTTGAAAAACGAATTAGATCAAAAATTTTTTTTTTTAAGCTTTTCTGAAACGTGCCGTCTTAATTTTTAATTGACTTCAAAGAGAGTCCAGTCATAAACCTAAATTAAAATAATTTATAAAAAAATATGAGTGACTTGGAATTTTGTATGCTTCTCATTTAAAACAATTATTCGATATTATATAAACTATAAATTAAGTCTCACTAAATTCCGAAAATGATGATCGTGACCTCTCTAAATTAAGATTTCGTGCAACATTATGAAAGTAAGCAATACCCCGTTTCGAATCTTGCACTTTAGGGTTTGGACTTAGGGCGACGGGCTTGGCCGGACGTATAATGACTTTTGGCTGGCAATCCAATTCATTGCGTATTGTATCGGAGTTACTCGAGCTTAGTTCACTATTTGCACTTCGTGTGCTCGGCATCGATAAATCGTCTAATTCTATCGTTCTTAAATTTTTACAAAATTGCTTATTAGTTTTATAGGCAAACGGCATATTTGTTATAGTTTTTGAGGAATCGTTTCCACTACGATCACTGACCACATTGGCCATGGTATCACCGATATTAGTTTCAAAATGAATAGTGTCCACTGGTAGCTGTAAGTGGAGATTAATAAGCTTGTTAGCAAAATTGTTCTATTTGTTAAAACTTTTAAATTCAAATTGTATGATTTTTCTAAAATTTTACTTAATTTCTTACTTAAGCGGAAATACTTTAAATGTGTACTTATGGTGTGTGTGCATGTGCAGTAAATAATTTACTTACTTCAGAGTGGTGCAGAAATCTATGATTGGACTTGGATTGTGTATTTTGATTGCGAATTGAATCTTTGTTTGGTGCAGTTCCATATTTTATTTCACTCTTAACTTTACGAACTTTTAAGCTTTTACGTTGCTCCAGCTCAGTCTTAAAGTTATTTAAGGAGCAGGGCAAATGTGCTGGTGCGCTGCGATTATCTTCTTCAGAACAATTTATTTGCTTCTGTTGTGCCAAGCATATATTATTGCGAAGCGTAGAGTCATTGTTGATCATCATACTAGCAACTGGTTTCTGCAAATCATTCCGTCTGAAAAGAAATAAAATTAAGTTGGCGGAAAAAGTGATACATTTTTTTTTGATGTTTAAACGTTGCGGTGCTCACTCTTTTATAATAGATTGTAGAGATTCGTTTTGTACCAATACGTATCCTTCAGGTATTGTAGCGTTCATGTTATCTGCCAACTGCTTTTCATATGCCACTATTTGCTGATTTAGTTTTTCAGTTAAAATTTCAGCTTTTTTACGCAGATCTTTTTCAAAAGCCAATTGTTCTTCGAGTGTTTTTATTTGTTCTTTAAGAGCGGTCATAGTAACTTTTCTTCTTTTTATAAATACTCCGTTCGGACCAGGCACCAGCTCATCCTGTGAATTTCTTAGGATCTGATCCTCATCTTTTTTGCCCAACTGCTCACGTATGCTGCGTAAGAGAAAGTTGCTTATACCCGTATTATTGCTAACATTAAAATCTATTATATAATTATTCATTTCCAGGCAGTCCAGTATCAAGTTTGCTGCGCGATCGCTTAAACCGCAGTTCTCCATATCGACAACTAAGGAAACAAATTTACAAAAAATAAAACCCCATCCTGTGTAATATACAGATACTAAAGCGAAAAAGTTACATTTAATCCAAACATCTTCTTTTAAAACTTCCAATATGGTACTGATGCCGTCATCTCCAATTTGGGGATTTCTTGACAAGTTTATCGAACGCAGCCCGGTCATAGTCTCAAGATCGACCTCACGATAACGCAAAGATCTTTGCCACCCTTCTGTATATCGACTTATTTTCTGAATCTGTTTTATTTAAGTGAAACTCATTTTATATTGGAAATACATCTGCGCATGGATGTGTATGTAATTGGAATACCTTTATCATATCGGCCACACATCCGGCTCCTTTATCCGTCAATCCGCATTCTGACATATTCACTTTTTCAATATTTGCTAAATATTTGATAGTATTGCATAACGTTTCGCAACCCTTATCACCAATATTAGAACGATTAAAACTGAGTTCTTTAATACTTTGATTCGAGGAGAGGGCCTGTACATTAGAAAAATTACATTTTTACATTACAATCTGTGTGTGTATGTGTTGCAACTACAAAATGTGTACATTTTTTCCAAACATAAGACGAATTCAAGAAAATTTATTTTCCGAAATACTTTCAATGTGTATGTATGTTGTGTTCTGAAATTCAATTTTTCTTTTTTTTTGGTTCATATTCGAGTAAGTACAAATTGGGACGCCTTACTAACTTTACCTTTGCTATTGACTCTGCATATTTATCATTTAAAGGTAATCCCTCGAGATTCAAAAATACCAAGTTTTTATTGAATTTAATGCAGTTTGAAATTGCCTTCACAATTCCAGAAAAAATAAATTTTGTATAAATTACAGATTTCTGGCGAAACAGTTTTGCTTTTTTCTCTGTATCCAAATGTTCCAAAACTAAAATAAAAAAAATTTAGAAAAAGAAACTTGCATCTGGTAGTGATTTATGCTGGTACATACCCGTTCCAAAAGTTTTTCGCATACGTATGGCCAATGTTTGTAAAACGAGATCATAATACAGGGCCTCAACAATTATTAACCAATCATTCACATTCAGTTTATCACCGTAAAAGTCCAAAACCGATTTAGCATTATTTTTAGAACTTATTTCTGATAAGGCAACGATATTTTTGCCGCGGCATAACTCCAAATAGCGAAAATGAAATGAGCGACAACGAGTCAACTTCTTATTAGACGTCTTACTGCTCACTACATCGTGTAAATCAAAATTCGAGTTTTCTACCATTTCAGAAAGGAAAAAAAAACCAAAATAAAGGTTTCCACAAGCTTTGTAAGTACTTAATTTTTTTTTTTAATAATTGAAATGAAAATTATTAATTTTTTTTTTGAAGTAAACTGATGGAAAAAGTATTGCATGAATTGTTTGAAATTTTATGAGTTAAGTTGATTTAATTTTTCACCTGTTTAAGTAAATCGGCAAAAAATTTCATCACTTTTAAAGTGGCGTATAAAACATTCAACACAAATAAGATTGTCTTAATAGCATTTGTCACCCGGAGAGTGTTTTCAACTTGCTTTAAAGTACATTAACCTCGATTAGGTGTTATAAAATATAATTAAACGTTAAAAGTTAATTGCAAAAGTGGGCAATGTAGCACACTAATTAATCAGAAGTTCTATGAATTTTAGTGAACAAGTTAACGTGAAGCTCAGGAAATACACACACGAGTACACGTATTAATTAAAGCCAACCGCTGAAAACTTTACAAGAGGCATGCAAGTGCATACAAAAAAAATTTGACTGTATATGGTGAGAATATTTGAAAATACAAACGAGAATACGATGACAGGTTGCGGTATGAGCCCAAATCCAGAAACTAGAGTTTGTCGAAAAGAGCTGATAATGCTTTACATATAAAAACCCCAAAGAAACTAAATTAATAAGCTTAATATAATATAAAAAACTGTCATGTCGTAACAGGGACCGCAAAATATGTATGCATGCAAAGTTTGAATACTTTTCAAAACCACCCACTTGCAATATTCTAGATTTTGACTTCACTTTCGGTTACAAGAGTTTGAGTTCGATTATCACTTAAGCAACAAGTTAGTCGTATTGCTTTATAATCTCTATTACATGCGCTTCGTTTTTACGTATCTATTAAAGCTAATGATACACGGTCTTTCACAATCGTGGACAGTATTATATTGTGTACTGAAAATGCATTGAGGTTTTTACAATTCGTACGATTCATTAATCGCTTTTCGTATGAATGAATCGTACAACTGTGTAGTATAACGAATATCTGCTTTCCCCGTAGTCGTAAGTGCAACAATTGTAAGCTTTAATTTTCCCCCAACTACATCCACACATTACTCGCAGCCATACACACGAAAAGTATAAAATTTTAATTAATTTTGTATGCGTACGAGTAACTTTTTTATCCTTTTGTTTTTTATATACTCGTAATTACATGTAACCTCTATCAAAAGTGCGATCTGGTTAATCGAGACCCTACAGCGTTTGCAAATACACAAATTCATGCACATGCCTGTTTTCCGATCAACATATCATCATGACCTTTAAAAGTGTGGATATTAAAAATTATAGCACACATTCGTATTCTAATTTATGCAAAACTCTATCAAATGGAACAGTAGTTATGGGGGTCACTGATAGAAGAACTTGGACAAAAATGTAAATACGTACATACATCTTTTAGCAAGATCAAAAAGCTTTATTATATTTTCTCCGGCGTCTCTATCAAAATAATAATTCAGCCGTGGCGTAGATTAATTTATTGTAGTGTTTTGTATTTTGGAACACGTGGATTCATAGTAAGAAATTTATATACGCCATGACGAATATATTATGAGAAGAGAGTAAGAATTATAATTAATAATTTCGAGCCACCCACATTTCAAATGGCGAGACGTTTCTCAATGCAAGAAAATGTGATTTAATAATAATAAATATTGAAATGAAATTAATGTTAAAGTGCGGATCTCGTTTGTTCCGACTATAGACATTGAAAATTAATGTATCTTACTTAATGTATCTTGCTTAACTTGCCGTTTCCGCTTAAACGCAGCCATCACTTCCGTTCTAAGCATTGCAAAGCATGGGGCTAATTAAAACAAAAAATTAAAACATTTATTATTTACGAATTTCAGTATAACATTACACGGCGGTTCTCCTTTCAAGTTACACTTGGCTCAAATTAGCTGTAAGCTTTAATCAATATAAAGAGTAGAACTCTGTAATTTTGTCACTTTATGCCAGTGTGGTCAAAAACTCATAGCTTAGTATTTGCTAAAATCTCACTAAAGTCTCAAAATTAATATTTAGTAGAATACAACAACAGCATACATAAAATATTCTTCTTAAAATATTAAATAACACTCTCTCTCTGTTTTATAGTTTTAACAAAACTACTAGATTAAATATTAAGAAATTTTTAACATCTATTTTTAAAAATTAAGTAAAATTCAATAGAAAATTAACTTTTTACTTAAAATAATATTGAAATTGGGCAACTTCCAATTGAAATGAAGCGCGAAATGTTAACAAGAGACACAAACAATAAATACAAACGCACTGCGTTTCCTTATTGGTTGATTTATTTCAACTCAAAATAAAGACAGCCGAGTAATAAGCGAAAATAAACATAACAACAACAATAACAAACAATAACAACAGCATACATTTACAATGGCGTTGCCAAACAGTTATTTTAATATTCTACTTAATATTAATTTTGGGATTTTAGTGATCATGAGTTATTTCCATTAAAAAACCGGCGAAATCTTTTTTTTTTATAAAAAATAAAGAGAATATTCTCAAGATATCATTAAATAGAACATCGTAAATTTAAATACAAATAAGAATTAAGTAAAATTCAATAGAATATATTAGAAATGAGTACTCCAAATGAAAACTCTAATTGGCTTAAACAAACATAAACCAAAAAAATTTTTACTACTGAAAAAGCAATTGATGTGGCATTCTGAAAGGAGGTTGAAATAATAAAACGTTTTTTCAAGGTGTATGACTGTGAGGCCTATACGAGTTACCAGGTAACTGATTTCTCTTTAGTTAACTCACCACCTTACTAACAAAAATTTTAAATTGATAGTATAGGTGCTTTTACAGAATATTGTGATATCCTTTGGCTTTTTCAAAAATTGACCTAATTTTACTATGAATTAATTTCTTGAATATTCATAATTTTTACACTACAAACTATTTGCAGGAAATTCTCATTGGCTTCTTTCTAGTTGTAGGAATAGTTTTTTTATTTGAAAAATGTTGGCCAAATTATCATAATTTTTAATTTAAATATTTAAAATATTTTCAATAAACTTGAAATTTGATTTTCAATAAACTTTCAGTGTTATCTTTATAGCGATTTATTAACACGGGCGATTTATTGCTACTTTCTGTAATTTAATTTATAATTTATAATATAATTTTTCCCATATTCGCTAATCTGTCAGTTTCCGCGAATACATCGATATATAATTTGAGAGTGAAATAAGTTTACATTTCGTATCTTCTCACTTGCTATGAAGTTATTCCCGCAAATGGTATATGGTGATCCCCAAATTTATTAATTAATTTTCGATAGACCTGCCTTAATATTCAGTGGCCTATTTTCATACCTACAAAATGCCCAGAAGAACTTTCATAAAAAGCGATGGTGTAGCTGCGTCGGAGTTGGACGACAAACATCTTGACAAGATATTTCCATATATCGAAGACTCGGCTAAGTTCGTTAAGGTGGGAAATTTTTAATTGGCTTGAGGTGGAAGTAAAAATATTCATATATTATTTGCATTATATGAAACAATTTCAGAATGATGACATGCAGAAGCGGAAATCAAATAAATAAAACTGGTACTTTTTTATAATGTAAAAGATCGTATGAGAATCGTTGGAAATTATCCATGATCCCCCCATACCAATGTTTTTGAAAAGCGTATTTGTATTTGTATTGCAAATTGTTATAGGCTACGTATCGCCGAACTAGACGAGAATCGAATAACCGAACGGATGGATCATATTTTTAAAACTGGCCCAATATAAATGCTAATTTACTACTTTTTTTAATTACGAGTAGAAAATAATTTTGAATTTTATTTCGTCTTAATAACGTTCCTCTAATACTGTCTCAGTATGAACATTTTTTCTATGAGTGTAAGTAAACTGATGTTCGTATTGTGCTTCCAACAGTCTACTCGAATACTCAAAGAGTTTGAGTTTGTGTGGTCTTCATTTAAAATTTTAGTTTTTAAACCGACTTTGCACTAAATGGTTGTGTTTTTTGTTTTTAAATATAAAATTAACAATATTTTAAATAAAGTACGAGAAGGTAGTAAAATAAAAAAAAAACTTTAAAAGCAATATATGAAAGTTTAGTAAAATTATTTTATTAAAAACGAAAATATAAATCAATAAAAAGTTTGGTGCGCTGTTGGATCAACTAAATATTAAAGATGCAATTCTGGTAATAATTGAACGTTATAACTATAAAATTAATCAAAACCTTAAACTTGATCACACTTAACAAAAATTTCGTGGTCTAAATTTATTGTCGGTGGCAAAAATTGCGCTTAAACGATCGTTTCTCAGTAAAGCCGATTAGTGCGGGTGCGTTGTGTTATGGCACGTTCCAAATCGCTAAAGTGTTGTCCTCATTAAATTCTCCAAAGAAGAAAAGACAAAAATACCCCAAATAAAACACCTGAACGCTGAAATTGAAAAATTCATTTCTGCAAGAACGAATTGTTACGGTAGATGCCTTTCCAAATTCTATAGTTGCCATCCAGCATTACATTACAATTTTGGTATGAGTATACCCGCACGATAACCGCCAGCAGTTGTTGGTATATGATGGGGTTCTTGACTTTTGCAGACTTAAAAGTCGTTTCCCACTCCCCACAACGTAACCAATAAATTGTTGTGAATTGGTGTTTAGCAAACAAAGGCAAACAAAGAAGGTAATAAGAAATATCGCATTCGAAAACATATAAATACAAGTGGTGTGTGTGTGTGTGTCCTTCGAAAGTGCAATCCTTTAAGGGCAGACGCTTTCTTCCTTTACCACAAGGGGTTGAGTTTTAATTTATGCAAAAGCAAACATGCATAATATTTTCATATCTGGCAAATACTCGTAATATTCTTAAGAAATATCAAAAGTTAGCATGTGAATTAGGGGATCTTGGAGCGTAAAATTGTTTAAAAAAGTTGCTTTGCGTGTATTGAAACGGATAGTAATAAGTAGTGGTCTAAGGGAAGAAAGCAAGAGAATGAACGAAATTAAAAAAAAAATTTATGACAATATATATAAAGTCATTCAATGCAAAATAATGCAAAAATGGCCATATAAAAATGTAAAAACCATTTTCAAATAAGTTTTAAACGATAATTGTCTTAGCTTTTACGGATTTGAGCTTTTAGGAATATTCATAAATTTAATTTTTATTCGGATATGAACGTACTCGTAGGCCCCCAACAATTTTTTGTTATTGCTCGTGCAGTAAAAATATTTATTAAATTGCACTACTCCAAAAGATCGTTAATTAGCTGCACACTAAGGCCACATAAATATTTTTAGAGTACTCTAAATTAGTTGTTTAAATTTTTTTATATATTTTTTGTAAAATATGTGCTGAACAAGCCCATTGTGCGCACCCTATTTAATGTAAATTTTTAGCAATTCAATTATAATTTTTGGCAATGTTTAGCGGGCTTATTATTTTCTCATTTTAACCGCATTTATATTTATTTTCACTTAACAGGCTACTTGCAGTCATAAACATATTCGCTTTACATATAAAATGTACTCCTATGGCGTAATCAAGTTTGTAGTCTTCACATATTAAAACGCTAAGCTTTTTTTATGTTTAATCTTTAAAGAAGCTCAACTTTTTTAATTTGAGCAACTTAAAAGTGAAAATGTTTCGCTGTTAACTTACGATGAGAGTGCCTTCTGCTAATTAAGAAACTTTTTAAAGAATCGGAAGTGAGTAAAAAGCAAAATTAAAAGCCGATGCTGCAGCAATTATCAAGGCCACTGAGGCGTAAAAAGTCTTTTAATTGAAACAAGTAAAAGGAAAAGCTAAATTAATAAATATTTTTAAGTATCTCTTAATATGAATCTGTCTACTCGCATGTAAATAGAAAATAATTTCAATTTCAGATTAGCTTACAATTTACACAGCACAACATAACAACAAATATCGAATCAAATGTTCAATATTGCATTGAAATATATACTTTAAAATACATATAAAGTTACATATGTATAAGTTTTTTATGCTTTTTAATGTCAGCCGGTGTAGGCAAAACCAAAAAAAAAATCGTGGAACACATTTTGAAACAGAGGATTCAGATGAACTCTAATATATCGACAGTTATGGCTTCTTTTAGAAGGGCATTTAGAGCCTTCTCTATTTTGGAATTCTTATTGTAGTAGCGGGTTTTTGTTATTACAAAGAAGCACTCTATTTGTTAAAGCCAAATACAAAGGAAATCATCATATGAAACACTTTAAGATGGCAAGCATTTCAGGGAAATATTAACACAATTCACTTTGTATTAGCCAATAGATCGAATAAGTAAATTCATTTCTGTAAATTGCTTTTATTATTATTGAATGGAACAGATGAAAGCTCCTACAACCAGGCGGTTTCATTAACAATGAAAAAAAAAAAAAATGTAATCACTAAAAAAGTAATCCGAAAAGTAATCACTAATCGAGAACTTTTCGCTTATCTGCCACAGGTGTAAATATTATTGTTTTTTTTCTTTCATCGATATCTAACAAAATGTTAAAAATACAACTGAAACATGTTGTTTATGATTCACTGAGTTATGAATAATATTTAATTTTTATGTGCTTTTTCAACGCTGCAACTGCATTCTAACATGCTGCCTTCAATTTCCGGTGTTGCTGCTTCGCTGCATGAGCATAAAAATAGCCCAGTTACCCTTTTTACTAAAAGCTCGTACATATTTGTGTATGTAAAAATGTACACAGATGCACATTTATCACAATCTATCAATTCAAGTTCAACGTCATTGTATCACTTGCCTTTCAATATCAAAATTTTATTTGCTTCTAAAATAGATTCTGAATAAACAAATAACTTCAGCAACATGCAGTAAATATTGGTGGTTACGTGTAAACAGAATATAATTCGTTGCGCAGCCATGATTCTGATTTGTTGTATTGTGTTTGGGACACCTGAGTTCATATTACAATAGAAAACAACAACAACAACAACAACAACAAAAACAAGAGTTAAAATACGCAGCCCCTCCTGGCAGTTAAATCGAATCCAGTAATGTATTCTATAAATTTTTTAACATTTGGTTTTACACTTGTTTCTTTAGGTTAATACATGCCGTAACACTGTGAATTCAGAATTCTTCTCATTGCAATTAGTATTTAGAATCAACATGGGATCAGGGAATTCATTTATTTACATGTTCGCAGACGTAACGACTTCCTGAAGAGGCTTGAAATTCTATTTAAATTTGTGGCTAAAAAGATTTTAATTTTAATAACTTTATTTATATCTATTTATATTTAACATACACACACACACACACACACACACACACACGTCCGGCTAATGCGCAAAAATGAAATGTATTGGCTTCCTTCCCTTTTAGTAAAAGGCTAATGAAAAATAACGAGAGCACAACACTTAAAAGTAAATGATTTAATTTATTCAAAGAACGCGGCTTTAGAAATACATGAATTTGTTGCTGGTACGATTCTTTCATAAAATATATGAAATATAACGATTTCATACTGCTGAAATTAAAATTCAAAAAATGTGGAAATTTAGAATCACTGAAAGAGAAGTGTTGCCGCTTCTGAAAATTGTGTTACTCTTCTGTGGAAATTTTTCACTGCCGCTTCTGAAAATTGTGTTACTCTCCTGTGGAAATTTTTCACTGTTGTGAGACAACTTCGGATAATGCAACACTGATCACTTTGGAACTATCCTTTTGCAGTTCCACAGTTTTGCTTTTAGTCTAGACTAAACAACTATTTTAGACACGCAAAATTTTGGCATTAAGAGGAGGTAATAGAATGGAGGTGATTACATGGTACGTTATTCGTCGCATGGACTGAAGGGTAGCCTCTTAGATTGGTTCATACTCCATGTTTGCCCCTTTGGGTTTGATGTTTTTAATAAAACTTTTAAAAGCAATTTTTTCGTTACTGAACTCCGAACAAAGTTGAAAGGAAAATTGAGAAAGCTACGCCAAAGAAAATTTCCGTGTCTAAACTGTCTCCATCTGTAGCAGAAGCAATTCGAGCTGCCGTCAATTAAACAATTAAACAATTTCAAAAATTAGAAATATAATCAGCAGCATAATAATCAGTGTTGCCCATGTAGAGATTTTTATTTTATATTAACAGTGAATTAAAGAATAAGAATGGATTTATTTAAATCCTTAATTGAAATTTAATTTCACTTTGCACCAACAATGTGAAGTAGGAGAAGAATAATTGCAACAGATTTTTTTATATTTTCCCAAATTTTAATTCTGAAAAAGGTTGTAAAATTTATAATTCTAGTCTACATTATTGTTTTTACTGCATGCAGTATTTTAAGTATTTCATTTTATTTGAAATACACAACATTAAAC